>CM021108.1:464539629-464598268 GCA_007115665.2 Sequoiadendron giganteum
CAAACCTTTTGGAGAGGATATCTACTATAGAGGCATCCTTAGAGGAGATGAGAGTGAGGGTGGAGGCTACAGAGGCTGGGTTAGAGACAGTGCAGAGAGAGAGAGAGTGCACAAGGACAGGTGTAGGTGCTACAGGGGGAGAGGGATGGTGCGTTGAGACAGGTCCAAATTTTGTAGTTTCAAAGAGATGTAGCAATGGTCCAGGCAGAGAATGCAGAGAGGGATATAGCATAGAGGCAGGCACAACAAGTATAGGGTGATGGGACAGAGTTAGTTGTATAGGGCTTGTAGGCAGATCTACAGAGTGTATAGGTAGAGAGGGAGAGGACCGCAAAGTAGGTACGGTTGCTGACAGCGACACAAGAGTGGCGAGCCATCAACAAAGAGTGGGATAGATACATGTATGAGCGGAATGCCACCAGATTCCAGACTCGGTAGAGAGATGAGTACATGCATGAGGTAGGCTATTGGAGATGTGCATATGAGCAGGCAGTGCCAGATCCGGTGCAACGGATAGCATGATATATTAGGCAGGTACCACAAATGTCAATACCGTCCCAGTCATTAGGGACACAAACCAGAGGGTACAGTGATTTTCAGCCGACTCCCTCTCGATTTGGGACTCCGACTCGTGAGTCGCAGGGGAATCTGACACACGGGGGACTGATGCTTGAGTCTCCTCAAAGGTCAGGTGTGTGCAGCTCAGGGCAAGCAGAGGACAGGTGATAGGATAGAGGTGTTTTGACAGGTACTGGATGGAGGTGTAGCACATATTCTAAAATTATGCTTCTTATTTGAGGATGATATGTATGTGATTATGATGTGACTGTATTTTGGATATGAGATGATCATTGTATTATTTTGATGATGATATGTGATGGTTCCCATTGATATTATGCCAAAAAATTTTGTGACAGATGATTTATGTTATGCAAATGGTTATATATTTATGTTTTTATGACAGATGATGTATGTTATGCACATGTATATGATGAGTTGTGTTGATATGAATGTTGTGACAATGTATGATGTTAATGATTTATTTATGCGTGTTTGGATGATGTGATTATGAATGATGTTAATGATTTATGAATGGTAATGCAATAGTATGTATGATGTAATTAATATGGGCCTAATCAATGAGGCATAGATGGGTATGAAAATATATGGAAATGTATGGATGAATGAACCTAATGAATTGATGTAATATGGATAAATGATGAACCTAAATGAATTGATGCAAATGGATAAATGATGAACCTAAATGAATTGATGCAAATGGATAAATGAACCGAATGAATTGATGCAAATGGATTAATGAACCTAATGAATTGATGTGATATGGATAAATGAACCTAAATGAATAGATGCAAATGGATAAATGAACCTAATGAATTGATGCAAATGGATAAATGATGAACCTAAATGAATTGATGCAAATGGATAAATGAACCGAATGAATTGATGGAAATAGATAAATGAACTGAATGAATTGATGCAAATGGATTAATGAACCTAATGAATTGATGTAAATGAATTGATGCGATATGGATAAATGAACCTAAATGAATAGATGCAAATGGATAAATGAACCTAATGAATTGATGCAAATGGATAAATGATGAACTGACACACTAAATGTAATGTAGACATAAGTATCAATGGGTAGGTGATAGGTGTAGGGTGTGTGGGGCATGGTACCTATCAAGAACCATAGGGATATTGAGAAGGAAAGTCAGTAAGAAGGAGAGATTTTGCACAACCAAAATCAGGAGTCATAGATGTAGGAGCAAGATTGGATGAAGGGGGAATATGCAATGAGATGAAATGAAACATGAATGCAATTTTCCATCCTTTAGAGCACTGATTTTTTCTATAGCATAAGACATCGGGCGTCAAGGTATGTAGACCAAGATGGATTAATGTCTAATGCATAAAACAAACACAACAAACAAGAAGGTTATCCCAAAACCCCAAAGTCGTGATGACTTTGGTCGGGCCAAGTATTGGAATAATCACAACCACAAAGAAATGCCTCCACATAACGCAGGATCTGGGAGGAGTCCTGGTGGGTACTACATGGAGCATCCCAGCAAACAACAACAATAAAATAGTCAAGAGATGCCCCTATGTTGACTAGGAAAAACACACCATAATATGACGGATCATGTCAATCTTGACTAGTTAGAAGAGGGAGCTCAAATAATAAACAAAAGCCAAAAGTACCAAAAGATCACGATCAATTACAAGTGTCCTTTGCCATAAGATCCCAAGGATGGATGGGGTTGATGTGGTCTGTTAGGAAGGATGCATCATGTTAAGACCGATGATGGATACTAAGCTAAAGTGACCTAGATGACACAGGATAATTGCCATTGGGCAGATTTCTTGATACGAGAAGACCTTGTTTGTGAAGAATCAGCGATGATAGGGACATTCTTGACAATAAGACAATGAGAGGACGAGACACCACCTAAAGACCTAGGGGCTCAGGGGTTGATCAAAGATCAGCCTTGCCTACGTGAAAGCGCAGAGCCCTCGTAGTTCAGGAAAATACCACGGTAAAAGAGAGGAAAGTGGACTGATGGAGAACCAAGACAAACACAGCCCCGGGGGTAGATCAAAAGATCAACCTTGCCTACATGAAAGCGTAGGGGCAATTTAGTTCGGACAAGATAAAAGATCGAGAATGGACAAGATCAAAAAGTGGACCATGAGGACGGATGATGAAGAACAAAATGCCTCGGGGGCCGATCCAAAGATTATCCTTGCCTACGTGCATTTTGTTCAAGGAAGACATGATGAGACCTAGATGGGGACAAACCACAACAATGAGATGAAACAAGCTTAGATTAGGATAACAAGCTCAAGATGTCGGATAGCGGATGACGGTCGTCCAATGCTCAACCAGAATATACCAAGTGATGAGGTGATGCAAGCGAATGGGAGAATATGGGGATTGAGGAATCGGCGGATAAGCCATAAAGTAACCAAGACGCGAGGTAGACAATGATTAAGCCCTATACGAGAGGCGCCTGTTGCTAGGTTTTCACCAATCGTACGTATCCAAGGCGCCACACAGGGGTGGTTTTCACCATAGGACGAATTATTTCTTTTTGCTATTTTTTTCTTTGATTTTATTGATTTTTTTGTATTTTTGACTTTTTTAATTTTTTTGTATTTTTTGACTTTTTTTATTTTTTTGTATTTTTTGACTTTTTTGTATTTTTACCAGGAAGGATACCCCAGCTGACCTAAGTATAGAACTTCTTCAGATGCATGATGTTGATGGGTTCTTCCAAGGGCTCCCCTTTAGGGGTGGAGAGCCTGTAGGCGCCATAACGATACTTTGTGGTGATGACGTAAGGGCCTAACCAATTTGCTCCAAACTTACCCTTTTTCTCTCGATCTTGTTGATTCCGCTGATTCTCTTTAAGGACCAAATCACCAACATTGAATTGGCGAGGGAATACTTTCTTATTGTAGCTCCTTTTGAGTGGTGTTGATAGGCTTGTAGATGGTTATAAGCTTTGACCTATTTTTCATCTAGCAATTCCAATTGTGTCAGGCATGCCATGTGGGTGTCTTCGTCAGTGATGAGATTCTTGAGGGATATTTGGAGTGAAGGGATTTCAACTTCAATTGGCAAGATGGCTTCAGTGCCATAGACAAGAGAGTATGGAGTAGCGCCAGTGGGGGTGCGGATGGACGTACGGTAGGCCCAAAGAGCAGGATGGATATGGAGGTGCCAATCTCGGCTAGTGCTATTGCCCATATTCTTAATGATTTTGATCAATGTTTTGTTTGTTGCTTTTGCTTGTCCATTAACCTGGGGGTAATAGGGGGTGGACCAATGATGTTGGATGTGATACGTGTCACAAAGAAGCTTCATGTACTGATTTTTGAATGGCCTTCTGTTATCGGTGATGATGGTGGAGGGGATACCATACCTGCAGAGGATATGGTAGAGGATGAACTTAGAGATCTGAACACCCATGATTTGAGTGAGTGGTATGGCTTCCACCCACTTGGTGAAGTATTCACTGGTTGTGATGATAAAAGTGTGACCATCAAAGGATGGAGGGTAGATCTTGCCAATCAAGTTGAAACCCCATTATGAAAACGACCAGGGTGTCGTGATAGGTTGTAGCTCTTGTGCCGGAGCGTGAATCAAGTCTACATATTGTTGACACGAAATTTTTTTTTTGACATGTTCACAGGCATCATTTTCCATTGTAGGCCAGTAATATCCTGCTCTTAGAATCCTTTTGGCTAGGGTCATACCATTAGAATGGGCCCCACAAATATCGCTATACACTTTTGTTAATGATGTGCGAGCTTCGGTTTCGTCTAAAAAATGGAGGAGAGTTCCATCATACCCACGTCGATAAAGTGTATCACCAATGATGGTGTAGCGGCGATGCGTTGGATAAATGATTTACATTGGTTTCTTGTGAGATCAAGTGGGAGGGTGTTGTCATGAATATAGGTATAAATTTTCTGGTACCAAGGGGATTCAAGACCTACAATATCACACACCATGTCACTCTCAGGGATATCATACACTGGGATTAGGATTTGTTCGACTAGGAATTGAAAATTTGTGCAGTCTTTTGGCATGTCGAGGAGAGAACCAATGGTGGCCATAGCATTCGCTGCCTTATTCTAGAGTCTCAGGATCTGCTCAAATAGGATGGAGGTGAAATATTTTTTGAAGTCATCCACCATACATTTGTAAGGCAACAAATTTTCATCTTTTGTTAGAAACTCATCATTGACCTATTTTATGACCAACTGGGAGTCACCAAAAACTTGCAGATGAGTGATGTGTCATTGGACTGTGATTCTAAGGCCTGTGAGAAGGGCTTCATATTCAGTGATGTTATTGGTGCAGGGAAAATCTAGTCTGAATGATTTTGGTATGTAATTGCCTTGGGGGGTGATAAGCAAGAGTCCTGCCCCCGATCCATTATTAGTGTGTGATCCATCAAAGTACAATGTCCATGTGGTAGCTTCTGATACTGCAAATACTCCTTCATCTGGAAATTCAATTTCTATGGGATAGGCATCTACTAATGGAGCATCTGCTAATTGATATGCTATTACCTGTCCTTTGATGGATTTTTTGTCCACATATTCTATATCAAATTCACTGAGAAGCATGATCCATTTAGCCATTCGGCTAGTTAGGGCTGTCTTAGATAACAGGTACTTGAGGGGGTCCACTTTTGATATTAACTTTATCGGATGACTAAGCATATAATGATGTAGTTTTTGTGTACTGAAGACCACAGCGAGACATGCTTTCTTCATTGGTGAATAATTAAGTTCATAACCGACCAATGTTCGGCTAATGTAGTAGATTGCTCGCTCTTTTGAGGATTCGTCATGTTGTGCTAACAATGCCCCCAATGCAACTGAACTGGCAGAGATGTAGAGCAAGAGGGGTTTTCTAGGGATAGGTGGCATCAAGATTGGTGGGTGAGCCAAGTATTATTTGATCATATCAAAACCCAACTGACACTGTTGATTACATTTGAAGGTGGTGTCTTTCTTTAGAAGGTGAGTGAATGATTGACATTTATCCGCAAGCTGGGCTATAAACCGATGGATGGATTGTAGCATTCCTTGAAGACTCCTTAACTGTTTCAGGTTTCTAGGTGGAGGCATATCCATGATAGCTTTTACTTTAGCAGGGTCAACCTTGATGCATCTCTGGTAGACTATGAAACCCAAATATTTCCCTGACGTGACACCAAACACACACTTTTTTGAATTCAATCTTAGCTTGTACTGCTCCAAGCGCTCGAAGATCTTTTTTTAGGATGGCAGGGTACTCTTCTCTGGTTCCGGATTTTCCTAGCAAGTCATCAACATAATCTTCCAAGATAATGTGGATGAGGTCATGGAATATAACAATCATTTCTCGTTGATATGTTGCCCCCGCATTTTTGAGGCCAAAGGGCATGACATTGTAACAAAAGGTACCCCAAGGTGTTGTAAAAGCGGTTTTGTGTTGATCTTCAGGGGAAATGTGGATCTGATTGTAGCCAGAGAAGCCATCCATGATGGATAACATCTCGTGTCCCACAGTAATGTTGACCAACATGTCGATGTTAGGCAAGGGGAAGTCATCTTTTGGACAGGCTTTGTTAAGATCCCATAAATCTGTGCAAATTATGATGTCTCCGTTAGGTTTAGCAACAGGTACTATATTAGAAATCCAATCGGAATAATCAATGGATCTGATAAAACCAGCATCTAGTAATTTTTCCAATTCCTTTTTAACTAATAGTGCTACCTGCGGGTGAATCTTTCAGAGCTTCTGCTTGACAGGTTTGGCATCTAGACGGACATCCAAATGATGTACAACAAGATTAGGATCTAGGTCAGGCATATCAGAGTAAGCCCATGCAAAATTGATAACCCCTTCTCAGAGAATTTGGACAATGGCGAGATATTCTTCTACTGATAACTATTTGGCTACAAAGGTGATCCTTGGAGTTTCTTTTGTCCCCAAATTTACCTCTTGCATCTCTTCAATGAGAATAGAAGATTGCTCAGATATTTGTGTTCCCACAAGGGGAAGATGAATGTCCCCATCTTCTAGTGTCGTATTGAGGTTTTCACTGTTAGATACACCCTTTGTTTTTACTTTTTCCCAGTCAAAAAGCACCTCAGTGAGGTTTTTACTTGATGACCTATTTTGCTTTTGTTTATTTTTACTTTTGCGGTTAGGGCGTTCATCTTCCCCCAATCCCATGAGATATACGTAGGTATCCTTTGAGGGAAATATGTCAATAGGTGTGCTACCTTGTAGGTCATGATCTATAAGTTCAAGATGTTTGAGGGATAAGGTTATGGTGCAAACAGACAAGCATTCAAACATGGCAGGGAGGTCAACGTGATTCAAATCATTGTACGCATGTATGATGGACTCTTCCTTTGGTATGTCTTCGAGGGAACCGTTGTCAACACTAACATTGTTAGAAGTGATAGAGGATTTTGCAAGACCCTTCTATTTAGTATCATACCCCAAGCCCAAATTTTTTGGTCGGATGGTAGTTGCTTCAAAGGGCTGGTGTTTTCCTTGTTCTTCCGCGCCAAGGCCTCCACCTTGATAATGACACTTTTCAACAAACTTGGAGGCACATGGATAAAATTCTTGAAAGTATTCTATAAGGGGACATGGTGGCTCAGGTTCCTCTCGATAAACCCATTGACTGATATGTTCTTCCATTTGATCTTGAAGGGATCCTAGATCATTGAATGTTGTCAAACCTATGTTCTTGGAGGTGAGTGTAAGTGTCTTTTCTTCCACTTTTGGTACCGATAGAGTTGGTTGTCCATATGTGTGGGGTGAGGGTGGCATGGTTGCCACATTTAGTGTGGTATGCATTTCATATTTGCCACATCCTTTGTCTATGATCTGGACCTTGGTGATGGTGGAAGCAGTTGTGGATGATGGTGGAGATGAGGTGTTTAGTGTATTGGTGGATGGGTCAGAATCAGATGTCGGGGATGCCCCCATTTTGACTCCTTGGCAGTAATGTGAATGTGGGAAGGAATCTTCCAAGGCATGATAATATTCAAAAGGTTAGGGATCAGCTTCTATGGTAACCTCCATTCCTTGAAATGAGAACTTTAAGCATTGATGATAGGTGGATGGGACGGCTTGCATAGAATGAATCCATGAACGGCCAAGAAGGATGTTGTATGGAAGTCCGAGGTCCAGAACATGACACACAGTGTATTGTACAATAGGGCCCACTTGAATTAGGGAGGCAAATAAGTCCTTCAGAATCCTGCTATATGTTATATATGCCTTGATGGTGATAACTTGACTTCTTAAATCAGCCTGGGTGTATCCAACCCGTTGTATGAATTTTAATGTGCAAATATTTAGGGCTGAACCATTATCTACCAATACCCTTTTTACTTTTTGACAATTTACACCAACCTCAAGATGGAGGGGTGGTTGTGGCTTGAATCAAGATGCGGTATGTCTTTTTGGCTAAAGGCTAACTAATAGGTTGATGAGAGATTACCTACCAATGCTTGGAATTGGGTAGAGTCAATATCATCGGGCAATTGTGTGCTTTGCAAAGCCTTATTCAAGATGTCTTGATGCACGAGAGATGACTTAAGTAGATCCAAGATGGATATTTGGGCTGTAGTCTTGCCTAGATGGTCTAGGATGTTATATTGTGAATTGATGGATGACCGTTGGGTAGATGGAGGAGCTGCGGGGACTATGATGAGAGTTCGCCGAGTTGTAACAACACATTGTGGATCTTTTCCTTTGACATGTATCATGGATACATGTGGCTCTACCTGTTCTACATATGAGACCACACCTTGATAATTGTATGGCACATTTTTATAGCTGATGTTATTGGTGTTGTTACCTTGCTTGTTATTGTTGCTCGATCCAGGATTAGAGTTGGAAGTACTAGGACCTTGATTGTGGTTAGGAAAAGAGTTTTGATATATCTGGGGTTGAGAATTAGATGAAGATGTTGCATTAGCATCTACATGGATTTCACCTCGATCAATGAGGCCTTGAATGTAGGTTTTTAGGCCTTGGCATTTATCTAAGGTATGTCCCTTAATCTTGTGAAATTCACAATATTCATTGTCTTTAGACCAAGTTGGTTTGGGTTTAGACGTATCAAGAGGTTTGGTCACAGGATACATGATGGGATAATTAGCTTGAAGAAGCTTGTTAAACACCACGCTAAGGGTTTCTCCCAACTGAGTGAACTGTTGTTTGTTTCCCCCTTGGTTATTTTGGTTGGATTGTTGTTGTGGTGCCCCTTGGGGGACGGATATGGCATTCTGGACTGACAGTTGTTGCTGAGGAGGGTATCTTTACGTGGTGGTGGCCACTTGAACATGTTTGGTGTTAGTGACACCATCATTGACAACATTTTTATTTCTATTCCAATAACGAGGCTTATCCCCAAAGGACTTCTCTCTATCAAAATTAAAATGTTTGACTTGCCCTTTTGCAACAAGGGCTTGTTCCAAGATGGGGCCCTTCTCCACAAGTGCCGCAAAGGTGGTGATACAATGGAGTTGGAAGTTATGAGCCATATCTGGGTGGGAATTTTTGATAAATAGTGTGACCATATATTTTTCTGATGGTGGGGATTTCATCCTGTTGGCTAAGGCACACCATATTTGCAAGTAGTTTGCAAAGGTCTCTCTCTCACGTTGTTTTTTCTTTCAGGAGATCAAGTGTGTCAATATCCTTCTCTATATTAAAAGAGAAGTGGGAGACAAACTGTTCAGATAATTGTGTAAATGTTTTGATAGATCCTTTTTCAAGGCCCATAAACCAATTAAGGGCAACTCCTTGTAGAATTTTAGGGAAAAGTCGAATAAGATAATTGCTCTTGGCAATGGGCATAAAATTCTTGAAGGTGGGCTCTAGGGTCCCTAGTTCCTTTGTATTTATCAAATTTTGGTATCTCGAAATGTTTGGGAAAAGGAATCAAGGAGATGGAGGGATCAAAAGGATAAGGACATATGTCCTCAAACTTGAATGTTTGTTTACCTACTCCAGCTTGTAGGTCCTTTAATGCTACTTTTACTTCTTCCAAGTCCTTATTGATGGGATTCATGGGAGTCAAATTGGATTGATTGTATGGATAGTATTGTGTATATGATGAGGATGGCCCTACCATTGTTGGATCATAGATGGTTTGAGTCAGATAGGAGTGTGTTTGTTGATTATAAGGGGATTGATAGTTGGATGATTGATTGTGATGAGCGGGAGCCACTTGTTGTTGATAGTAGGAAACGAGGGACGGGTCCTGTTGTTGTGTAGAATTTCGGTAATATATGGAGGTAGGGGCTCTTTGTGGATGTGATGATGGTTGTTGGTAATAGGAAGTGTAAGGTGCCCCCTGCTAATAAGTTGGTTGTTGTTGAACGTAAGGCGGATAGGATTGGTATTGTTGCACAATGGTGGGTTGTTGTGTGGCATATGGGGATGGATTCGATGTTTGTTGATGGGGATGATGTTGAGGTTGCAAAGGATTGGTGTAAGGTGGCGGTTGGGTATGTGTTTGGCTTTGAGCATTCTGATGAGGATTCATATTGAGATGGGATGGAATAGTGTATGTGCTAGAGGGATGATAGAGATACTTAGTAAGCGGGTTATGGTGTGTTTGTGTACGTATATGTACATGTTGTTGTGGAGGTCGTTGTTGTTGTTGTTGTTGACGAGATAGATGAGATAAGATATGTTGTTGCTAGGGGGAAAACACGAAAGGGTTATGTGGTTGTGAGGTAGGCTTCACTACTTGATGTGATGGTTGTGCAAGAATGGTAGTGTGTTGTGGATGCAAGGGTTGAGATGAAGCTAGAGCGGTAGTAGTATGTTATGTTGGTGTTGTTAGTGTGGTGGGTTGGTGTGGATTATTTGGAGGTTGTCGAAATGTAGGAGGTAGCACATTGGTAAGTGTAGGTGTACTCGCAATATTAGAATATGGGGGAGGAAGCGGTGGAGTAGATGGGATGTATGGTGGCATGCCATAGGTATGGGGGAATAGCAGATGTTGTGTTCGAAAGATGAGGATATTCTTGGACTTGATGGATGACAACATTTCCAAATTCGAGGTGGCACCAGTTTTTAATGGGTGCACCTTCAGGAACATAGGAACCCTCTAGAACATTTTGTGAGGTTTGTGGATCAACAAATGTGGGAAGGGCATATTGTGATGTATCAAAATTGGATGGTGGTTTGACTCCCTTCATGAGTAAGGTAGCAAGGATCTTATCTCCACGTTCGTTTAGGAGATGATCTATCATTTGGACATTGGTGGGATTACTAAGATATTCGTCAATGGTGAATTTGGGTTGATTGACCATGTTTTCGTCACTGGGTGGTGTGATATTCTAGATGTCGGTGTTCGATTGAGATGAGACGTCGTTATGGGGATCGTGTGGAATGTTATTAGGATCTTGAGGGACATTTGGTTGGAAACCTTGAGTTTGTTGGTCTGCCATTTGCTTTTTTGTTTGTGAACGGGTCTGAATGGGCATGAACGTGCATAACAACTAAGTGATTTTAATATACAACTTCCAAGGATGATCTAGGTGATGATTTGGATTGATTGATTCAGATTGGATGATGTATCAATTAATCTGATGATTAGATAAGGATTGGATTTGATTAGATGATTTTGATTGGATGATGCTAGATTGGATTGTTTGGATCAATTGGATTGGATAATGTATTAATTGATGATGTATCAATTAATTTGATGATTGGATAAGGATTGGATTGTTTGGATCAATTAGATTGATGATGATTTGGATTGGATGATGTATTAATTGATGATGTATCAATTAATTTGATGATTGGATAAGGATTGGATTGTTTGGATCAATTAGATTGATGATGATTTGGATTGGATGATGTGTTAATTGATGATGTATCAATTAATTTGATGATTGGATAAGGATTGGATTGTTTGGATCAATTAGATTGATGATGTATCAATTAATTTGATGATTGGATAAGGATTGGATTGTTTGGATCAATTGGATTGATGATGATTTGGATTGGATGATGTATCAATTAATTTGATGATTGGATAAGGATTGGATTGTTTGGATCAATTGATGATGTATCAATTTGATGATTTGGATGAGGATTGGATTTGTTTTGATGACTTTTATTGGATGATGGGATTTTGATTGGATTTGGATAGATTGGATTTTATGGAAAGGGTCCTAAACCCAATTTGAAAACCACCCTAGGTGACTTAATACATTGGTTGATCAGATTAAACTGGCTAAATCAATGATCACGGCACCGAATCCACCTTGAGATAGAAGAGGATTTATTTGGGCCAATGATATTGACTTACAACACAAATCCACCTCAAGATAGAAGCAAATTGATTAGATTGAAGACAATGATTGATATGTAGGATAACAATCAAACTTAATGCCTTGGTCAATTCGGGAGATAACTCCTAAAACAAGGTTTAAGGGATTTTGTGTTGAGAGATGATGATGAATGCAAATGGAAGATGTCTTGATGGAAATTTTTAGCTCATAGGGTAAGATGGTAGAATGGGTTTCCCAAATTGTGAAATGGTCAATGTGAATGTGGTAAATGCTTGTTAAATGGAGGCTTGGAATGGTCAAATAGATGGTTGGATTAGTCAAATGAGTGTTTAAAATGGTCAAACGGAGACTCGGGGTGATTAATTGGAGGTTTGGAATGGTCAAAATGGATGAAACTGTCCATTCAGGAGGGCATATCCGCCCTTCTGTAATCAAACAATGGACCAGAAGGGTGTAGTTGCACTTCTGCAGTGAAAAATGCTGAAACAGGGGGGAAAATCTGCCCCTCTACAAGGGAAAATATCAGAACAGGGGGCCAAGTTCGCCCCTCTGCAGGAAAATAGTGACTTGGTTTGGATGATGAGATTATGGTAAAGACTTGAAATGAATCAATAAGGCTGACTTATCAAGATTTACTGATTTTTCATAGAAAGACACTTTGAACAAGCACAATCCTATGATTAGTGTTAAGGGGTATGGCCAGCAAAGGTCTTACTCTAGGATGCATAAGGTTTCTAGGGAGTCCTCGATATACGCTCGATATGTGAGACACAACTGTGAACACCAGTCCGTCACAAGCATGAGTTGAGAACCCAGTGAGATACTGAAAGGCTCAAACCAACTCTTCACGTCTATCTAGGTATCACCCTAGCTTCGACGTTCCTCCAATTATGACACAACTAGATCAGGGTACAACTTTGGCTCTCCCCCCTTTGTGTAACCCGTCGGTACACATGGTTGGGATCGTCCCTTGGCGTGATGAAATCCCCAAGCAGGTCCCATTAAGAAGAAGGCACTAATTGTTTCTGACTACCTCCCTGGTCCGCACAAAGTGCAAGGGGAAGATGAAAAAAAACTAATTCCCCCTTAGGGTAACACAAAGAAAAACAAACACAGCAAAAAACAAGTATTACTTCCCCCTAATTATACTGAGTGAATAGATAAAACAGTAAGGAAAACTTTAAAATTCGAATAAAATAAAGGCCCTGCAAGCAAATGTTAGTTGTTTTATCTTTTGTCCCTTGTGAATTTCAGAAAAAATATTGTAAAGTATCAGTAAGAAATCTGACTTCACCCACCAACAAATAGGGTTAGAGGGTTAGAACTCCAAACAGCAAAAAATAGAGGCAAAAATGAAGTTAAAATGCAACTTTTTAACCTTCCCGAACGTGTTGTTTAGGGAAAATCCGCCCTTCTACAGTGAAAAATGTTGGAACAGGAGGGAAAATCCACCCCTCTACAAAAAATAGATAAAAAACGTTGAACCGAGTGGGCAAATCTACCCCTCTACAAAAAACTGTCAGAAAACGTTAGAACAGGAGGGCAAATCTGCCCCTCTGCAGAAAACTATTAGAAAATGTCAGAACAGGAGGGCAAATCCGCCCCCTTGCAGAAAACTGTTAGAAAACATCAGATTAGGAGGAAAAATCCGCCCCTTTGCAGAAAACTATTAGAAAACGTCAGAACAGGAGGGCAAATCCGCCCCTCTATAGAAAACTATCAGAAAACATCGGAACAGGAGGGAAAATCTACCCCTCTGCAGAAAACTATCAAAAAACGTCAGAAAAAGAGGGAAAATCCACCCCTCTGCGACCTAAATGTGCAAACAACTTAAACAACAACAAACATAAAACAAAGAGACCCATTTGTGGGTCCCACCGGGTGTGCCAGAAATGTGATCTCCTAAAATGTTATGTCCTAATGTGAGATGCTAAACAACTAGTGATGCAATAACAAGAAATAACACAAAATAGGACACCTCAATGATTAGCCTAAGAAATGATAAACATAAAAGCCAGATGAAAATTGATTGAAATTGATTATACTTTCATGTTGCTTCTTCTTTGGTTGGCCCTTGATCTTTGAAGATTTGTGTGCTCCTTGGATGACAAGCTAAATTAAACATGCAAAGTGATTATGCAAGATGGGTGAAGACATGGTAATGGTGAGATGCTAAGTGTTATGGAGGATGAGAGCTCAAATGAAAATTTTGCAAGAGTTTTGATAGAAAAAGATTGATTTCCAAAATGAGAGAAATGAGGGGGTATTTATAGGATAATTTGAATTCTCTAGAGAATTCAACGGTTGAGATTGATCCAACAAATTTCAAGATGAAGAGCTATGGTGAGTTGAGGACTCACAAGCCCTCACATCTTGACATGTGGAATGTGAGATGGCCTAGGGTGGGGTGATGTGGAAATGAGGTGGATGAAGTACAAGTACCTTGTAGGTACTTTGGGGGATGGGAAGATTTCCTCAAAAAGGAACTTCTTGTCCCCAAATGAGCATGAAAGAGACATTTGAGGAATTTTAGAATTCCTCAAAAATCTCCATGGGAAAACGGGAAGTGGTTGGAGAAATAAATGTGAATTAAAAATTCACATTCTTAGGAGAGTCTATTGGATAAAAGAGGATTTCCAAAAAGTTGTGGATTTGTTACATGTGGGTGATGTGACAAGTCAAAGGTTCTAGAAGTCCTTGGCACATGTAAAGTGACAAGTCAATTCTTCTAGAACTTGCATGGGGATAGGGTAGACTTTGGAAAGATAAAAGTGAATTAAAAATTCACATGGGGACGAGGGAAGTCTTGGGTGAATAAATGTGAATTAAAAATTCACATGGGAAAGAGAGTCAAGGCCAAGAAAGGCAAGTGGAAAGGTTGACCAAAAAATGTATGCCAAATGTGGTTAATGACTTTGATTAAGGTTGTACAAACACATGATTTTGATAATTAATGAGAAATTAGAGGCAAGTGGGAGATTATGGAGGATTGTGACACTAATCTTTATTAAGTGGTGCACATCCTAATCACAGATTAATTAATTTAATCTGGATTAAAAGAGGATTATGAAGAATGTGACAAGGAGAGAGAAAAAGAGGGATTACAAATTGGTTTTAATCCAAATAAGTCAAATGACTAAATTAAACAAATTGTCTTATTTATTTGATTTAGAGAAGCAAAGGTGTAAGGTAAAGTATTTAATTTATTCAATTACATACTTTAGGAACCTTAGGCAGAAAATGAAATAATGATTAAATAAATTATTTAATCACTATTAATGACATAGATGGATAGAGTAGACGATTTTGATCATATGGAAGTAATCAAATTTAGATATCTACACTACTCATTCCCTCCTTCATATTCTCCATATGTGGGACTATATGGAGCTTTTGTTCTTAGTTTCTTTGTAGTAAATAAATCTTTTGATTCAGACTCAGAAGACATTATCACATACTTTCTCTTTTTTGCAGGTGCCTTCATATTACCAGGGGCATTCCCTCCTAATTTAGAATCAGTCTCCACAACCGTGACATTTTCCTACTGTTGTTCCTACTGGTGTTGATTTCTCTAGAACTATTCTCTATTCTCCTCTTCTCCTTTAGGTTGCCCTATACCTTCCTTTGTAAAATTTTGTTTCTTGAGCCTACCAGAATGTTTGGGTGTAAGTATCTCCACTTCATCTTTCTTCTTCTCCTTTTTAATACCCTTTTTCCTTTTCAGGGCATGTTCCTTTTTCTGCTTCTAAATATCCCTCTTTCCTTTTGGATCCTCTTCTTCTAGTTTAGAGGGTGTGGAAGTAGTGGATACACTACTTCTTCTAATTTTAGACTTCCATGGCTTTGAAGAAGATGGTAACTCCTCATTTTTGGACGACCCTGACTCTAGTTCTTTAGGTTCTACATGTTCTCTTTGGCTATGGGTGCAGAAAAATTATGAGGGTTTTCCTCTTCAGGCTCATTTTTGGGTTCATCTTGAATTCCCATATCCCTAGGCATTACTAACAAACTATTGATGTCATTACATTCCTCAAGCCTAAAATCCTCCCACCTTACTTGTGGGTACTAAATTCTTAGGCTTCTTTTTATTAGCAGGATAACCAAGCAATGGTGAGAGAGAAGTATCATATTGTATTCTCTGATACTCTGAAGCCATTCTTTTCAATAGGTGGTATGGAAAATTGGGTGCATTGACTATGCTATTATTCCTAAGATGGCTTAATAACTTAAAATGAACAGTATACGAAAGATTTTGTCTCCCGTCACATGTAATATATCTAACAATATAAGCACACCTTTCCCATAACCACTGGAGAGACATTCTTTTTGTACCTTGTGCTGAGGAATCCAATACTTGTCCTCTTGTGTAGAATTCCTCTCAAGTTGTGACTACATTAGACCGAGCTGGAAATTCTACTCCCATCGTTGACAATCCAGTTATTTGAGCAATGGTGATCTTCGAAGCATCCATAAAATGTCCTTTTACTATGGATTCGTCGTACTGGAGAGTTCCTACAATCTCATCGTTAAATCATCACTATACTCTGTCAATTTTAGGAAATAATTGAGCCATCCAACCCTTGTGAATATAGGAAGGACAGCTGCATCCTCCAAAATCTATTGATGGGTTGCCAACTCTCTCCTTATTGAATCTCCACCCATCTTAGTTCTCTTTACTGGTCAGTCTACCAAATCAACTCAAGAATTCAACTCAATCTCTACTTACCACCTTCAACTTCACTTATGACTTCAAAACCTTAGTTTCCAAATGTATTCTTACTACCACACCACACTACAACTACAAATCCCTCTTCAAATTTAGCTCTGATAGAAACCAAGCTAAGGTTCTTACAAATTCTATAGGATTTCAAGTTTTAGGAATTGCAAAAAAGGCAATGGGTGGAAATAGCAATAAAAATATGACTCTAGGCTTCGCATGTCATGATTTTCATTAATTCAATTTAGGGTGGCAAATTCGAAAAGTCTGGTGAAAAGATAGATTAAGCATACCCCCAACTTTAATGAGTGAGTGACCTCACTTCATGGTGAGGATTTGGAGGAAGTATAAACGTGAGTTGATGGAATTAAATAGTTTAATAATTCACATAGGTGGAAATGAAATAAAAGTGAATAAAAATTTCAAAAGAAAGCTTGCATAATCATAATAGTATACCTCAAGTACCGTTGTGTGACAATAACCATCAGTGGCGCATTGAAACTAAAAGAAAAAATGTGGTTATGAATTTGATGACTTATTAAATGCAAGGTAATAAGTATCTAGGACGGCTAGTGGATACGGTGAGATAGATGCAAGCTTGTGATGTGACAACATGAAATATTTGAAATGTACACAGGTGATAAAATAATTATGCCTCAAGATGTAGGATGGATATATAGGTATAATGGAAATGAATGCTCATAACCTTACAATAAATATTGTGCCAAATGAATAAAATACTTTCCAACTATCAAATTTTTCTACAAGCACCTCCAGTGTCAGGACCCTATTAGAATGCAAGAAATATGAAGCTACAGGTCCCCTCAGCATCAAGTCCCTTATGAATATGATAAGAAGGTCCCATGTGGATATAGCCTGAGTATTATCATAACCTTGTAGTGTGTGCATGTGTTTTAAAACATGGAAAATTAGGTCTAGGTAATCTCAGAGGTGGAGTTGTGTAACTCGGCCGCTACCAGATGTGTTCAGTAAGTCGCTTCCTGGTGAAACATCATCTTGTGTCCCAAATACTAAATTAGCAGAATTGTGTGCACCATAATTATCCATTAGAGATAGGATTAAATCATCGTGTTCAAGTGGTTTCTTATATAGCTTGAGTCTATGGCCATTAACCAGTACTAAAAATTTGGCCTCATCAATAGTCTGTAATTGTAACACACCATTAGGAAACACATGTTGTATTTCATAGGCTCCTATCCATTGTGACTTCAATTTTCCTAGAAATTCTTTATATCTGGAATCATATAGAAGTGCCCAGTCGCCTACAACAAATTCTTTAGTCTTAATATTCTGATCATGCCATTTAATCCTTTGTTTCTGGACAACCTTTGTGTGGTGCAATTCCTACAATTTGATTTCATCAAGGCCATTCAAATGAAGCAACCTTTCTTTTTGAGATTCTATTAAGTCCATCCCTAAATCAACTATTGTATGTAGGGTTTTGTATTCAAACTCTATGGGTAACACTGTTGTTTTGCCATAAACCAACTCATAAGGGGTAAACCCTATAGTTGTCTTCCATGTAGTTTTGTATGCCCAAACAACTTCTGGTAATCTGGATACCCTGTCTCTTCTATGAAGTACATAATTTTTGTCAATATGTTCTCAATCTCCCTGTTTGTAACTTCTACCTATCCATTTGCCTGAGGATGGTATGGAGTAGATTTCTTGTGCTTGATTTGATATTCCTTCACTAGCTGGGCTATAAGGTATGATGTAAATTGTGGTCCTTGATCAATCACTATCTCCTTAGGAACACCATACCTAGTGAAGATTTCCTCATATAATAATTTTGCAACATTGTCATCTCTGGAAAATTGCAATTCTTTTACTTCTACCCATTTGGTTAAGAAGTTGGTACATACTAGCATATATTCTTTGTTATTAGAAGTGGGAGATATAGGGCCAACAAAATCTAGCCCACATTTGTTAAAAGGAGCCAATGCTAGTTGGGGTTGTAAATTAATTTATTCACTTCTTGTAGGTCTTCCCATTCTCTAGCATCTATCACAACTTCTAGTATACTTAACAAAATATCTGTGAAGGGTTGGCCAATAATATCTTGTTGTTAAGATTTTAAAAGTTGTCCTTTTGGCTAAAAAATGGGCACCACAAGGTTCATCATGGTAGGATTTCATTATATCAAACACTTCGTCCTCCCTAATACATCTTCTCATAATGTTATCCAGGCCAGTGTAAAATAAGAATCCAGAAATCCAAGAATAAGGGAAGCATTTTTGAACTAACTATCTTTTCTCCCTAGGAGAGAAGCAAGCTAGAATCTCCCCTGTTACCAAGTAGTTAGCTATATCAAGATACCATGGGGTGTGTAAATTTATAGAAAATAAATGCTCATCGGGGAAAGATTCATCAACCTCCCCTTCAGCTAATTGAGTAGGTAATCTAGAGAGGAAACCAACAACTACATTAGATTTTCCAGGCTTATCAACTTTTGTGATGTCAAATTCTTGCAGCAACAATAACCACCTTACAAGTCTTCCACCTACCACTAGTTTATTCATCAAGTATCTAGTTTTTGTATGGTCTATATGTATGAATACTTGATAGCTAGTGATGTAGTGTCTGAACTTGTTAATGGCGTAGACAACATCAAGCATTTCTTTTTCAGTCACAGTGTAGTTCAATTTGGCTCCCTGTAGGTTTTTAATGATATAATATATGGCATACTCCTTATTCCCCTCTTTCTATCCTAGGACAACTCCAATGGAAAAGTTTGATGCATCAGTGTGAATTTGAAATGGAAATGTCCAATTTGGACCTCTCAAAACTAGTGCATTAGTCAAAGCTACTTTTAAATTCTCAAAGGATTGCTAACAGTCTGGATCCCACTCAAATTCAATATCCTTTGTCAACAAAGTAAACAAAGGGGCAGCCATTTTGTTGTAATCTTGAATGAATTCTTGTAATAACCTGCATGTCCAAGAAATCTTCTCACATCCTTTTGTTTTTGAGGGACAGGTAGTGTAGATATAATCTCAATCTTCTTAGGGTCAACTTGTATTCCTACACTAGAAACAAAATGTCCAAAGACAATGCCTTTTGTCATCATCATAAAACATTTTTCATTGCTCAATGATACATTATTTTCAGTGCATCTTTTCAAGACTACTTCTAAATTTTGCAAAGCCTCATCAAATGTTTCATCATATATGGTGAAATCATCCATATAAATCTCCATCTTATCATATGAAAAATTAGGAAAAATACTAAGCAATGCTCTCTAAAATGTGGCTAGAGCATTGTACAAACCAAAAGATAAAACAAAATATGCATAGGTACCCTAGGGATAGGTAAATGTGGTTTTATCTTGATCTTCAGGTGCAATCTTAATTTGGTTATAACCACTAAAACCATCAAGAAAGGAGAAATATTTATTCCTTGTCAAAGAATCAAGAACTTGATTAATGAATGGCAATGGAAAGTGATCCTTCCTTGTAGCAGTATTTAGTTCCCTGTAGTCAACACAAACTCTCTATTACCACCCTTCTTGGGAACTATGAATAATGGTGAAACCCATTCACTATCTGATATAGGGTATATGAAGCCTACATTCAAAAGCTTTTGCACTTCAACTTTCATAATTTCTCTGAGAGTTGGATTCATGCACCTTTGTGGATGCCTTATGGGTTTATAGCCATCATTTATGTAAATATTGTGCATGCATATGGCAAGATCAATGCCTTTCATATCACTATAATCCCATGCAAAAGCTACTGCATGTGCCTGCAACACAACGTACAAGTATTTATTTTGTTCATCAGTTAATGCAATATTAACATTCAACATTTTTCTAGGCTTGGTCTCTAGTTGCATAGACATTTCTTGTATAGAGGATAGATCAAGACTAGGTATTATTGGCAAGAATTGTTGGGGTAACAAGGTATGGATTATTTGGGATATCTCTTGTGAGGAACTGGTAGGTATTATGCTTTCCAAGGGATCTTGCAAGCTAGATAAACAACCTTGTTGTTGCGGATGCCTTCCACAGTCATTTTGAATGATATGATCTATTAGCTTATCCTCATCTTGAATATCTAGTAAGGGGCTACGTTCAATGGTCATTAAATTTTGTAATGAGTAGTTGTCCTCATCATCTAGGTGTGGCCAAATGGTCTGCTCAAGGTCTTGATGTGGCTGAGCTGGTGGATAGAGTACCAAGTACTTGGTTACTATTTCATTGGACGTGATCATGTTACTTGACCTACAACCTAAGAATGAATCAGTTGTGGCTAACCAAGGTCTACCTAGGATTAGTGAATAACTAGCAAGATTAACTTTGGGTGAGTACTATAAAGTTAGCAGGGTAATCCCAAGAATCTAATGCAATGATCAAGTCCTCAATAACTCCTTCAGGCTTAACCATAGACCTATCAGCTAATTGTAAAACTATCTGAGTAGACCTTAGGTTGGATAATTGTAGTAGCTACATGGTCTCCTTGGTCATTACATTAATTGCAACACCCAGGTCTATCAAAGTATTTTTAATAAGGGTCCCATTGATTTTAGCATCCACAACTAGACTACCAAGATCTGTATATTTGGGAACAGTTATATTTCCCAACATTATATCAGCAAGGTTACCCAAAACATAGACTATCTGTGGGTCCTTTCTTTTCCTTCCTATATTTTTAATGTAGAGATCCCTAACAGTCTTAGTATAGATGGGAATATCTTTGATAGCTTGGATTAAGGGAATTTTAATCTTAACATCCTTTAATTGGCTTAGAAGGTCTGTTTCATCCTGTGTGTGTTGCTACTAGATAGCCAGACATTCAGGGAATGGAGGCTTCGGATGTGATGTGGTCTCGAGCCCTTGATTGGACTGGGATTCCAAAGGTGGGTTATTTGAGGCTTCCTTTATGGGTTCTTCATCATCTAATTTTGTAATCTTGGGAGATGAAGTTCCTACAAGTTGATTCCCTGATCTGAGATGGTCACTCACCTATACCCCATAAGTGGGGTATTGGACAATTTCGTTAGTGTAAGTCTGTTGAACAAGCTTAGTGTTAGGGTTTGGTGCAGGTTGGGCGGGTATCTATGATGGTCTAGGTAGTTGAGACTGGGGATTTGATGGGGGCATTAGAACTTGTTGCTGAGGTGGAGGAGGAGGTAGAAGAGGTTGTTGGTAATTCATATTTTGCTGCCATGGTTGTCCTTTTTTCCACTGAGGCTTCCATTGATTCTGTTGGGTTGGCCATTGTGGGTTATAGTTGGGACCCTAAAAATTTTGTTGTGGTCATGGGTTTGGTTGCTAGTTCCAGTTAGGCCAAGCTTGTGGCCACTGTTGAGGACTCTTCCACTAGTTCTGATTGGTTTTCTAGGGTTGAGAGTTCCAAGCAAGAAATTTTTGATTGCTCAAAGGGAAAGATGGATTAAAAGCAAGGGAGTCTGATGGCATACCTTTTCTCTGCTGCCAAGGTCTCCTTTGTGCTATGTAGAAAAATTTTCCATCATCTCCTTTCATTTCCTGGAAGTCTATTTTCTCAATCTTTTTTTGCTAGATATTGGCCACTCATTTGCACTTACAACTGGCTTTCCTCTGCCTACAGTTAGGATAGTACTCAGTGAGCATGTATTTTTCTTCCTCATGCTTCTTCTTGATAGGGAGGGTGTCCAACTATGTTTCTAGATGACTGATTATATCTTTCTTTATGTTGGACAATAAATTATTGATTTCAACTTTGGAGACCCCATTAGAGGACTTACTTGTGATGGATGATCTCTCCCCTCTTGGCTTTCTGGAAAGGGTCCTTGAATAATTCCTACATAATTTACAAATGTCTTCAAATGGACCTATAGAAATTTCTCCTCCCCCAATAAGTTTGAGAGCATCCATACATTCTTCATTAATCCCCCTTAAAAATACCAATTTAAGGGATCCTTTGACAGTTTATGTTGTGGGTTCTTCTTCAAAGCAAATTGAAATCTTTCTATATAATCTTCCAACGGCTCATCCTCTTTTTGAGACATTGATAACATATCATCTCTTCTTCGATCTAATCCTCTATAATAGTCCTTGTACTTCTCCAAGAACTTAGTCTTCATGGTGTCCCAATCTAGGACAACATCCCTACCAAGCCCCATAAACCATAGGAGAGCAGCATCCTTAAGAGTAGCGAGAAAGAACTTGAGTTGGTGGGCATCAAAAGAATAATCATAAATTTTGCATAAAATGTCAAACTCAAAGAGAAAGGTATCTAGGTCCTCGGTTACCAAGCCATAAAATATTGATAATGTTGATGGTGGAATATTTTTCAACACAATAACTCTAGCTTGGTCAGCAATGGGGAACTCAAAGGTACCATACTTTGGGGGATCAGGATCTACCATTGTTCGAAAGGTCCCTTTAGTAGCTGTGGAAGATGATGATGATGAAGATGGAAGGTAACGTTCACTCTTTCAACAATTTTTGTAGTATAATTAACAAAATCACCAGTATATTCTCTGTCTTGAATGCCTGAAGGGAGGAATATTCCTTGCTTATCTCTCTGCCTCTACATACAATAGGTTTGACTTGAGTATGGCAATGGCCCTACACTATGTTAGTATAACTCTAGGTGTTTTTGATGATGAAATCTATCAGTCCTAATGTAAAAATAGAAAATTAACTATGAAAACTTGTAAAAATAGGCCTATGAAAATAACACCATCCCCAACAACGGTGCCAAAAATTTAGATTCTAAGCTAATGCTTTGTAAACTTGGTGAATCTCACTCAATTTAGAGGGTCAACTAATTGAACAACCTACTTGGCATTGCTTAAGACTACATTAAATCATCAACCAAGGTGTGTAAGCTTATGATGGTGCAGCACTATATATGCCTTCATAGACTCAGACTACCTAAAATATCTCCTATAGTTATTCTAGTTTTTGGGAATTCACAAAACTATAAAATAGTAAGATTATAACTAAGACTTAGTTGCTACGGGTACCTACAGTAAAGGCTGGAACTGAACTATTGCTAATGGAATGATACTGTGTTAACTAAAAACTTGATTAAGATTACTGACTCGACTAAACTGATCTCCAAAGTATTGCTAATAATTATTACATGCATGTTCCTAAGCATTCACTTGTAATAAGAAAGAAATGAAATCTCAGTTATCTTACACACAATTCATGAACAACAATAAACTAATATTAACTATCAACAAAAATAAATAACTAAAAGATGAAGTGAAAAACAATACCTTGAGTGGCCTTCTCAAGTAACTGTTCCCACTTAGTTGAACTCAATCTAAATAATAGATTGCATAGGATAAAAGATTACAAAATGCTCTTACAAACTAGATTTAACCATTCTGTAGATTCATGTTCAACTGGAAATAACAGATAGTATAAACTGTGAATAATCAACTAACTGAACTACAAACTCAACCATTGGTTATATACAAACTGAGGGAGTCTTTATTGAAAGCAACAACTTAAACAAAAATCATTAATTCCACTATGAAATATCTAGAGTGTGGATTCAAGATTTGGAATTATTCAACCTACAACTGAAGAGAAAGAGAACCCTATCAAACTAGAACTCTATCAAAATAGAATACATTCAATTATATGTCCATCTGTCAAAGTCCCATATAAGAAAGACCTCTTATTCAATGTTTATTAACTGTTTATGATAATGCGTGTTCTATCTTCATTAAATGCTTTCAACCGGTAATCACCATGTTCAACTATTTTTGCAGCTTCCCCTATTTTGGTATTTAACACCCCTTTTGCTACAGATTCATCCCACAATGGTTGTGCATCATGGTTCCTCTTTTTGCTGCAATCAAGTTAGTCTCACAAAACATGTACACAAGGATAACCATCATAATTAAACATAACTTTCCATCAATATTTCCATGCGCATATTCATATAAACCACTTAATGCTAATAAATGAAACCATAATTCCATCACCATATTTTTGGGTCTTAGGTTGTATAATGGATACAAAAAGGATAATCTAATATGCAATATTGTTAGGAAGTGTGTTAAAAATTATATTAAATTCTACATAAAACCAACAAAAAACATACTATTACCTAGACCTATCATAAATCCTCATTTTCAATCACATCCTCACCATAGATCGTATCAGGGGATGGTTTGGCACAGAATAGAGGAATGGAGACTCACTAAG
Source organism: Sequoiadendron giganteum (assembly GCA_007115665.2). Lineage (NCBI taxonomy): Eukaryota > Viridiplantae > Streptophyta > Pinopsida > Cupressales > Cupressaceae > Sequoiadendron > Sequoiadendron giganteum. The sequence continues at coordinate 464,564,385 of CM021108.1, forward strand.
GATGAGAAAACCCAAACCTAGTCGCAACTGCTGCAACAAAGCTCCAAGGCCTCACAAAGGAAGCAGGAACCACGTCCATATGAGTAGCACCAACCATATTTTCAATAGGATCTCAGACAATAGAAGGCATTTGCACAAAAGAGCCACACAAACCTTCCATTGGAGTTAATGTAGAAGGAACAAAGGCAAGAGGAGAGGCAACACAAACGACATTAGAGGAAGCAATTGCATGGGTAGAAACAACCCCAAGAGAAGGAGGAGCGCCCCCCAACACATCCACCACAACCAACAAAACCAAATGAGGGTCCCATACAACAAGGCCATTCACATAATTTGAAACTAGGGCATGCGTAGGAGCAAGGATGAGAGAAGGAATTTCAAAAATTATCGTAAATAAATTATCTTGATTATTGTTATATCCATTAGGTTAAAGAGGTTGTTGAAAATGTTAAGATATCCTTTGTGAATACACTATTTTTTCTTATTGTTCCACATAGTAATTGAGAAGATTTAGGATACCTATGAATTATAAAGCTAAAAGAGGAATCATGGTAATTAGTAATTATGATATTATTTCCGTCTTCTTTTTTGCATTAGGATGATACTTTTATTTAAGTTCCATTACGTGAAATGATTTGCAAAGTCCTCATTTCTTAATAATCATTTCACTATTAATTAAGGTTAGTGATAAGAATTTTTCTAATTAGGGAAATTCTTTTGTGTCAATATCAAACTATTATGTATAAAATTTTGTGGATTACTAGATATCTAGTTATCAATAGAATAAATTTACAAAGGAATGATTGATTTGAATATGATATGGATTATTAATGATTATGCATTCATATAGGACATTTTGGTGAAAAGGTGGGTACATAATGTCAACTCTTGTTGATCAATTGTTTTAGAAGAGGAATATATCATTTGAATTAATATCGTTAGTGTAAGATTTTTGTGTTGGTTATTGTTTTGCATAGCTATCAAGATATTGTGCATAGTTAGTTAAGTGTTATCATTTATAGTCATGGGTTCTAATTTTTTTTAGTTATTAAATTTTTAATGATAGCTTAAATAAAATTACTCAATGAAGTAGATTTGAATTTCTAGTAGAACGCTTCCAACTAATAGTAAGTTGTTCCCATAAGTAAAATTTCTTCAATTGAATAATCAAGGTTACGATTTTTTGATTTTTTGATCATATAGTTATCATGGTGGAATGAACTATAGGAAAGTTGATTAGATTTTGTGAAGAGATCTTGAATTGATTGAGTAAATTTATTAAGAATTGTGTATTAAGTACCCAAGAGAATAGACCAACAATCATTGAACTAAGGTAAAAAAAACTTAGGTTATAGGTAAAAATAGGAATATTCATAATTAAACTCAACATTAGATACCTATTTGTAGTGTGTTTGTTTAGTAGATTTTTCAATTAGGTTTCCATCCCTATTTCACTTGGGTGGTTGACAGCTGATGAAGAACTGACTAGGTAAATTGGACCCTAGAAAGGGTTGTGTACCCACTCATGCAATTACATGAAACATATACTAGAAACTAGAACTACATATATAGTCCTTGATCCCATTTGGAAGTGGTGTATGTCGATAGTCTAATGAATGAAGAATGTTACCAATACACAGGATTTCAAGTGTGAGTTAGGGACTTTTTAAAGAAGAGGATTTTCAACTTACATATTAATTAAGTAAATCATTCTCACTAATAAACTCGGGAATGTAGACTTGAGAAGATATCATGAGCTAAAATAAATTATCATATACTCAGAAGGAATCCAAGATGGATTTTCTTGATCTCCTCGAGGCTTTAGGCTAAATTCTAAGGTGGGAGTTCAAGTCTTTGTATGTTAAATTACATACCCCTGATTGATAGAGACCTTAGTACACTTCCAAGGGGGAAGTGTGGTCTTCAAGGAGGTGACTTAGGACCTAGATGGTCTCGATGAGTCTAAGAATCTAGCCATAATGTATACCTATCTTTTATGATAGATGCCTACCCATTATGGTGTAAACCTTTGTATATATTTTGGATCTAAACCATGTTTTAGGATTCTAGTAGAACGATTATGAAAGTCCTGTTGTGTTTTACCAAAAAAACACAATGAATAACTGAGCTATTTCCCAAGCCAAAACTTGGGCATCATGGGCCTTACGATGGTCACTTTCTATATAGAAACTTGATTTCATTTCAAGAGAGGTGAGATTATTTGATATTTCATTTGACTTGGTGAACTTGTCTAAATTCCCATCAACAAATTGGAACTAGAGGAAGGGGATACTAAAGTTGGAATCCTTATATTTAAATGAACTAGATCATGGGGATATTTAGATCCTATAGGTAGCCCTTTGTTTATGCCTAGGGATTTCCATGAGATTCCTAAGTATGCATATAGTTATCATCCCATGTCCTTTACCCAAATTAGACAAATCACTTCTAAGGGTTCCTTAACATTTACATTAGGTCAATAATATGAGAGAAATGTATTTCTTTCCTTCTTTCAAATAGATATTTTATTCATGTAGAAAAATTTGATCATAAGATTTCTCTATTTGGGTAACCCAATAAGGTTATCAAATATTTCTATATTAAATTGGATGTAGAATACATCATTCAACCAAGCATTGGAGTCTTATTTCTCAAATTTTATCACAAGGATGGATCTCTTTTTGCAATATTGCATGTCATCAATTGATCAAGAATCACTTTGAATGGTTGTTAAGCAAGTTGTGCATTATGAAGATTATTTATATGGAATACAATTTGATGCACATACATGTGAGGAAGGTCTAGAATGTTCTATCATTGTTATACATGATCATTCCTCATACCAACATGAGCCACAAGCTAGAAAAAGGAGGTTGTATGGTTTTGATAATATTGTATCATTGTATTTGATTGATTTTAGCAAGATAGATTTGTGTATATCATGTTTTGATTATTTTAATCCTACTAATATTTCTAACGATGAACATTTTCACTTGATTAATGTTATTATGGAGGTGGGGAATGAGTACAACAATTTTCTCTTTAAGGATGTGTAGTGTAGGAAATTGTATACCTTTACAATTTCACACTATGTTTGGGTTCCTTAATTTATTGGACTTAATTAAGCTTTTAATTTTCTAAATTATGCATTCCAAAGCCTTTTTTTTCCCATTTTTTGAAAGGGGAACCAACATTAAATAAATGCAATCAATAATTAAATCACCATTGTCAAGAGCATTCAAGAGAATATTTATCGATCATTTGTTGTAGTAATCAAGATCTTAACATCATGTTCAAGTTTATGTGTGTTCATGTCATCTTGTGAAGGCTAATATACATTGTTGATCCTAAAGCATCCAAGCATTTCAAGTATCCAAATCAATCGAGCAAAGAAAGATCTAGATCCTTGGAGAGATGTGTTTGTATTCAATCCTCTAAGGGAATCCATTGAAGGGTGGTGAGTTGTAGCAATCATTTTTCATTCATCATTTCCTTCTCTCTTTCATTATCTTTCTATCAAGGTTTCAAACTTGTGGTTTGACTAAGGAAAACCCCCATTCAAACAAAATAATTTTCCCCTCTTTATGTATGTGTAGATTACAGGTTGAAGAAGGATTGAAGAGATCCCAAAGGATAAATTTTACATCATTGCACAAGTTGTCATCATTTTTGTCAAGTCATGAAAACTAAGTTGTAAAATTTATTTTTGACTTTTTGACAGTGGGACCTGTGTCAAATAGAATCCAAGATTCAGCATCAGAGGACTGTCAAAGTTATTTTGGAGCCCTAGACTGAGACCCATTTGCCTAGGGGTGAATGAGTTCCTTTGCACTCCTCAAATCAAGTTTTTGGTGATAGGTACATGTGTTCAGACCCTTCTCAGATCTGCTTACAAACTATCATTTCCATTTATGTACTTTTGAGAATTTGCATTTTATGTATTAGGTCTTATTGTTCAATTATTTTTAGTGCTTCAAATCATTTTAGTTTGTTTCCAAATCTTTCCTATTGTCTTAAGGACTGAGATCCAAGATTGATTGACTCGCCATTGAGGTTGAAAGTCAATCTTTTCACCTTGTGATCTCTTTCCTAATGAAATTCCCTTAGGGAAATACGCTTATAGAGATCCTTAGGTTTTGTACACATTAAAACCTTTGGGGATCCCTTTCCCCACATTTCAAGATGAAGGGAAATCAACCATGCAAAATAATGGTCATAGGCATATTTCTCATGAGTCTAAGTGTGACAATGTGTTAAGTAATGATTATGGTGACTCGTATGTTATGAAGAATGGGAGCACCATGGATTTTATTGATCTTCCTTTTTCTAAGTATTGTAGTATTCTCTGATTGGTGAACCTCATTGCACTTCACATGTTCCTAATGCACAAAAAATGATCCATCATGAGATGAGACCTAACGATAAGAAAAAATGATAAGAGGTTATATTATGTTGATCATACACTTTCCACTAATAGTACTTCAATCTAGGTGGTATCTTCTCATTTATCACTTAATTTTAATACCTATTAGTTTGATTATGAAGGCAGGGAGAAGAAAACATGTATTTGGATTTGTCACAACTATGATGAGTTACTCCAATTATTAATTCTACATGAATTATATCTTTAATATGAGATTAATATACCTACATTATACTATTCATAATATAAGGAAAAGTTTGATAGACTTAGGACTATGTCTATCAACCTTTTTCTCTTGTACATATTGCCAAATCATTTGAGGTGAAGTACTAATACCCATTCTTCTAAGTCCTTTTACATAGTGTAGTTAGTCTACCTCTTTTAAATCTAGACAATTTTCTTAAAATACTTCAATGTTAATGAAAAGGCATATTTAATGGGATCAAATGGATTTCTTTTGGATTTTGTAGGTCTTTGAGTTGGAAAAGATACTTTATATAGCACACAAATGTTACATTATTGTAGTAGGTGTGAGAGTCATTTCAAAGAGTATCAAAATGCATTTATTACTAGATTCAACCCCTACAACTACCCTAGGGTTTTCTCCCACCTACAAAATCTAAAGTACACATCTCAAGATACAAAATTTGTGTAGTTTCATGCGAAAACAAAGAAGGATCCCATGTTGCTATTAATGTGGAGGGTTTTAGCTACTAGAGTTATTTCCATGTTATTATAGGTCCTCAAATGCATGGATTTATTGATATTTTGCATACTTACATGCTACTTTTATAGAGTCCTTCACCATAATTTTTACCTACTAGATTTACACTATTGGTGATGATCAATCTGAGCCATCAAATTTTTCTTCGGATCTTTTCTTCCCCTATAAGGGAAACCCATTTTTTTGTAAAAGGTTTGATTTCATTTTAAAATCCAAGGGTTCAGATATTCTATTTCAACCTAAGGGTCTAATGTTTCATTCAAAATTATCATAGAAATTATTGATACTAGTGGAACTTGTAAAAACACTTTTTGTCCCTTATATACTTTATGGTTTTCATGCATTTAGTTAGAATTTTCATTGTAGTTATATGAATGTGACAATTAGTTGATGAATCTACTATTCATACCATTGAATTTTTTTGATGGTAAGTTTACCTTGCAAAGTTAGTCTAAACATTTCCTTTCATTGTTGTAAAACATCTCCTTGAACTACACTAGTATTGGGTGTTTAATAGATCTTAATATTATTGATTTCCTTTGAATATTGCACTATCCTTATGATACTATGATTCATCTAGTTAAGAGATAGTAAATGTGGGATTTTTCTACTTATACACTCACATATTGCTACAAAAGTTCAAACTTGGGATCTTTCTAACACCTTTTCTCTTCTTTCCCTCACTTTTGTACTTTTTTTTAATAATTAGTGGCTAGTTTAGGAAGCAACATCACTAGTATTACATATTTGATGAACACATATTATTTCTAGCACTAAAAGTATTTTGATTGTAAGTTCAAGAGACAACTTCTAGGTTAATAATGGTGTAAACCTCTATATTTATTTCAAATCTAACCCATGTTAAGGATTCCAACAAAACAATTTTATAAGTTCCTAGTGTGTTGCTAGAAAAACACAAAAAAAATTGAGGTATCTCACATGCCAACACCTAGTCATAAGGACCTTTTGGTGACTATTTTCCATATTTGAACTTGGCTTCCTTCTAGGAGAGGCGAGATACTTTGATATTTCATTTGAGTTGGAAAAATATGTCAAAACACCCATCAACGATCCTACCTTGTAGTTCCTCTAGTAATTAAATATAATACAACTAGAGGAGAAGTGAGATGCAACCCTAGAACATTGTGGTAAACACCAATGAGTGGTGAAGGGATGGTTTGTAAAATGAGTGAGGGTTAAGGAATTCTAAATTGTTGATCCAGTTTTATTATGGAATAGGGCACATGACAAGGAAGTTGGGCATCATAAATTTGGTGCACTTTGGTTAATCCCCTTCAAAATTTAAAAATTCTTAAAAAGAAAACTTATAGACTTTGAATTGTAACCAGAGAATCTATAGCTTTACCTATTAATGGGTAGTTCCTCAAGCACAAATTTCATGCATAATTATTTTGGAGTCCTACCATGTACATAATTGTTTCTATTTTGTTATGTTTCTTTCTTATTTAGGATATGTTATTTTCTTTGAATTAGTTATTGTTGTTTGTTATGTCCTTGGTCATTGTTTCCATATTTTTATCTAACTAGGTTTGCTTCAAGGCACGAGAGGTATTGGCTCTAAGGAAAATATCTATTTGCAGTTACCTATAATAATGTATCTTATGATGAAAGTTATTTTTATTTCAGGTTTGATGTTCTATACAATCATTTTCAATGTGATTTATGCACAAATAGTTAAATTTTGGATGGACTATAGCTCATTTGAATATGCTTTCCTTAAACCTCCCACAAAAATGTACATTATTGATTTTTGATTTCGTTAATCATGAGTTGTTAAAGTCATGGTATCAAGTGAAGATGTTTTTATATTCTATCTTCTTTGTTACCATTATTGTCCTCAAGCTAGTAATGGGATTCACTACTTGTACATTGATATAGCTTTGTAAAAACTAAACAAGAAAGATCAAAAGAAAAAAATAAAAAAATTCCAACCAAGAGAAAAGAATAGTGAGATATGAAAGAACTCATTTTCCTAGGTGGTTTAGATAAAATCTGTTAGGGCTATAGATGCCTAGCCAATATTACAACTTTATCTAGATGAGGAGAAGACATAATTCTATTAGAGCTATGGATTCAAGGATGACATTAGACAATGTCTAGGTGATCGGTGATTATTTCTACTTAAATATTCGCATATTCTAATAGGCCTCTAGTCTTGAAGGTGAATTTAGAAACTAGCTTGATAAATAGGCTACGGTGACAAGTTTGAGCAAATTTTAGGAGAAATAATTCAAGTCCTAGTCAAGGGATGAGGATCACTTTATTTGGTTAGTAAGCTCAACTTGTGTCTTTTCTTAGCCATCAAGTGTCGAATAAATGTCTTAAACAATTATATGTATAAGTGAGTCAAATCCATGGATAAATATAGGGAAAATGTGGTTTCTAAGTTGAAGAAAATTGACTCAAGAGGGTTTGTATGTTCTTAATATTGGTAGAGTTTTAGAGTTCATTTGCACATTTGAAATTTTTTATTTTTTAAAAGGGAGTAAACTATGGAGCCTATTTACATTTGATCCCCACCCCCCCAACTAATAGAAAAAAAAATAGACATGCAGACTTATCTTACATGATTGCAAAGTTGAAACTTGCACTTTAATCCCATATCCCTACAAAATCCATATAAAATGAGCAACAAAATCCATTTGCACATTGTAGTTTGCATGCAAATTGAAAAGTGTTAGCATGCCCTCAAATCCCACCATTTGACAAAGTAAAGATGAATATAATACAAATCGATCAAACCATAAACTTGTAAAGCACATTGCATTTTTCATGCAAAATGTAAAATGCATCATTGATTGCCATTTGTGCAAGTCTACAAACTTACAAAGAGCAAATCATAGATCTAAATTAGAATTTGTAGTTTACATGCAAATCATACAATAAAATCTCCTTTCTACTCCCTTCAAAATTCTATAGAGGCAAACTTAATCTATTGATTTACATGTACTGCACAACTACTTCCCCAACTTGCAACTCCAAACTTGTCTCATGTGGTAGAATTGGCCTATCATTTTATCTATTGTAAACTTACATATTACTCCCATGCCCACATCCCACAATCTCATAAACTCTATACAAAGTAGACCACAAAGTGCATTTGCACCTTCATTTAACTTTCATGAAAAATACAAAATGTAGATTATGTTTGCATCCCAAAAGTCTAATGATATCTCAATTGTAGAGTTAAACTTCTCATTTATAGCTATAGAAAATGTGCATCTTATTCTTGCAATCTTGACTATTGTTAAGTTGTGTCTTACCTTTCAACCCCAACAAAATAAACTATGAGAGAACAATAAAGGGTAAAAGGTTAGAGATATATAATTTGGTCATAATCTTACAAGCTACAAAGTGCATCTATGTTTCCATGCCCAACAGGTCTAAAATACATGTGTGAAAAGAAAGATAAAAGTGTAAATACACACTTATATCACTCGTGAGCATAGAGTTAAGCTACAAACTACGAATGTACTCCTAATCCCCTAAGTCCACTATGATATTCTTATTCAAAATATGGAAAATATGACAAGGTTAGACTAATGGATAAACTCCAAGTGAACATAACATTGATGATGAGTATTTAAAGTGATTCTATGCTATGATTTCTTGCTTTATTGTTTTAAATGCATATAATTTAAGTTTTCAAAATAAAAATTCCAAGTAATAATAAAATAATTTGATAATTCATCTTTTTGGTTGTTGGATTGAAGGTGAAGTTAATGAAGATTAATTCCTAAGCTTGATAACTATGAAGGTGAAGTTAATGAAGTTTAATCCCTAAACTTGATAATTATGAGTTAGGAGCAATATGTATTACAAAACCTATTCTAAGGAGTATGTAGGTTGCTATATGAGAAGCCTTATTTCACACATGAAGAAGATAATGTAGTTAGGCCCAATTTCACTTTTTAGAAGCTCAATTTATTTATATTTCTTCTTTGTTGACTTTGCAATGCTTCCTTGATAAGTATTAGTCAATATTTGAGGAACCTAAAGTATTACCTCATCCAAGGTCCCATGACCATCTCATTCCCCTTGTCTCAAGTAGCCATCGTCCTAATATTTGACCTTATCAGCACCATTTTGAGCAAAATAATAAAATTGAGAAATTCATGAAGGATCTCCAAGAGGTGGGTATCATTTACCCTAGTAATAGTCCTTACTCCTCTTTGTTAGTCATGATTCCTAAGAAATGTGGTGATTGGAAAATGTGCCTTGATTTCTATGAACTCATCAAATTAACCATCAATAATAGGAACCATCAATAGTAAATTTACTTGTTATTATTGATGATTTTTGGATGAGCTCTTGAGGGCTTAATTTTTTCTAAGCTAAATCTTTGTTCAAGCTAGTAACAAATTTGAGTCAAAGAAGTTGATATTCTTAAAATTGCATTTCAAACTCATGAATGTCATTATGAATATTTGGTCATTTTCTTCAACTTATCTAATGCCTCCACTACTTTTTAAAGCCTCATAAATACATTGTTTAGTGTTTGCTTATGTAAATTCATTTTTATGTTCCTTGATGAAATTCTCATCTATAGTAGGATATGGATTGATCATCTTCATCATGTAGAGATAACCCTTAGGATTTTCTAAGAGCATTATCTCTTTAATAGGTGCTCCAAGTGTGCATTTGGAGTCCAAAAGGTGGAGTATTTGAGCCATATTATTTTACAAACAAGTGTTCAAGTTGATCTCAAGAAGATGGAAACAATGCAAGAAAGGTCATTCCCTAATTGCCTCAAAAATTTGTGTGGTTTCTTAGACCTAACAAGGTACTATCAAAAATTTGTGTAATTATGGTAAATTTATTGGACCCTTGACCACTTTGCTAAAAAAAATCCTTCAATTGGTATGAATCAACATAGGTGGCCTTTAATGCACTCAAAATTTCCATGTGTTACACATTAGTTTTGGCCCTACTATATTTTCACAAACCTTTCACTTTGGAATGTGATACTCGTATCACGAGCATAGCTGTGGTGTTGATGCAAGAAGGGTGACCCTTGTCGTTCGCCAATAAGTAACTTAGTGGCTATAATTTGGCTATATCAAAATATAAATTTTTTTTTGGCTATCTACCATCCTATTGAACAATGACATCCTTACTTATCAAGTTGTAAGTTCTAGACAAAAAAATATCACCATAACTTGAAAAAATTCAAGGGTGTCATCTCTTGAGTAACAAAATTGGGTGGGAAAAATGCAAGTATATGACTGAAACATAGAAAAATAGGTAGAGGGAGAGGTTCACCAATATGGAATGAAGAAAAATAGGGTTGTATGGACCTATCTTCCTATTTTCATTAGGAAATGAGATCCCCACCAAGAATTGACTAACAACCCTTAGGTGAATCAACTCAATGGGGAAATCTTCAGGTTTCCTTATGCTTGAGGACGGGGGTACAAGGTTGAACATCACTTTTGGGAGAAAAACTAAAAAATAGAAAATCAACCTAGTTATGCCAATTCAAACTTGAAACAATAATATAAATCATAATACTAACAGAAACAAAAAACTTTCACGAGATCTGAGAAGGGAAAAAGCATGTGTACCAGTCACCAAAAGTCACTTTTAGGAGGCAAACTAGGACTCATTCACCCATGGGCGAATGGATCTTTGCTCAAGGATTTCAATCAAATTTTGAGAGCCTCTGATGTTGATATGTAGCTTTTGATTTGTCCAGGTTTTAGTGTCGAAAAGTTGGAGATCAAATCTATAGGTGAGATTTTGTGATTTGATGACAACTTTGACAACTTTTGCAACTTTGTCAACTTTTCCAATCTTGTTCTTCAAGAGATCTTCAATTCTTCTTCAACCCAAGATCTGTAACATAAACACAAGAGGGAAAAATTGTTTGTTTTTGGTGAATGGGGGTTTTCCTTGGTCAAACCCCGTTTTGGTAATCAAACCTTGAAATGAAATGAATAAAGCATGAAAGGAATGACGAATGGACAATGTTATGTTACCACTCAACAAACCCTTGTATAAACCTTTGAATGGAGTTCTGCAACTTGCATGAGATGGATTCAATGGATGTGGATATTGATGCTTGAAAGAATGCTTTGAATGCTTGACTTGATCTTGAAACCTACATCACAATGTTAGCTCCAAAAATATGCATGATGCAAGAATACTTTGACATGATGATTGGATCTTGATTTCTCCAAAAAATCTATGATAATTATTCTCTTTAATGCTCTTGATCATCAACTTTTCTGTAGGAATGCTTGTATAAAACCCTCTAGAATTTTGATGATTAAAATTGCTAGGTGAAACTTAGAAAATAACCTTGTATTTATAGGTATTGTATCCTTAGTTTCCCGAAATTTAAATATTACAATCCAACATTGAAATATGGATTTGAGGACCTTAAAATACCGCCAAAAACATATTTTAAATTTAGGTTCAAAGTCCTAGTGAGGACCCATTCGCCCATGGGAAAATGGGTCCCAAGCCCCTATTCCTGGAACACACATTGCTCAAAGTAAAGTGTTATGTATTGGAATTAATTATTGTCAAGATTCCCTTTCGAGAAATGTAATTTATTAGGCTTGTAGATGCAAATAGGGCTTATTAAGGCCTAATTAAGTCCAAATTAATTAGGAGGGCCCAAAAAAAGTGTGAAAATGTAAAGGGATACATTTTTCTACACTACAATGACTATGAGAATATCTACAAAAAATCATTTCTATTTGTTCAATTCAAGTTGTTCATGTTAAGGTAAATTTATGTTCACCATATTAATATAATTGTTTAGTGCTAATGCCTAGGGCTTGATCCTTTCTCTAGTATGTCATAACGCTAGTAGTAGAGCCCCCTATCTCTATTGTAAAGTTGATACTTCCAGTGGAAATATCACACTTTCCCATCTGTAATTCCTATCTCATTACATTGCACTTGAAGCTATGGGTAAGGAAAATATGGTAGAAAATTATGTCTTGTGCTAATATGAATATGGAGGCTCCATCTTTTCTATTTTTGTATTATTTCCAAATTTGATAGAGGAGATCCAAATGAATGAGCTACTAACCCTATAGTTCAAGATATCATTTGATAATTAGAATAAGATCCACAATAATTATCACATTACCATTGGGCAGGCCAAGTGTTCACATATAATGACCACATTTATTTACTCCCCAACTTAGTACTCAAGCCTCACTTAGTAATGGAATTGTATTCCTCCCCTACACAAGACATTTGGGTTTCTTCAAGACATACGGGAATGTGAAGCAAGATTTCTTTTGGGACAACCTTAACACCCTTAAGCAAGATGCTAAGGCCTTTGTAATCAAATGTGATGTTTGTTAAAGGAACAAAGGGGAAACTCTCAAAGCCCCAAGTTTGTTATAGCAACTTCCTATCCCTAGTCAAAGCTTGAATTGATATCTCTACATATTTTATTGTTAGGCTTCCACTCTCAATCTATAAATAGGCCATCTCGATGGCAACTGATGAATTTACCAAATATGCATATCATTGTGCATTAGCTCACCCTTACACTTCCACTTTGGTTGCTCAACACTTATTGGATTCACTCTTCAAAATCCATAAGATGCCTCAATGATCATGATCCATCCTTTACAAATAAATTCTAACAATAATCATTTAAGTTACAAGGAAAAAACTTGAACATGATTTTATTTTATCATCCTCAAAATAACTGTTAAATAAATATTATAAATAGGCTCATTGAGACTTATTTGTATTATTTTGTTTCTAAGAAACGAGGTTTGTGGGTCAAGTGGATACTTATAGCTAAGTGATGGTACAATACCTCTTATTATAGTGTTTCTAAAAGGACCCTTTATGAGGCTCTCCATGCATAAAGACATCTCTCAACTACTTAAGGCCAATCTAACAAAAACCTAAAAGTGTACGAAACAACTAGTAGACCCTTTTGAGATTGTTGATTGGGTCTTCTTATGTATGTATCCTTACAAGCCTCTTTCATTATGAAACATTTGTGGTTGTAAGTTGGGTCCCAAATTTTATGGCCCCAATTAAGATTTGGTGCATATTAGAGGTGGCATACACGTCAGCACTTCCACATTCTTCTCATATTTATCTATTTTTCATATCTATGTTCTCGTTAAAGTAATCGGGATTGCTAGTTAGTTGCTAACATAGCTACTTGAGTTGGATGAGGGAAAGCTTGATATTTTTAGAACTTGGGAAGTTATTTTGGACAAACAAACCAAGCACCTTTTTAATCATTACATTGAGGTGTTATTAGATTAGTGAAAGGGCATACAAAATAAAGATGTCACATGAGAGTTTGCCAACATTATCTCCAAATCTCCTCACTATAATCTTCGAGGATAAAGTTTTTTGAAGGGGAGGCAATGTTATGTGTTCATTCTACTTTATGTAGGCTAGTATTTGTTGGACTGCATTATAATTTTCCCTAAAGTATCAGTAATAAAGGTTGCATATGCTTTGCAAGTCATCCCACTATTTAGAATAAAATATTTATTTCACATATATGAGATGGTAGTAGTTGCCTTTGTAGAAACTTTATATATTTTAATTTCTTAAATAGAAGACACCTTGACATGTTCATAATTAGAATGTATAACTTCAAATATTTAAAAACATTTATTTTCCTCTCAAATATTATAGATTATTTTGTAGAACTATCAATTTATATGACTTTGTGTCAAAGGCAAGGTAAACACAATTAGTCCCAAAATTTTGGCATGCAATATAATTACAATTAGTGCCAAATTAGAGGTGATATTAGTTGGGGTTTGGTTTTTTAGGCCTCCTCTAAATAGAGGAATCCTCCAAAAATAAGCGTATGCCACTTTGAGTGGCCAAGACATGGTATTCTTTAGTAAAAGGTGAAAGAATAGTTCACTTTGTCTTGACCACACGACTCTGTAAGTTTACTAGCATTGAGATGAATTATTTATACATTTTTTTCACCCATTTGTCACTTGGAGTCCTTGACTTCTTTCACACACATGACCACTAGGATGAGTAGATGTGATTCAAATTTTATCAAGTCACCCAATTTTTGTTTACCACATGACATTTGAGTTACTAATTACTTTCACATATGCATCCATAGGAACAAATGGGCATCATACACAAAACAAATTACCAACCCATTATTGTTCACATTCACAACATTAAAAGTTACAAACTCATTTCACCAATGTTGACATAGATGCAAACATTGAATATGGGATGCAAACATTCCTTTACAATAAAATTTATTAGTGGCCAAATTTGATATAGACACCAATTATACCACTAAATATTAGTTGAATCTTTTTTATTGGAGTGGATTTACCATACACTTAGGGGTAGTTATATGATAGATCATTAGGGAATTTATGTGTGATGTAGACTTCAATAAGTGGGGGATTATTTTTCATATCATAGAAGCATACTAGACTAACCTTTTAGTGAGGAATTTTATTAGTCATGAAGAATTAGCCAAACTATATTGTTATATGCATGCCTGAAATGTTTTAAATTATGGCACTACTATGTCCAATGGAGGAAAATGTCAAAATATCAAGCTTTCCTTAAAGGATTATTAATTTACTATAAATATGTTTTCTCTTTCCTTGAGGGTACAAATTTGGTCTTGAGTGTCCGTTGGTTGCAAAGCTTAGGTCCAATCATTGTGACTACTCCTAAATTTGGTATAAATTCTAATGTGATGGTCAAGATTATACATTACAAGGACCAAGGGTAGGATAATTTTAGATGGTTAGTTCCCATTGTGTGGAAAATTTATTGAAGAAAGGATGATCTTGTATTCTATCCCAATTTCACTCTCTAGAGCCTCAACCTCTTTCTCCTCCTCCATTAGATTTATAGTTACTCCTTGATAAGAATCAACTAGTATTTGAGGAACCCAAAGGATTACCCCCTCTAATTTCCCATGACCCTTCTATTCATGTCATATCAAGTAGTCGTCCTCCTAATATTTTACCCTATCAATACCCTTTTGAGGAAAAGAATGAAAATGAGAAAATAGTGAAGGAGCTCCAAGAGGTGGGTATCATTTTCCCTAATAATAGCCCTTACTCCTCTCTAGTAGCTAAGGTTCCTAAGAAATATGGGGCTTGGTGAATGTACCATGATTTCCATGAACTCACAAAATTAGCCATTAAGGATAAGTTTCCTCCCTATTAGTGATGACTTGTTGGATGGGCTCTTAGGGGCTCAATTTTTTACTAAGTTGAATGTTTCTTTAGGCTAACAACAATTTTAAATCAAATAATTTTAATATACTTAAAATTACCTTTTGGACTTATGAAGACCATTATGAATATTTGGTCATTCCCTTCAACTTATCCAATGCTCCCTCTACTTGTAAAGCCTTATAAATATATTTTTTTTACTGGTTGCTTATGTAAGTTTATTTTGGTCTACTTTTAATGACATCTCATTTATAGTAGGCCATGGTCTAATCATATTTATCATGTGGAAATGGCCATTAGAATTTTTATGGGAGTGAACTTTCTTTACCAAGTGCTCTGAGTGTGCCTTTGGAGTCTAAAAGGTGGAGAATTTGAGCCATATTAATTTATAAGGGAGTATCCAAGTTGATCCTAAGAAGATTGTAGCAATGCAAGAGTGGTCGTGCCCAAATTCCCTCAAATTTTTGTGTGGTTTCTTAGGATTAACAAGGTGCTTACACAAATTTGTGCATAATTATGGTAAAATTATTAGACCCTTGATCTCTTTTCTAAAAAAGAAATCCTTCAATTGGTTTGAATCATCAAAAGTGACCTTTAATGCACTTAGAACTGTCATGTTTCACTTCAGTTTTGGGACCACTAGATTTTCACAAACCTTTCTCTTTAGAATGTGTTTCCTCTAGCATCAACATAGAGGTGGCACTTATGTATGAAGGTTGACCCTTAGCATTCAATAGCAAGTAAATTATTGTCCATAATTTGGCTAAATCAAAATATGAAAAATAAATGTTGGCTATCCTCCAAGTTGTTCAACAATGGCCCCCTGACCTATTGAGTCATAATTTCTAGAAAAAAGGATTATCATAGCTTGAAATATTCTTTGTGACAAAGGATGTCCTCCCTCAAACAACAAAAATGGGTGGCAAAGACACAGGAATATGACTTTGAGATTATTTATAAGAAGAGTAAGAAAATTGTGATAGTAAATTTCCTCTCATGCCAATATGAAGAGGAAGGTTTCATCTTTTCTCTTTTTGTATTGGTTCCAAATTGGATGGATGAGATCCAAAATGAATAAGCTACTAACCCAATGGCTCAAGATATCATGTTTGGTAAATGGAACAAGATTGATAGTTAGTGTCAATTTTCCATTAGATAGGCCAAGTCCACACCTAGAATGACCACATTTATTTACTCCCCAACTCTATTGTCAACATCATGATCCATCATTTACGAGTAAATTTTGCCAATAGTTGTTTAAGTTGTAGGACACTACCTTGAAAATGAGTTCATCTTATCATCCTCAAATTGATGGTCAAACAAAGATTATCAACAAGTGCCTTGAGACTTGTGTTGTTTTGTGTTTAAGCAACAAGGATAGTGGCCCAAGTGACTACTTCTAGCGTAGTGTTGATATAATATCAATTTTCATAGTGCTTCCAAAATGACCCCTTATGAGGCCCTTTATAGTTTGGCCAAGTGTAAAAGCATATCTAAACTAAATAAGGCCAATTTGATAGTGGCTCAAAATCATATGAAACAATAGGTGGATCCTTTTAACAATGCCAATTTGATATTTTTTGTCTTCATCCTTTCAAGCATTTTTCATTATGAAACAAGCATGGTCATAAGTTGGGTCCCAAATTTTATGGTCCCTATTAAGTGATCTAGTGCATAGGAGAGGTAGCATATAAGTTGATATTCCACTTTCTTAGATCTACCTATTTTTTATGTCTCTTGTCTTGTGAAAGTGATTGAGATTGCTAGTCACGACTTAATATTTATGGAACATGAGGCTATTTTGGACAAATGCACGAAGCACCTTCATAATCATTATTGGGAAGTTATTAGTTCATTGGAAAGGCCTACAACATGAAGATGCCACCAAGCATTATCTCCAAATTTCTTTTTTTTTTTTAAGAAAATGCAAATATTATTTGTTGTGTTCTATCTTTTATTAGATGGTATTAATTGATCACATATATTTGATAATTTGTTGTGTTCTATCTTTTATTAGATGGTATTAATTGATCACATATATTTGATAATTTATTTTTAACTAGTTAAAATAAAAATATGTATTTCTCATACACAATATAAATGCAATTTAATTTACCCTACATATTTATCTAATTCAAAAATTTAAGGTAGTCGTTATTGCCAAATTAGAGGTTAGTTTAGACATTAGTGTTTTGTGCCCCCTCTAAGTATAGAGGAAGCCTCCAAAAATAGGCGTATGCCGCTTTGAGTGGCCAAGACACGGTATTCTTTAGTAAAAGGCGAAAGAATAGTTCGCTTTGTCTTGACCACGCGGCTCCGTACGTTCAATATAATTGAAATCAATTATTTATAGGACGTCAGTTCCACTATATTTATATATGCTAATCAATGTGGGACTAAACTAAGAACAACAGAGAGAAGAACAAGCGCACACAGAACATAGACAGACTTCAAACAAGTGGATTACAATGGACTTTTAAAAGAGTTTCAGGGTATTTAAGCAGGGGTAGCTCAGCTGGGAGAGCGTCCCACTGAAGATCTGAAGGTCGCGTTTCCGATCGACGTTCATTGGCTTTGAATCTGTAGTTATTTTGCTGATTTTGAACCAAGTTTAAAAATTAAAATATGGGGCAAAAATAAGCTTATTAATAAGAATAAAAGAGATTTAGCTAATTTCATTTCTATCATGTTTAAATATAGAATTGTGGTTATCAAAAGTTAAGCATAACCATCACCAAAATATAAATAATAGCATCAACAATATTTATAAATAGGTGGGCCTTACGTTTCTCTCTCATAGAAATATAATTATTCTTTGAAGTCGTCAAAATAAATGAGATGAAGACCTTGCAACCAAATTTTATATTTTCAAGTGGATGCAATCTCGTCAAAATGATAGCATTTGATCCTTACTTGGTCCAACTCACACCCCCAATGGCTTAGCTTCTAGCACTCTATAATACAAAGGGGTTAAAAAACTATTGTATTACTTACCTATACATACTAGGTAATCTAATCGAAAACATCACCACTATCAAAGACATACTTCCTCAATCTAATCCAAAACATCGCCACTATCAAAGACATACTTCCTCAAAATTGATCTACATGAAAAATATCATGAATTCATTGAAGCTAGGTGATAAATGTAGAATATAATAAATTTGGTGTATGCACTCTTAGATCCATCAAACTAAAGCACAATCTTAAAGAATCTTCTAAATGAATTAGACTCTTATGACATGTTGCGCCCTCAAGACTACCTTGTCATCAATCAAGAAGTGTTGATCAAATCTCTTGGCATCAACATACTTTTTTTTGTTGTTGCATTCCTCTAAAAGGTATCATTTGATTAAAGATGCTTGCCTCTCCATGTCCATCTAGATAGAAAGACCAACGGTCACATGCTCTTGTATCATATTCTAGCTCAAGGGTGTCTTACATATCCTACCATGCAAGTCCTAAAAGATGTCATGCCCAAGGAAGTATAAACATTATTGAAGGAAAACTCTACTAGATATATATAATCTTCCCACTTGGACTACTAGTCCATAACACTCATAAAAAGGATGTTCTCCAAAACATGATTAACTCATTATGTTTGACCATATATCCTAGAATGGTAAGATTAATGAAATTTAAGTTGTGTACCTATCATGATTTGCAAGGAAGCCTATAATTTTAAATCAAACAACAAATCTCTATTCATGTAATGATTTTTCATGGGATACCATACAATTTAATAATATCATCAAGGAAAATTTCACCACTAGTATTACATTGTATGTGGTTTTCATAGGTGAAATGTGTAGATTTCACGAGTTTATTTGCTATGACCATGATGGCATCATGGCAATATGATGATGTAGGAAGAATAATAATAAAATCCATGGAGATGTTATCCTATTTGTATTTTGGTTTCTCTTAAGGATAAAAAAGAATGAATAGATGATGATGCTTGGTCTTAGCCCTTTAAAATTCCAAATACCATGCCATAAGATTTTCCATATCACACATCATACCACCCTAATAGTATCATTGGTTAAGGTTTGTGTGCATTTTATTTACTCCTATGTATGTTGTATAGGAAGCTTAATGCCCCTCTTCTAAGATGCCTTTATGAAGACTATCCTCCTTAGGTACATAGATGTGCCTGAGGTATCTTAATGGCCTATCTACCTTGAGTTGGTACTTTGCATAATTATGTGGTACTTCTTTCTTCCATGCAAACAAACCCTAATAGATCTTTTACATTATGCATCTAAAGGTAAATGCTCTTATATATACACATGCAAGTCAATTCTTATCATCATTACTAAGACTTCATAGTACCATTTAACTAAGGTAGTTACTATCACATTCTCTTTACCTTTGATTTATTCTACTACAAAATTATAATCACCTAAAAAATCCATCTAGCAATCATTGATGGATATCGAGGTTAGCATGAGCAAATATGTACTTAAGGTTTTGATGATCAATTTAAAGCTTTAACTCTTGACCAAGGAGTAAATGGCACCAACATGCTAAAGAACACACTACCATTGTAAGCTCTAAATCATGATTATGAAAACAATATTTTAATCCTCGAGCTTTCATGATTCAAATGTTATAATCTTATATATTATTAACTACATAATACACCCTATTTTATCTAAGGAAAATATGGAACCCCTCTTTTACCCAATTCACATATTTTGGATTTCTTATGCATGCTATTTTTTTGGTATTAGGTCTTGGTCAATGGATGAGGATCACTTTCTCTTTTTGGGTTGTAAATTCAACTTGTGTCTTTTCTTATCCATCATGTGTTGAGTGAATATCATCAAAAATTGTATGTCTAAGTGACTCAATCCCATTGATAATGATAGGGAAAATGTGGTTTCTATATTGAAGCAAAATGAATCGAGAGAGTTGTAGGCTCTTAGATTTTTAGGAGTTGTGGATTTCATTCATACACTTGTGGTTTTTTAATTTACAAACTTGTTTGTCACCCTTACTAGTCAATACAATTATAAAGTAGTAGGTTAGAGCCTATTAGCACTCTCACATATAAAATGCACACTTTTATTTTATTGGACCACCCCCAATAAGTGTTAGGAATAAGGTGTCTCAACCTTGGATAATTCCTATTCTTATTATTTGTTTTGTAAAATGTATTTCTTGCAAATAATGTAATTAAGTGTGAGTGTACATGTCTAGTTTGCATGTTGATGTGTCACTCCACTTAATGTGTCGGCATCTTGAATTGTGTGTAAGGAGATCATGGCTGAAACGGTTATGACGGATTCCTATGACACGTAAGAGCTATGTCTGGAAGATTCAATGACAGGTGAAGACATGTGGCAACTGATAAAGTTGAGTACTGTACACTCTTCCACGATAGTGGGGTTCGGGGCATCGCCCCGAAAAATTTTTCCGGGTTCCTATTTTCTCGGAGAATGGTAAAACCCTAATACAATTATCTTCGGAAGTTGCCCTAAAAAGGGAAGCGCATGATATAAGCGTTTTTTAGGGTTGCGAAGATGTGTAATGTGAGTGTATTGTTGGAACGTTTTGATGCTGCCGCATTTTGTCTTCGAGGATTGAAAATCTCCTGAAAGAACTTGCATTGCAAGTGTGTTGTAACCGTTGTGTTGAAGATAATACATTGTGCAGGTTTTGGAGTGCTGGGGTTTTTTACCGAAAGGTTTTCCCCAGGGTAAATCATTGTGTCATTCTTCATTTTCTGTATGTATGGTATATTGCTGCAATATCTTTGTTAAGTAGATTAACGAATCTGAAATTGTAAGGGTTTAAAACGAATTTGCACCATACTTTCCTTAAGAGATTAGTGTAGGAAGCTGTTTCCGCACCTGAGTTTCCTTACAATAAGAATGAAGAAATATTAGACATGCAAACTTAGCTTTGATGGTTGAAAAGTGTAAACTTTCATTCTAGCTTAACATCCCTAATAACTTCATGTAAATCATGTTTCGTAATCTATTTGCACACCATAGTTTTCATGAAAATTATAAATTGGTAGCATACCCCCAAATTGCACCATCCCACAAAGTGAATGTTGTTGATGTTGTTTGTCATTGATGTTAAACGTAACTGGAGTTTGTTGGCATGGTTTTTCATTGATGTCAAAGGTTGATGTTCATTGCAAAGTGTTGATTTGATGCTTGATGCATCCTCAGAGAGTTTCTTGACATCCTCATTCGGTTTATGGTATTGATGACTTCATGGTAATTGATATGTTACATGCATCTCGTGGTTCATCTTATGGTATTGATGCTCTTGATACATCTATCATTCATGAAAAATGATATATTCATGCTTTATGCATTCCATTTCTAGTGTTGATGTTCACTTCTCATTCATTTTTCAATTCATTGCAAGTGTACACAAAGTTGCTTGACATTGGTGTCAAAATGGTGTTGTTTCTCATTACTCATCCTTCCCAGTTCATGGTGTTGATATTGATGCAAAAGTGTCAAAGGTAGTGATGTTGCAAAATGATATCACAAATTTGTTTCAGTGTTGCCTCAATATAAAGCACAAAGTGCTTAATGTTGATATCAAATTTGTGTTCATGATTCATTGGGGTTCATAGTTCATGTCAAAGCACTTGTTTATGATTATGATGTAAATTGGAAAGAGGAGCTTCATTACAATTTTTTTGCTTCAGAATCTTGTAGAGAGTGAAGTACATGGTGGAAATTCCATTCTAGGTTTTTGGTTGTTGAAATCATTATACTCTATAACCTGAAACACTTAGCTCAATATTTGAAACCCTAAGACTATAGTTTATGCTTTGTGAAGACCATCAATATAAAATTCATTTTTATGTTATATTTGATAGTTGACCGAGTATAGAAGGTCGAAAGTCACTTAAGTGACAACTCAAGGGATTCAAACTCATCGGTCAACCAACCCTCTCTTTTGTGATATTAGCCAGACAAGTTAACAATTCATATTCGATTGTTCAAAGAAAGATCAACGATTATTGTTTGATTAGAGAATTGGTGGGTGACAAAGATTAATGGTCTCAGTTTAAACTACATAACAACTAATTCTTGGGGCTTCTCCTTTGACGGGTATCTACATGTCATTGCTCGTGCTTCAGTTATTCATAATTTTTGTAACTACCTTGGAAAGCAATGGATTTGAGGGATTTACTAGTGTATTGAGAGGGTTCCAGTGGTGGTGTGAGCTCTGTGAGTATGTTTTGAATATAATGATATAAGTTGTATGTTGATCTTATGCAAAGAGAAGGTTGATTTGAATAACAGTATAAAGGATGTCTTTGTTTGACTGCATTTCATATATATAGTTTAGTAAAAATTGAGTGTACTCTCAAGTGATTAGAATGCAATTGACAACCTGGGCTCTGTAAGAGTGTTTTTAAAAAATATGACATCTTTTTGTAGAGACAATGCACAAAGAAGAAGATGTATGTGATAGTTTATGAAAGGGTTATAAGGCTTTGTATTCAAGGAGTATGTTTTTATTTGCACATAAGAGTTTGACTGGACATTGAGTTACAATGCTCTGGATGTGTCAATATCCATGTGACTGTAATCCAAAATTGCCTAAAATTGGTTGTCTTAACAAAAGATATATACTTGTGTAAAAGTTGTTTTTTGTGTCATCTGAAGATTGTGGTTAGGGTGTCAACAAAGGAATTTTTTTCTTATACATACATCAGTATAAACCTTGTTTATATTTGTTGAGATGAGGGGAGTCTTGTAAAGAAAATTTTATTCATGTATGCAAAGAGAGTTAAGCATTGAATATTTTTATGTCAAACAAAGTCTAGAATGTATTATAAACAAAGTAGTACTCTGTATTTCTCTCTTTCATTTCTCATTGGAGTTGGTGCTCTTGTTTGTATTAGAGTTGGTGCTCATGTTTGTATTGGAGTTGGTGCTCCTAATGTTTCTAGATTTGGTGCTCTATTGTACTTAGTGAGAGTTTGGTCAGTAAGACCTAGAGTTAGTGCTCTACTGTACTCAGTGAGAGTTTGGTCAGTGAGACCTAATAGTGAACAATTTGTGAGGTTTGGATTGGTCCAACTCACACTGTGGTTTTTCCCTTTATAGGGTTTTCAACTTATAAATATTGTGTCATGGTGATTCTTGTGTGTCTTAATTAAATTATGTGCTTTTAAAAGTTACATAATTATTTTGTTTTGTGCATCACTAATTCAGCCCCCTTCTCAGTGATCTTGAGATTCCTACACATGGTTTGCAATGGGGACTTATGATGCACATTGCATTTAACATGTAAAATTCACCCTTGATCCTAATCCCCATGAGTCCATAATTTTATAAAAAGTATATTGTGGAGTTGAAATACACTTTGTAGTTTGCATGAAAATTATAAAATGTAATTTTACCTCCACTACCCACAAAAGTGTATATAGGTAGACTTAACCTACTCATTACATATATTACATGCCTACTTCCCTAAACCATGACTCAAAATTAGTATTACTTGGTAGACTTGGGATATCCATTTGTGTTTGTTGGAAATTTTCAGATTATCCCCATGTGCTCATGTGCCATAACCCTGTGAACCTTATACAAAGAAAAATGCAAATTACATTTGAACCTTACATGATTTTAATGCAAAATACAAAATAAAAATTGTGTATACATCTTGAAATCCAAATTATATGTCAATTATAGATTTTAAATCCTAATATACACCCATTGCAAGTGTGATATTGATCCTATAATCTCAACCAAGTGTAAATTTGTGTAG
The DNA here is from genome assembly GCA_007115665.2 of Sequoiadendron giganteum. Lineage (NCBI taxonomy): Eukaryota > Viridiplantae > Streptophyta > Pinopsida > Cupressales > Cupressaceae > Sequoiadendron > Sequoiadendron giganteum. Next base: position 464,588,476 of record CM021108.1, read on the forward strand.
ATCACCTTAGATTCCCTACAATGTAAATTGTAAGAGAACAATAAGGATAAAAGGCCAAAGATGTACAATTTTTCCATAATATTACAAGATACAAATTACATCATGCCCCCATACCTCATATGTTTGAAATGCATGCATGACAAAAGATATAAAATCATGAATGTTGGATTATATCAAATATGAAGAGTTAAAATACAAATTATGAATGTGCTTCTAATCCCTATAAGTTCATTGTGATAATATTATGTAAAATATGGAAATATTAACAAGGTTGAACTAATGAATAAGCTCCACATAGACACAAAAGTTATGAAGAATTAGTTTTAAATTGTCTCTACATTGTGTTTTCTTGTATGATTAAAATGAGTACGTAAGCATTGGATTCAAGTTTTGAGAATAAAATTTATAATTAATAAAAAAATTGGTATTTCATTTTTTGGTTACAAGAAAAAGGTAAAGGACCTAAAGATTAGTCTAAAGACCTAATAACTATGAGAAAGGAGAAATATGTTTTGTTTAAACAATGTTGAGGGATATGTAGGTTACATACAAGGTGAGAAGCCTTGCTTTGGACATGAATAAGACAATGCAATTAGGTCAACATGGTGTCTCATAAAAATGGTGTTTGAATATGAAAAGAAGAAGTCACATCAAGCTTATGGACCTTGGAAATTGAAACAAGTAAGTTTGCTCTTGATATATGTGCTAGTTAATGAGAGAATTTTATACCTTATTTTAAGGTGAAGGAAGGGATTTGTTTCCACAACAAATGCCATAAGGTTGAGTAATAAAGGTTGTCTTAGAAGATGTGTTGGATAAATTGTCAGTATAAGGGTAAATCAATTACCTTGGGGTTTGCTTAAGGACCCTATACAATATAATATAGGTGGATCCATATTAGAACTTGTTCTATGCCCATTTTCATGAGAGGACTTGACTTGGATGGATAAGATTGTTATGAAGGGAAAAGATATACCATAATAATTAAATTTAATTTGCTTTAGGATCTCTAGATCTTGCCATTGTAATCAAATCTCAAAAAGACCAAGTATATTTAATATTTTTAGCAAGTTTTCGAGATGAAATCTCCCTTATTTGAGCTATAAATCTATAAAATACTAGCAATAAGAATTTGTGAGGGTCAAAAAACATGTTTCCTTATTATAATTTAAGAATTTTTTTAGCTATTTTTATCTTAGTTTCTTATTTTTTTCAAATATGAGCAATGTTGTAATATATGTCTATCAACAAGTCAATTAAGTATGACCAACCTCAATATATGTTAAATGAAGAACTTTTAGATCCAAGTATGCAAAGGAATGTATCATTAATTATGTGTTTATTCATAGTTCAATCATCCTTAGACATCTACATCATCTTGTATCATTAAATGTGTGTATATTAGTCAAGAAAGGCTTGTTTCCAAGGGATATATATTCTCAATCAAGTCAAATATTATTAGGTTATGCTAGGATTTTGGATTAAATTATGATACTAATTTTATAAATATAAGTTCATCTTTGTTGCAATTTCTTATTTATTATTGGTTTTATATGTTTACATGATTTATGCAATGAAATTACATTATTTTCAAATTAGTACAAATGAATGATAAATATGAAACAAATTATTTTGTGTAATTTACATAAGAATTAAATTCAATATGGCCCCTTGAATTGGAACAAAATTACATAGGCATTTAAGCTACTTTGTATAGCCAAAATACAAATTAACATGTAATTCTAGGAGATTTTAGATTTCTTTCATGAGAGGTAGAGTAATTTGTTCCATAATTGAGTTGGTGTGTAAAAACCACACCATCAAATTGGAACTAGAAGGAATAATTGTTATAATTTATTATTTGAAATATTAAAATTATATACTTTGATTAACATGCTAAAAAATAGAAGACTTGTCACTAGGTCAAAGTCTATTTGAGGTTACTTTGAGATGCTAAACCATACCCAATACAAGAAGACCCAAATTAGTAGGGGAAAACATAGATATATAAAATCACATGCAATTACTATTTCACCTATGGTTGAGTTTTTTTTCAACCCTTTTTCTATTCCCTAGGCTTAAACAATGGCTTCCCATCTACGTGTAGGAAACTATCCTTTGGCGATTTAGGGTATTGTAGATGACTTATCCATGAATCTTAAGAATTTTTTCCCTAACTTATGCATAATGCGGGATAAGTAAAATTGAATAATACACTTAATCTTTAAAATATGCCTAATTAGGGACCCAAATTTAACATGAAAATATGCCATAGATTGTTTGCTTAAACTCTAGATGAATTGGCTTATGGTTTGTATATTAGCCTACTAAATGGATTGATAACAAATTGGAATCAACTTGAAATTTTGTTTTTTAATCATTTTAGAGTCCAATCCTACAATCTTATATCATCAATTTGAAGCAACTCACAGAGAACCTAACAAACCCATGAGCATGTTTAACACTCATTTTCGCAAGTTATGTACAATACTAAAAGACTCGTGCACACAAATAGAGGTTGATTATTTTCAAATATTTCTTAGAAAATGGGATCCATTAATATTTTGTGTTTGTTAGATAAAATCTAGATGCATTGACATCTTTATAATATACATAAAATAAAGTATTTCATGTTGAACTAGAAATGATACCACAAGGATATGGTCCCAAACTTTGAAAAATGTTGGGATAATATGCATATAATTAAATTCCTACATGTTATATTATTTCATATACACAACAAATCTATCCAAGAACTGATTTCTATGAGCTAATCATAAAACCAAAAAAATGAAAATATATTCTATTCAATATTATAGAGCATAATTACAAAAAAAAGAAGAAGCATTTATACCTTTTAGATCCATAAATCAAGGAGATAAAATTGACAAGAGGTAAGAGTATAACTCCTAATCACTCCCAATCAAGAGGTGAGTTAACTCAATCTAACTGAGATGGAGGTGGCCTTGACTAAACATAGGTGGAAATAACTATCATCAATCAAGGATTGATGAGGTAGTTGTGGCCCTTGTGTACCTCAAGTCAAGGTGAACATATGTCATTATTAGCTACCTAGGTGAGGGAATTAAATATTATTATTTCCCTAAATAAACTTAATAACTAGGTGCACTATTACACTTATGATGAACACTATCCTAAGTAAAGTAAAATATTTATGCCAACACCCCTCCCTTTATCATAAATTAGGATGAAATTGAAATAAGTCTTGATAATGAGGTCATTGTAGGTACCCATGCACGATGATACCCTCTAAATAAGGAGACATAAAACTCACAAAAAATAGAGAAATGTGAAGAGAGAATAAATATCCCTCATATTTTATGCCTCCTATGCTAATGACGAATGCTCAAATTTGAATGTTGAAAAAGATTTATGTTTATCAAATAATATTTTTCTCCTTATGAAGAAATAAATCTAAAGGTGAATATAGAAGATATTTCCATTTAAAAAATGAATATTTTGAAAGAAAATATAAAGTTTATCTCTTAAATCTATCCAAAGGTTCCTATGTTGGTGTTGAGTGGTGTCAGCATTAAATTAAGAGTCACAAGCCCAACTAAAGGAGATAACTACTCAAGACCACGTGGAAATAGGTGTGCAATAGGTGCCAAATAATTAGTACATGGGCGTGGAATCTCAATGCATGTCAAATGGCTAAAATGGTCATCCCATGATATGGCTTATTGTGAAGAATCTTTGGAAGCTCTTAGTGAAACATCTCCTAACATTTTAGAAGCAACAAGTGAAAGAAGAATCTTGGTTCATGGCATGTGGTTGTACTCCACATCCTCTAAGACATATTTCTATGAATAATATTTGGAATCTCTTAATGAAGCATCTAGAAACATTGTAGAAACAACATATGAAGGTGGGATCTTAGTGCATGTCATGTGGCTACACTACACATCAAGACAATCCTCTTATGAAGAACTGTTGAAAACTATTGGTGAAGTGACTTGGATGTCTACAATGTAAAGAGGAGGTGGTGATTGAAGATCTTAGTATGAACAAGATGTCTAGATCAAATGCCTTAGCATGAATAGGTGGTAAAGCTACTAGAGGTGTTGAAATTTTAGTGCATGTTAAATGACTACATTACACATCCCATGAACTATTCACATAAATTGAATGAGTATGAATAATTATAGATGGTGCATAAGGAGGATTTCTTTTTTTAGTTTCATCTACATGTGCAAGGTTTTCAATAGAAGCATCATGATATATTAGAGGTTTAATATTTCTATATTGCTACCTAATTATGGTCATGGTAATTATAGGGCAATAAATTTGCTCTATGTGATGTAGGGTCTCCTAAAAAATAGTAAAGAATATTAATTTCTAGACCATGTCATTGTAGTTTAACTAACCCATTTATATTCGTGTTCAATAAACTCAATAACAAGTCCATGGAAATAGGATAGTGGATCCTACTCAAGGTTGTGATCCTTTATCCCTTCTTTCTAGAACAATTAGCTCTTTAAATTTAACTTGAAAATAGAATGGTGGAATAGAATTCCTTAAAACATGTTAGAAAACCCTCATAATGGAAATTTATCCCAATTCATTTGTCATGACACTTTATAAGTTGAGTGTATCTATATTAACACCCCTAAATAGCTCAATTTAGAAACCCTTATGAAGTAGAGTTTGCAACAATTTATAGATTAACATGAGCATAAATTTGTAGCTATTTTTCAAAGTTTTACAATGTTTGAAGTGGACTAGAAAGTTGTAATTATAATAAGATAACAATTAGCCAACAACAATATATAATGCTCTAAAAAAATCCACTTTCAAATAATGAGACTCGTACTAAAGTTTTTTGTGAATGTTATGAGTCGTAGAATCTCAAAAAATTGTCTGTACAACAAATTTCAAGAGAAAAATAATTTTCTAGAAAAAATTAGTCATGAATGAATAGAAATTTATTGTACCACTATGAAGCCATAAATTTTTTAACCTGTTTCAAAAAATTATTTTGATTGAAAGACACTTGTATGATGAAGATATAAGTCTCCAAAGTTGAGCATCAACATACAAAAGCCCAATGGAGAGGGCTATCCATCCATGCAAGGCCAAATAAGCCCTTCGAGGTTGCACATACAAGAATAAGCTAAAATATTACTATTCACATGTCACCAAGAGATAAAATTAGTGATACCAACTTAATAAAATAGGTTATATTTTAATGAAAGATTACATATCTTTTTGATAAAAAGATTATATTTTTTTGAAAAACTTAGAAAGCTACATGATTTTTCATATGTACAAAAGATCTACCCAAGACCCAATGCTTATAAGTTGATAACAAGATGAGAAAAATGAATATATATTATGTTCAATATTATGGAGCACAATTACAAAGAGTAAATTATAAATATATAAGCCTCTTGGATCCATGAATCAAGGAGATGACATGGCCAAGAAGTAGAATTGTAATTCTTAATCACTCCCAATCAAGAGGTGAGATTAATGTAGTCTAATTGGAGACATAAATGGCCTTAAATAAATAAAGGTGCATTTAATATCCATAATAAAATATTAACGAGGTAGTAGTGGAATTTGTGTACCTCAAGTCAAGCAAACATATGCCATTATTAGTCACCTAAGAGAAGTAAATTAAATATTCATATTATCCTAAGTAAACTTAATAGCTAGGTGCACAATTACATTTAGGATTAACATTGTTTTGGGTGAAATTAAATCTTTGTTCCAACAATATGATCAATCGAGAAGTTACACACAATAGACCTTTGATTAATCCAATTCTAAACATCACATAACCAATTCATAATCAAAATTATTATGCACCATTGAATTAGAATTTTCCTAACCAAATCATACCTCCAAATTAGCTTTTACCTTACATAAACAATCAATAACTTGTGATAATGTCTTACAATCACAACATGACTACACATTACATGCTCTAATTTAGATTTTTCCAACATAGAATCAACAATTTGACCCACTATTTCTCAATAATCAAACTATGGTGTCTTTATTTTTGAATTCTCTTGCACTTACACAAGGTGTTGCTACGCAATTGAAGTATGACCAAGATCAAAATGTAACCAAAATTTTGAAGTACAAGACTTGAAAATAGTTTTTTAAAAATCAAATAGATAGTCCAAAAACAACTGTAATCCAAAATAGAAAAAATTGCCAACATAATTTCTAAAATAAAATAAAATCTAATATTCTTTAATTGCACTTCACACAATAAATTTTTCTTACTGATTGTCAGGAAGGTGGCATTTCATGTGGCTTGTTTCTGCTACCACGTTTTGCATACCTGTCTAACAGAACAGGTGCCTTTAATTGCTTTAAAATTGATGATTTCTATGATAATTTTATTCCTTTTGGTTAACAGTTATTTTGTTTTGTTTTTAAATATTCAGAAGCTATCAAACCCTAGCTGAGAAGAGGTCAAGTTTCATCCTGCAATTCAGGCCGTTTGCGAGGACAGAATAGTGCGATCCGTCACTTCAGAGCCAGTGCGTTGGGGCTTTCATGCCGTGGTTCCATATTTTTTTCCTTGGCCAACAAGATTTAAAGTATAGACAAACATGACACTTCAGGTATCTATTTAGACAACTGCCAAATCAGCTGGGCTTACATTGCTCTGTGCTGTGTTATTTCAGTGTGAAGGGCTATACATTACTTCTTAGTTTGATAGATGCGGGGCGACCTTGATAGGGCAAATGAGGTTTTACCTACAATTCCTCGGGAACATCTCAACAGGTAGTTTTCAAACTGAATGTTCTGAAATATTATGCTGAAACAGCAATGTATGCTTAGTATGTATTCCAAAGTTTTGCTAATCGACATGTTTATATAAATCTCCTATGTTCTGTCATAATTAGAAACAATATTTGAATGAAAGAGTCAAATTTTTGAAGTTTTTGTTGTTGAATCTGGCTGATTAAAATTGATTTTGTCTTTTAAAATGTGGGTAGATTTTTGGAGTCGCGAGGCATGTTAGAGGAAGCACTTGAAGTGTCTACAGACCCAGACTACAAATTTGATCTGGCAGTACAACTTGGAAGGATTGAAGTAGCAAAGGTTAGCTTGAACTTTCATTTGTGCTGATGATACTTACTAAATAGTTTCACATTAAATACATGAATATCATACATTATTGATGGGGGTTGACTGGACATATGTTGTTTAACACTGTCTAGCTATTTTTGATCTAAATTCATTCAAGGAATTTTCATATTCTACTCTTAGAAAGATTATATAGGGGTGGAAATATTTCTTTTTATTTGGAACTGCTGTTTGTTAGAGTTGTTTTTATAAGATTCTATATTTCTTAACAGAAACTATGAATAATGGAATGATGTTTGGTTCCGAGTCTAAGAATCCTTACAATAATTGTTATTGTGCTTATGCTTTTGGTGGAAGAAGATACAGTGATTTTGGCGTGAGCTAGCCCTGTGTATGAAGTGCTACTTATATATGACTTCATTAAACTTATTTTATTCTGATGAAAATGAACGGGAGATTCGGGCTAGTTAATTCCTTTGAATTTCTATAATGATTATTTTGCCATGTTTATATTGATTTTTTGTTGAATTTAACTTTTATGCTATCATGTAGGCAATTGTTTTTGAAGCACACAGTGAATCAAAATGGAAACAATTAGGAGAACTAGCCATGTCTTCTGGAAAGGTATTGATTATCTAAACTTTAGTGGCCTATTGAACTTATCGTGTTTATCTTGTATTTATCAAAGATTCAAAGGCCCATGGAAATTTAGCAGATTCGTATGGTCGTTGTCACTTCAATCCATCGATATGTTTTAGTAGTGATGATTTATAAATCTAAGTTTTGGTTTTTGTTCTTTTTCGGGATTTGCCTTACAAGGAATCTAGTAGATCATGTTGATTTATGTTCTGGCATCATTTTTAGGATGTGAACATGCATGTAATTGTTGTAATTTAAGCAGGTATTGTTTACATAGTGTACTATTTAGTTGCAGCTTCTGTTATATTGATCATTTCTAATTATTTGCTGGTAAATAATAACATGAAATGGTTTTTCAGATTTCTTTAAGGCATATATCGAATTTCATAATCTTCCAACACCTCTGAAAGTTTCTCAGGGCAGCCTTTAGAATGATATCTACAGATTCAGTGGCAGTTCATTCCAATCACTTTTAGAATGAGCTCGAGTTTTGATCCAATACCTCTGGTCTGGGATTAAGTTCTCCTTGGAACCAATTCATTTATAGAGATATTCGATTTGTTTTGTAACTTGGTTAGTTCCTCTTCCAATTTATCTGTGTTATATTTGTTTTCAGGGTCCAGTTTTGCGAGTTTTCATTCATTTTCCACTATAGGGCATGTCTGTTTTATGAATTCAATATATACCTCAGAATTGTATAATTTTCATTATATTTTGCATCAGCTTAAGACTTTATTTTCTGTTTCTTTTACAAATTTGTAGGGCAAGCGAACTTTTCTACTACTTAAAAGGTGGGATGGTAGACTATGGAGAAGAGCACAGAGCTCAATATGCCCATGCCCAATTTGGCAAGACTTGTGAGCGAGGTACATTTAATCTGTTATGTTTATGCATTATTTTCAGAGGATCATAATTGTTAAAATGTACAAATGTATTCATTACTATGGTGTGGATTTTCACAGGCCATTATCCTGAATGGGATGAAGACCATCCAGCGCACTGTGTTGGTTGCTCTACTAGCGTCCAAGTAATTAGAGTCTTGCAACAAATGCTGGCTGAAAAAGTAATCAAATGCCCATGGACCAACTCTTAAATTGTTTCAGTTCAAAATTATCTCCAACCATTATCCTGAATGGGATGAAGACCATCCAGCACACTTTGTTGGTCACTCTGCTGGCATCCAAGTAATTAGAGTCCTGCAACAAATGCTGGCTGAAAAAGTAATCAAATGACAATGGATCAACTCTTAAGTTGTTTGTCACTTCAAAATTATCTCCAACTATGACGGATCTTCTTAACCACTTGATCATCCTGCTGACATGTATGATTTTCATGTAAGTGCAACATGAGCAATTTTTAATATAAATCTTATTTGAGACCATTTTTTTGTTTTGTTTTGGGACCATGTATTGCTAATTTTTGCCTCTTACTGAATTGAGAAGAAACCCAAGATTATTTTTTATTTGGCAGATCTATACATCAGCACGCAACATCTTTTCTATGACCCATAAATTTGATCTTACAACATGAACAGGACCAACAACATGAACAGGACCAAAGGTATTATTTTCATGGTTGATGACGCATTTCTCTCCTGGAGTCATTTATTTGATGACTCACATATATTTTAGGCCTTTGTGAATGAATATGCTGTGATTGAAAAAGATGTTGGAAAAGGCAGTTTATTGGTAGCACTAGAGGAAGTTGGCTTTCTTATTGGATTACAAACAAACATGTCTATATCTGCTCCCCTATCTTCTTGTCTCATAATTTCATTGTATTTGAAACTTGAAACAAAGTTCTATGTTGAATGTAATGTTTGTGTTGCTTGATTTTGGCTAGTTATTGAGTTGCTAGAGGAAGAATAAAAAAAAATAAAAATTAATCATGGTATTTTTGTTTTCTCTTTCTTTTTAGAGTTTATGAATAGTATCATCTTTTTAAAAAATGCATCATTCTTTATTTTTATTCTCAATTGATTCATTCATGGAGCACCCTTAGATTGAAACAAACCAAAAATCTGATAAAAACCTTAAATAGTTGTGAATTATAGCAATAAGATTAAAAGGAACTTTGACATCTA
>CM021108.1:464598368-464875710 GCA_007115665.2 Sequoiadendron giganteum
CTTGGTCAATCCCCTAGGAATCACATTTTATCATAATTTATTGAAAGAGTTGGTGTTATATGGTTGTAGGGTGTTAGTGCATGAAAGTACAAGAATGGAGGTGGATGTATGTGCAACAACGATGAAAAAGTGGAAGGAGAAATAAGATCAATGGATTCTAAAATGGAAATAATGCAATTAAAAAATCCAACTCAATAATAAAATAACCTACCTCAATGAAGCATGTGCACAAACATGAAAGAAAATCAATTAAAAACATTTTTACCACCACCAACGTTCCTAGTCTTACTCCATTGTAGAATATGATTATGATAATTTTCATGTATTTGGATTTCTCAATAATGTTAGCATAATCTAGATAGGAAAGGCAATGCAAAATGAGTATAGTATGGATGCAAGATTTGTGAAATTTGTGGAAGGATTGAATGGCTAAACGATTGGTGTTTTATAGCTTTTACTAATATCATATCAACAGTATAGGATGAATGGAGAGATCATGAGGAACATGCAAGGAACATGTGTTAGGATGAGGGGTTGAGATGAGGAGTTAAGTGATTGCATGGATTAGAGAATTGACTACATGGGTGGATAAAGTGGAAGTGAGTTTGAGTGAATTGGGGTTGAATTTCAATCAACTCACTAAATTTAGAGATGGTCGCTAAACTTAGAGATGAAAAATATTAATAGAATGATATATTTAGGAAATAAATAAAATGTTGATTTTATTTATTTTTAGAGGAATGGAAAAATTAAACTAAATAATTTATTTAATTTTAGAGGAAATATTAGCTAATTAAATAATTAAAATTATTTAATTATGTGGGATGAGAGGAATGCATGATTTAATCAAATAACTAAAAATTATTTAATTGATGTGGATAGAGGAATAATTAGAAATTTAATTAAATAATTTTTAATTATTTAATTAATGTGGATGGAAGAAAATTAGAAATAATTAAAAATTATTTAATTAAAGTGGTTGGAGGAAAATTATTAATTAATTAAATAATTACAAATTATTTAATTAAAAGTGATGAGGGAAAATGGTGAATTAATTAATAGTGATGAGGGAAATGGTTCAAATTAATTAATAGTGATGAGGTTTAGTGCCCCTCACATTTGTATCTTGTAGTTGTGGGATCGGTGTTTTAGCTTCATTGTTTCCTCATGAATTTTGTGGTGATTGTTTGATGGCCTCGAATGGTGTGTATGGACCACCACATGTTTGATATGAGGTTCCTCAACATGTCAGGGGTTGGAATTTCATATATTTATATGTTTGGTTTATCATTATTCTTCAGTTCAATGATGTGCATTATATATGTTGTGATTAAATGTGATCCTGAGTATTGATGATTCAAGAAATGATTTATATGATAGATGTATGAATTTTATTTTATGCAATATGATATTGAATCATGTTGGGATATTATGTTGTGCTTTGGGTATATATACATTGAGCAAGTACCCTTGACATGTGTTGAATAACTATAGGTACAAGGTTATTTCTCCACCTAGCTACAAAGGTCCAAGTTATTCCCCATTAGGGGTTAATTTGGAGATGTCACATTGGGCCTCCCTATCTTTTCCTTGATCATACTCAAATTGAGTGTGATATGTCATATTTGACCTATGTGAACCCAGATTTGAGTTAGGAGTTATTATGAAATCCCTATGTGTCATGAATGACTAGTGAATTTTTTATTTAATTAATGGTTTGAATTCTATATTTTCTATAAATAAAACATCAAGAATTTAAATGATTCTTATATTGATTATTGAAATATTCTCTAGGAAGGGGGAAAAATAGAATGAAATTATAAATAAAGTTAAGATATTTTTTAATTAAATTACGAAAAAATTCCTTGGGTTGGGAATTGCAGATTATGTTTGATTTAAATTTCCATTTTGAATTCTAAATTTTTTAAAGTTAAATGATATATGCTTATATGAATTTAAAACATTAATCTAAATTATATATGATATTTACGAATGAATTTGAATGCTTATTTATGTTTTAGGGAAAATGAAGGGTATTAGAAATTAAGAAATAGAAAATAAATTTTATATTATTATTAATTTGAAATTGGAAAAGGGCTAAATAGGAAAAAGGAATTTCTAATTTCATTATGCATTTTATTGGGAAGAAATGGGAGAGGAAAAATACCTCTTTTAGGTGAAAATTTGATTTGTTGATTGGGAGTGCAATTGGAGGAGGAATTTGAAGAGGTCAAATTCGTTGGATTAGGAATGGGGAGGGGAGTGTATTTTATGGTTCTTGTGAGATCTCATTTGGTGTGCATGACGCTCTCTTTATTCCAAAATTGAATCAAGTTTGACGTATTTTGTTTATTTCTTTTTAATTGGTCAATTTCTTTCAATTCAAAAAGTTGGAATAGGATTGAGCGAGTGTAGACACCTCCAAATGTAATTCAATTCAAAAAATATTATGATCATTATATTGTTTTGAATTTATGTTTGAAAATTTTCAAAATATGGGGTTATAATGCCCAATTTTTTGGTAAATGTGTGAAATGTGAATGTGACTTGAAAAGTGTGTTGTTGGGCATATTTAGAGAAAAAGGGTACTTTCAAATTTTTTGAAATCAGAAAAATAAATTTTGAAGAAAATTTTAATGGGGTTTTGGAAAAATTTCCTAGTTTTTAGTGAATTGGAAAATTATAAAAAATAAAATATTTTAAATGAAATATGATGAATTTGATCATCTTAACGAAAGTGTCCCTTGTGAATTATTGAAATAGTGCTTGTCGAAAATTGTTAGAAAAAATTGATGAAATTGAATTTTGTGCATTGTTTTTCATACCACATTCATTGGATGATGTGACGAACTTAGGGTTTAGGTACTAGAGAGAGTTATGCAAGTGGTTCCCAACATGTTCCCAACCCAAAGTGGAAATTAGGATGATCATAGGTGGGGAGTTATCTAATCAAGTGATAACCAATGAAACACGGGTAATTAATTAACCAAGATAATGGATATCCATCTCATGCCTTGAGTGCTTGTATAGGTTGAGTATGATCAATGAAGACAAGCCACTCATGGAGCATAAGAATTGTAATATCAAGTACCCTCATCTATATAAGAGGATACTCAGTTTCATGTTGAGCCCCGCATGAGTGTCCATGATGAAACTCCCTCCCTTTCTCTCTAATATCTAACCCTAGTGTAGTTGAATAACACCTAAAAGATCATTTCCTTCCATGTGTATGTTGTTTGTTATGTCATTTATGATTTTTCCCAATGAGGATTATTGTGTTATGTCATTGGTGAGTTTTCCCAAGGAGGATTCTTGTGTTGTGACATTAACGAGTTTTCCCAATGTAAAAATGTGATATACCATTTGATCCATCTTGTGTTTTGGATGGGCATTTTATATGAGGTGTATGTTGAGTGTATTATTTGTGTATTGTGTGTGTGTAATCCATCTCCCTATTTTTTTGGTGTGAATGTTGTGATTATGGCTCATGTGACCATCTCCAAGTATGGTTGGAGTGGATATTTGATTTCATGAGGTCAGGTGGCATGGTAACCACTATTGGGGATTAGAGGATTGTGGTGGAGTAAGTGATGAATTCAATTTGACAAGATTCTTATTTTTATTCATGATTTCTTTCCTTTATAAAAATTGTAATAATGATGTTAATGGACCTCCCATTGAGATAGGATGTAATCTTGATAATGGAAAGAAGTATTCGTGTAGTTATCTCTCGGTGTTGGAACCAAGCATGAGTGTCTTATGGTTTTCATTATTTTACTATGAAATTGCTAAAATTAACTAAAAAATCTTTCAATTGGTGTTTAAAATGAAATTAAATACCTTATTTCATAGTTGGGTGCATTGTGGTGCAAGAGCACCCTAAGGTCCTAATATGCCTCCAAGAGGCAAAAGTTGGATTTTTGGTTCATTTTTGCATTGTTTTTTTGTAATGAGGCAATTTTAGGCCAATATTGTTCATTTGGACCCATTAAGTCAAGTTTGGTGTCCATAGGTCACAATTCGGTAAAAAGTTGCTTTGTTGCTCAAAAGTTGCATGACAAATTTTCTAGAAGTTGCTATATTTTTGTAAAAGATGAAAAGTCACCTTTCTTGGCCAATGGGCAGTTATGGAAGATGTATTAGGCATAAAAATGCACCAAGATCACATTTTGTATGGGTTGATGAAGATTTTTATGAAAGCAATGAAAGAAAACCTTAGTTTTTCTGCATTTTAACGCATTCTTTCTTGTTCTAATATTTTGTACAAATTGTACAACCTTCCTTTGGGTCTAAAACTAATTGGGAATGTTAGTATAGTGAGTATAATTTATTATGATTTTTGCGGCATAGATTTTCATTCTTTTTTGTGCAAGATATATGCGATTTACTGAAAGTTGTCCAAAACCTTGGTTAGGGTTTCAAGTGGACTTCAAAATGTAATTTCTCACCATTCCCATGGTGGAAAAATCTAAAATTTTGTGGGATGACGTATTTTTGTGTATTTTTACTTATTCCAAGATTGAAGGTTCTAGGGTTTCGGTTGGCACATTTTTTGGTGATGCCCTAGGTCTGATCTTTTCATGTTTTAGGCCTATTTGGGAAGAGGACAGTCAATTTTTGAAGGATTTCGTACAAAATGACCACCCCTAAGATTTTGGTATGTTGTATAAATCCCAAATGGGTATCTAGAACCGTGTTTTCATTTTTTATATCATTTCTACAATGAAAGTTATAACCAAAAAACCTAATTTGTTGCCCCCATGTTTTAGGCTTTAAGGATTGAAGGCTTGTGAGGAAAAACCCACCAAGTGATATTTTAGGGTTTCAAGATTGGTTGATTTAAGTTGTTTTGAGTTGTTCACCCCTGATCTACATAAAATTGGTATCAAAGCCCGAAGATTTGGGCAAGAAAGTTTTGGAGTTTTTGTTCTGTCTTTTTGCAGGTTGAAGGAAGAGCCTAGATGCCAAAAGACTAGGCCAAGGGAAAAGAAAGAGGCTTGAGGTGAGGTATCATGAAGACAAGAAGAATAAAGGTGAAAGAGACTTTCTAGAGGAAGAAGAATGGAAGAGTTGAGGAGAAAAATCCTTGGAGACTTGCAGAGTGATGAGGTACCAAGCAAGAAGCCAGTGATGAGAAAAGAGAGAAGTGAGATAAAGAAGAAGAATGAGAGGGAAAAAAAAATGGATATTGAACAAGTTATAATATACTAAGCCTTGAAGAAAATGAAATAAATCCAAGAAAAAATGTAAGAGATAATGGAACTTGAGTTGCAACAATATCTTGAGAAGGTAGAACAAGCAAATGGTTGGTGTTTTCCAATAAGAAAGAGGCTCAAATGGCCTATCAAGAAGATCATTCAAAGGAGAATAAGGAAAAATATGATAGCAACAAGCATGGATGAGTTGCAAGATATGTTGAAAGGAAGGGTGCTAGAAGCATCTGACAAGACAAGCAAATCTTGTGTTTTTGAAACTAAGCCTTTGTGTAAGTATGTGTTTGCAGGTGATGATATGATGATAAAGGAGGACAAACCCAATCTAAACCAGGGATGTTCACTCGAAGAGGTTGAGGACATGCATTCCAGTAAAGTCTTTCAAAATGGAGAAACGAGGAACAATGAAAGAGAGGTTGAGTTGATACAATCTCAGGCCATGAAGAAGATTGATGAAATAGGTCTTACAAAGGCAAAAAATCAAAGTTATGGTATGTATTTGTGTATTTCCTATGGAGTTGAAACCCTTGAGTATGAGGAAATATAGGATAAATTCCTTTGAGTAAGGGAATATTTAATTCCATTCAAGATTTTTCTGAGGTTATTGGACCTTATCAGTTGAGGAAAGAGGTTGACATGCAATTTATAGCAGTAATAAACCTAGTCAATAGGGATGGTCATAATGCTACACAAGAAGTTGAATCCTTTCACACCAAGGAGACCAAGGGCTTTGAGTTTGATGTTCCTACACAATGTAGTGGTAAAGTTTTCACTGTTGAAGCAATGTGGGAAGATTACTTCAGAGGTGCATATGAGAGAATGATTTCTCCTTTTAACAAAGGTAAATACTTTTGTAAAGCACTAAGGAGACCTAAAGTTAAGATGAGATAATTCTTGATTTCTTTCACCGAAGCACAAGTACAAAGCAACATGAAAGAGTTGGAGTAGCATAGTACTTGTCAGATTAATTAGTTAAAGGAGTCCAAGTTGAACAATATTGAAGCTTTCCATTCAAGTGGACTTGAATCTTTTTCTTTTCCTTGGGAGTATGGTGCAAGAGCACCCTAAGGTCCTGATATGCCTCCAAGAGGCAAAATTTGGATTTTTGGTTCATTTTGTGTTGTTTTCTTGTAATAAGTCCATTTTAGGCCAATATTATTCATTTGAACCCATTAAGTCAAGTTTGGTGTCCATAGGTCACAATTTGGTAAAAAGTTACTTTGTTGCTCAAAAGTTGCATGACAACTTTTCTAGAAGTTGCTATATTTTTGTAAGAGATGAAAAGTCACCTTTCTTGGCCGATGGGAAGCTATGGAAGATGTATTGGGCATAAAAATGCACCAATAACACATTTTGTATGGGCTGATGAAGAGTTTTATGAAAGCAATGAAAGAAAACCTTAGTTTTTCTACATTTTAACGCATTCTTTCTTGTTCTACTATTTTGTACAGGTTGTATGACCTTCCTCTAGGTCTGAAACCAATTGGGAATGTTAGCACAATGAGTCTAATTTATTATCCTTTTTGTGGCATATATTTTCATTCATTTTTGTGCAAGATATATGCGACTTACTGAAAGTTGTCTAGAACCCTGGTTAGGGTTTCTAGTGGACTTCAAAAATGTAATTTCTTGCCATTCCCACGGTGGAAAAATCTGAAATTTTGTGGGATGGTGTAATTTTGTGTATTTTTACTTATTCCAAGATTACAGGTTTTGGGGTTTTGGTTGGCATGTGTTTTGGTGAGTTCCTAGGTCTGATCTTTTCATGTTTTAGGCCAATTCAAGAAGAGGATAGACAATTTTTGAAGGATTTCGTACAAAGTGACCACCCCTGAAATTTTGGAATGTTGTATAAAGCCCAAATGGATATCTAGAACTATGTATACATTTTTTATATCATGAATGCAATGAAAGTTATGACCAAAAAACCCAATTTGATTCCCCCATGTTTTAGGCTTTAAGGAATGAAGGCTTGTGAGGAAAAACCCACCAAGTGATGTTTTAGGGTTTCAAGATTGGTTGATTTAGGTTGTTTTGAGTTGTCCACCATTTCTCTACATCATGCTAGTACTGTATTTAGGCGGACATGTTTAACTTAGAATTTATCCAAAGTGGCCATAATTCAACTGAGTCTACTTGGGTAGCCTTGCACCCACTAGAGCAACCTAGTTACATAGAGGGGTGGCCTGATCATTAGTGGGATGGCTTGGTTTTGTAAACTTAAAACTCAAAATTTTGGTTAATAATGTTGGGGTGCCTTGGTTCTATACTTGGGTGGCCTCATTCTCCATACGAAAAATAGAATGCTAACCCTCTCTACATCAACTAGCCAGTGGTTTTCTTAGCACAATATCATTGATGAATAATTTTTATGCTTGTAAATTCCAATCTGCAACTAGCTAACAAGAGACAAATAAACAAGGTTATTCATGTTAGAAAGCACAAAAAAAACATTCCATATGAGATTCTTGGTCAACAAAGATGAAAACATGAAATATAAGCATGAAAGAAAGCAAATAAGAGCATATAATAAAACTAAATCAACCAAACCTCCATCCCATAGGGGGATAAAACTAAATCAACCAAACCTCCATCCCATAGGGGGATTGGTGCTACTTTGATGTGGAAAGTAGCCCTTTCCCAATCCCTTTGATAAGCTCCAAGTTGAAATTGATTCAAGTGTATGAGATTGACTCCAAATGACAATGAAAACAAGCTAAAATGTGATGAAAATGAGTGTGAATGAGTGATTGCTATGAGTGAAAATGCCTATAGTGATATTACATGAGATTGTGGATCCATTTCAAGTAGAAGAGGCCTCTACTTATAAGTCTCAAGGGTTGAAGAGAGTGAAATTGGTGAATGTGGGACTAAAAGGGGAGCCAATAGGATTGTGACACTTGTCACAAGGTTAATGGATGGAGCTGGAGCACATTTTGGAGAATGTGTAGAGTTCAGGCATGGTAGATAGATTTGTAAGAGGATGTAAGGGAATTGAATGAATGTGGTTGGGATGCAAGAGGGACAAGATGACATGTAAGTTCAATTAAATATCTTTGTAAGAGGTATTTATGAGTTTGTAAGAGGCTTTAAAAGCCATTTGGAGGGAAATTGAATGAATAGGTGGTTGGGAGGAATATTCCTAAGAATATGCCTTTGTGAAGAAAATTAGATATTTAATTAATTAGAAGAAATTATTTTCATGGGCAACTTAGTTAGTTGACCATGGGTTTACTCAACCAAGGTGGAGTTAAAAGCTAGAGGATTTGCTAATGAGGATTAGCAAGTAGCTTAAGGCTAATTAATTTAGAATTATTTAACTTGGATGGGTTAGGGGTTTATGAAATTTAATTAAATAGTTTGATTTTTTTAATCAAATGAGAGGAATTTATGGGATTTAATTAAATAGTTTGATTTATTTAATTAAATAGGATGAACATTAGTAAATAGAAAGTGAATTAATCTGATAAATTTAATTATTTGATTAATAGTAAAAGTTGATGAATTTAACTAAATAATAAAGATTATTTAATTAAATGTTTATTACAAAAGTGATTTAGTAGGAAGTGATGTTAATTAATCAGAATCAGATGCATAATACTGATCAAGACTTTTTTGAGTGTCTACATTTTGCCCCTCTTTGAAGCCAAGTACTTGCTGTGTTGGTTCAAAGAATAACACTACCAAGATCAATTTTTTTATTTTTTTGAATGCCCCACTATTTCCCCAACGGAAGGAATTACACTGTTACACTACCCCCTCGAGAGATCGGGTGAAAAATTCAATTTTGGGGTGAGCTCACGAAAAAGATTCAACAATGGTTCAGGTGCAGAAAATAGCCTACGAGACACGAAAATGGGCTCAAGATGGTGAAAACTAGTTAAAACAGGCTTCGTTGCTTGCAAAATGGATGAACGAGCTCAAAAACCCTAAATATTTAGCTCAAATAGGAGGGTTGGGGTCATTTAAAATTCATTTATGCACTTTTCCTTCTATAATTCTTGTGATTTTTCTCTAAGGTGTTGATAGAATGGTTGCTCATGTGCTTCCTAGACATCGGATGGAGTGGGTTCACGAGTTCCAACGGGCTTTAGACGTAGGACCCCCAGTATGCAAATTGAAACTTTCCTCATTTTACATGCTTTTGATGCATTTATTAGGGTCCTAGTAGGTCGACCAAAAGCGGCTATATAGGGTGTTGCATATGCTTCTGTCGACATCACTTTTGTCCATGTAGTGTCACCTTTGCGGTATAGCGCCGCATGGCATAGTTAGGGTCTAGGATCACATTTGCCATACCGACCCACCTTTGTGATGAAGTGTCATGTGACCCAGGGTGGGTAGAGCACCATGGAAAAATGCCATTTCACCTTTGCCAATGTAGTGTCGTGCGAGCCTAGGTGGGTAGAGGGTCGCCCAAGGATGCCAATTTGCCTCTGTCATGGGGTGTCACTTTTGAATATGGTGTCGCTTTTACAAAATGTAGAGTTCTACCTTTGCCAATATCGACTCAGCTTTGCAGTTTAAGGTTTTTGATTTTCTAAATTTGCATCATTTTGGTATTTTTTGATGTCGTGCACATTTTGAGTGCAAGAGGTCCTTTGTCTGCTCCATTGAAAGGAGCGTAGATGCCTGATACTGTATCGAGTGAGGCAGTTGATAGATGATGCTCTATTTTTTCTAGGCACGATTGGGTTCAGACATGTAGTATAGATGTCAGCCATCTGCACACACTTGGTGGTGATGACGATGCTTGTTGGGTGGTGGAAGAGTGAGACTTTGTCATTCCATTTGCCGATGGGAGAGGCTACTATCACTCTCACAGACGTATGGTAAATCTTGCGGATCCCCATCCATGGTGTGAGGATCATTTAAGATGTTGAGGCTGGTGGCAATGCCATGTTCCAGGTGCTTGGGGTAGATCACTATATGATAGATAGTGCGTAGATTGATCTACATCAGTTCAAGGGGGTAGCCCCATATTTGACATTATTCGTTGGTGTACTAATTTTGGGAGTCCTTGTTCATGACAGGAAGGCTAGAGGTTGTAGCATCAGATGGGCATTGTCGAGTCCCACATGATGGAGGAGATGATGTTTTATGCCTGGGGTCCAATTGTCCTTGCCTCGTTATATCATGACATGCACCAGGTAGCATATTGTGGGGTCTGTGGTATTGGAGCTAGAGTGGCATTACTCCACATTTGGGATTATGAGCACACAGTAGCGTTGAGGCCTTCTATTGCAGATTTACAGTTAGATCACAATAATCTTGTAGTATACAGGTATGAGGGCATGACGACATTGCATTATATAGGTATCATAAGCATTCCACACTAGAGGCAGGTTATTGATTAGAGGATAGTATTTAGGTGGAGGCCACAGATGCACTACCATAGATGATATGATGATGATGATAATTTATTCTACTATCGCTAGACCAGGTACATGCAAGGGCAGGATCACTTGATGATCGAGCGCTATCTTCTTGATAGGGTAGCCCATCAGTTTGGAGAGGTGCAGGATGCACCTGATGACACCTAAAGAGCCATCTTTGCTAGGAGATCATGAGAGTCAACCTAGGGGCAACAAATCCAACCCGAGGTTGTGATTGATGAGTTTAGGAAGCTCATGATGCAACCATGGGTTTACTTTGATGGTCCTTAGGATGTTGGTGGTGTTAGGAATAAGGTGTCTCAACCTTGGATAATTCCTATTCTTATTATTTGTTTTATAAAATGTATTTCTTGCAAATAATGTAATTAAGTGTGAGTGTACATGTCTAGTTTGCATGTTGATGTGTCACTCCACTTAATGTGTCGGCATCTTGAATTGTGTGTAAGGAGATCATGGCTGAAACGGTTATGACAAATTCCTATGACACGTAAGAGCTATGTCTGGAAGATTCAATGACAGGTGAAGACATGTGGCAACTGATAAAGTTGAGTACTGTAAAATTTTTCCGGGTTCCTATTTTCTCGGAGAATGGTAAAACCCTAATACAATTATCTTCGGAAGTTGCCCTAAAAAGGGAAGCGCATGATATAAGCGTTTTTTAGGGTTGCGAAGATGTGTAATGTGAGTGTATTGTTGGAACGTTTCTGATGCTGCCGCATTTTGTCTTCGAGGATTGAAAATCTCCTGAAAGAACTTGTATAGCAAGTGTGTTGTAACCGTTGTGTTGAAGATAATACATTGTGCAGGTTTTGGAGTGCTGGGGTTTTTTACCGAAAGGTTTTCCCTAGGGTAAATCATTGTGTCATTCGTCATTTTCTGTATGTATGGTATATTGCTGCAATATCTTTGTTAAGTAGATTAACGAATCTGAAATTGTAAGGGTTTAAAACGAATTTGCACCATACTTTCCTTAAGAGATTAGTGTAGGAAGCTGTTTCCGCACCTGAGTTTCCTTACAATAAGAATGAAGAAATATTAGACATGCAAACTTAGCTTTGATGGTTGAAAAGTGTAAACTTTCATTCTAGCTTAACATCCCTAATAACTTCATGTAAATCATGTTTCGTAATCTATTTGCACACCATAGTTTTCATGAAAATTATAAATTGGTAGCATACCCCCAAATTGCACCATCCCACAAAGTGAATGTTGTTGATGTTGTTTGTCATTGATGTTAAACGTAACTGGAGTTTGTTGGCATGGTTTTTCATTGATGTCAAAGGTTGATGTTCATTGCAAAGTGTTGATTTGATGCTTGATGCATCCTCAGAGAGTTTCTTGACATCCTCATTCGGTTTATGGTATTGATGACTTCATGGTAATTGATATGTTACATGCATCTCGTGGTTCATCTTATGGTATTGATGCTCTTGATACATCTATCATTCATGAAAAATGATATATTCATGCTTTATGCATTCCATTTCTAGTGTTGATGTTCACTTCTCATTCATTTTTCAATTCATTGCAAGTGTACACAAAGTTGCTTGACATTGGTGTCAAAATGGTGTTGTTTCTCATTACTCATCCTTCCCAGTTCATGGTGTTGATATTGATGCAAAAGTGTCAAAGGTAGTGATGTTGCAAAATGATATCACAAATTTGTTTCAGTGTTGCCTCAATATAAAGCACAAAGTGCTTAATGTTGATATCAAATTTGTGTTCATGATTCATTGGGGTTCATAGTTCATGTCAAAGCACTTGTTTATGATTATGATGTAAATTGGAAAGAGGAGCTTCATTACAATTTTTTTGCTTCAGAATCTTGTAGAGAGTGAAGTACATGGTGGAAATTCCATTCTAGGTTTTTGGTTGTTGAAATCATTATACTCTATAACCTGAAACACTTAGCTCAATATTTGAAACCCTAAGACTATAGTTTATGCTTTGTGAAGACCATCAATATAAAATTCATTTTTATGTTATATTTGATAGTTGACCGAGTATAGAAGGTCGAAAGTCACTTAAGTGACAACTCAAGGGATTCAAACTCATCGGTCAACCAACCCTCTCTTTTGTGATATTAGCCAGACAAGTTAACAATTCATATTCGATTGTTCAAAGAAAGATCAACGATTATTGTTTGATTAGAGAATTGGTGGGTGACAAAGATTAATGGTCTCAGTTTAAACTACATAACAACTAATTCTTGGGGCTTCTCCTTTGACGGGTATCTACATGTCATTGCTCGTGCTTCAGTTATTCATAATTTTTGTAACTACCTTGGAAAGCAATGGATTTGAGGGATTTACTAGTGTATTGAGAGGGTTCCAGTGGTGGTGTGAGCTCTGTGAGTATGTTTTGAATATAATGATATAAGTTGTATGTTGATCTTATGCAAAGAGAAGGTTGATTTGAATAACAGTATAAAGGATGTCTTTGTTTGACTGCATTTCATATATATAGTTTAGTAAAAATTGAGTGTACTCTCAAGTGATTAGAATGCAATTGACAACCTGGGCTCTGTAAGAGTGTTTTTAAAAAATATGACATCTTTTTGTAGAGACAATGCACAAAGAAGAAGATGTATGTGATAGTTTATGAAAGGGTTATAAGGCTTTGTATTCAAGGAGTATGTTTTTATTTGCACATAAGAGTTTGACTGGACATTGAGTTACAATGCTCTGGATGTGTCAATATCCATGTGACTGTAATCCAAAATTGCCTAAAATTGGTTGTCTTAACAAAAGATATATACTTGTGTAAAAGTTGTTTTTTGTGTCATCTGAAGATTGTGGTTAGGGTGTCAACAAAGGAATTTTTTTCTTATACATACATCAGTATAAACCTTGTTTATATTTGTTGAGATGAGGGGAGTCTTGTAAAGAAAATTTTATTCATGTATGCAAAGAGAGTTAAGCATTGAATATTTTTATGTCAAACAAAGTCTAGAATGTATTATAAACAAAGTAGTACTCTGTATTTCTCTCTTTCATTTCTCATTGGAGTTGGTGCTCTTGTTTGTATTAGAGTTGGTGCTCATGTTTGTATTGGAGTTGGTGCTCCTAATGTTTCTAGATTTGGTGCTCTATTGTACTTAGTGAGAGTTTGGTCAGTAAGACCTAGAGTTAGTGCTCTACTGTACTCAGTGAGAGTTTGGTCAGTGAGACCTAATAGTGAACAATTTGTGAGGTTTGGATTGGTCCAACTCACACTGTGGTTTTTCCCTTTATAGGGTTTTCAACTTATAAATATTGTGTCATGGTGATTCTTGTGTGTCTTAATTAAATTATGTGCTTTTAAAAGTTACATAATTATTTTGTTTTGTGCATCACTAATTCAGCCCCCTTCTCAGTGATCTTGAGATTCCTACACATGGTTTGCAATGGGGACTTATGATGCACATTGCATTTAACATGTAAAATTCACCCTTGATCCTAATCCCCATGAGTCCATAATTTTATAAAAAGTATATTGTGGAGTTGAAATACACTTTGTAGTTTGCATGAAAATTATAAAATGTAATTTTACCTCCACTACCCACAAAAGTGTATATAGGTAGACTTAACCTACTCATTACATATATTACATGCCTACTTCCCTAAACCATGACTCAAAATTAGTATTACTTGGTAGACTTGGGATATCCATTTGTGTTTGTTGGAAATTTTCAGATTATCCCCATGTGCTCATGTGCCATAACCCTGTGAACCTTATACAAAGAAAAATGCAAATTACATTTGAACCTTACATGATTTTAATGCAAAATACAAAATAAAAATTGTGTATACATCTTGAAATCCAAATTATATGTCAATTATAGATTTTAAATCCTAATATACACCCATTGCAAGTGTGATATTGATCCTATAATCTCAACCAAGTGTAAATTTGTGTAGATCACCTTAGATTCCCTACAATGTAAATTGTAAGAGAACAATAAGGATAAAAGGCCAAAGATGTACAATTTTTCCATAATATTACAAGATACAAATTACATCATGCCCCCATACCTCATATGTTTGAAATGCATGCATGACAAAAGATATAAAATCATGAATGTTGGATTATATCAAATATGAAGAGTTAAAATACAAATTATGAATGTGCTTCTAATCCCTATAAGTTCATTGTGATAATATTATGTAAAATATGGAAATATTAACAAGGTTGAACTAATGAATAAGCTCCACATAGACACAAAAGTTATGAAGAATTAGTTTTAAATTGTCTCTACATTGTGTTTTCTTGTATGATTAAAATGAGTACGTAAGCATTGGATTCAAGTTTTGAGAATAAAATTTATAATTAATAAAAAAATTGGTATTTCATTTTTTGGTTACAAGAAAAAGGTAAAGGACCTAAAGATTAGTCTAAAGACCTAATAACTATGAGAAAGGAGAAATATGTTTTGTTTAAACAATGTTGAGGGATATGTAGGTTACATACAAGGTGAGAAGCCTTGCTTTGGACATGAATAAGACAATGCAATTAGGTCAACATGGTGTCTCATAAAAATGGTGTTTGAATATGAAAAGAAGAAGTCACATCAAGCTTATGGACCTTGGAAATTGAAACAAGTAAGTTTGCTCTTGATATATGTGCTAGTTAATGAGAGAATTTTATACCTTATTTTAAGGTGAAGGAAGGGATTTGTTTCCACAACAAATGCCATAAGGTTGAGTAATAAAGGTTGTCTTAGAAGATGTGTTGGATAAATTGTCAGTATAAGGGTAAATCAATTACCTTGGGGTTTGCTTAAGGACCCTATACAATATAATATAGGTGGATCCATATTAGAACTTGTTCTATGCCCATTTTCATGAGAGGACTTGACTTGGATGGATAAGATTGTTATGAAGGGAAAAGATATACCATAATAATTAAATTTAATTTGCTTTAGGATCTCTAGATCTTGCCATTGTAATCAAATCTCAAAAAGACCAAGTATATTTAATATTTTTAGCAAGTTTTCGAGATGAAATCTCCCTTATTTGAGCTATAAATCTATAAAATACTAGCAATAAGAATTTGTGAGGGTCAAAAAACATGTTTCCTTATTATAATTTAAGAATTTTTTTAGCTATTTTTATCTTAGTTTCTTATTTTTTTCAAATATGAGCAATGTTGTAATATATGTCTATCAACAAGTCAATTAAGTATGACCAACCTCAATATATGTTAAATGAAGAACTTTTAGATCCAAGTATGCAAAGGAATGTATCATTAATTATGTGTTTATTCATAGTTCAATCATCCTTAGACATCTACATCATCTTGTATCATTAAATGTGTGTATATTAGTCAAGAAAGGCTTGTTTCCAAGGGATATATATTCTCAATCAAGTCAAATATTATTAGGTTATGCTAGGATTTTGGATTAAATTATGATACTAATTTTATAAATATAAGTTCATCTTTGTTGCAATTTCTTATTTATTATTGGTTTTATATGTTTACATGATTTATGCAATGAAATTACATTATTTTCAAATTAGTACAAATGAATGATAAATATGAAACAAATTATTTTGTGTAATTTACATAAGAATTAAATTCAATATGGCCCCTTGAATTGGAACAAAATTACATAGGCATTTAAGCTACTTTGTATAGCCAAAATACAAATTAACATGTAATTCTAGGAGATTTTAGATTTCTTTCATGAGAGGTAGAGTAATTTGTTCCATAATTGAGTTGGTGTGTAAAAACCACACCATCAAATTGGAACTAGAAGGAATAATTGTTATAATTTATTATTTGAAATATTAAAATTATATACTTTGATTAACATGCTAAAAAATAGAAGACTTGTCACTAGGTCAAAGTCTATTTGAGGTTACTTTGAGATGCTAAACCATACCCAATACAAGAAGACCCAAATTAGTAGGGGAAAACATAGATATATAAAATCACATGCAATTACTATTTCACCTATGGTTGAGTTTTTTTTCAACCCTTTTTCTATTCCCTAGGCTTAAACAATGGCTTCCCATCTACGTGTAGGAAACTATCCTTTGGCGATTTAGGGTATTGTAGATGACTTATCCATGAATCTTAAGAATTTTTTCCCTAACTTATGCATAATGCGGGATAAGTAAAATTGAATAATACACTTAATCTTTAAAATATGCCTAATTAGGGACCCAAATTTAACATGAAAATATGCCATAGATTGTTTGCTTAAACTCTAGATGAATTGGCTTATGGTTTGTATATTAGCCTACTAAATGGATTGATAACAAATTGGAATCAACTTGAAATTTTGTTTTTTAATCATTTTAGAGTCCAATCCTACAATCTTATATCATCAATTTGAAGCAACTCACAGAGAACCTAACAAACCCATGAGCATGTTTAACACTCATTTTCGCAAGTTATGTACAATACTAAAAGACTCGTGCACACAAATAGAGGTTGATTATTTTCAAATATTTCTTAGAAAATGGGATCCATTAATATTTTGTGTTTGTTAGATAAAATCTAGATGCATTGACATCTTTATAATATACATAAAATAAAGTATTTCATGTTGAACTAGAAATGATACCACAAGGATATGGTCCCAAACTTTGAAAAATGTTGGGATAATATGCATATAATTAAATTCCTACATGTTATATTATTTCATATACACAACAAATCTATCCAAGAACTGATTTCTATGAGCTAATCATAAAACCAAAAAAATGAAAATATATTCTATTCAATATTATAGAGCATAATTACAAAAAAAAGAAGAAGCATTTATACCTTTTAGATCCATAAATCAAGGAGATAAAATTGACAAGAGGTAAGAGTATAACTCCTAATCACTCCCAATCAAGAGGTGAGTTAACTCAATCTAACTGAGATGGAGGTGGCCTTGACTAAACATAGGTGGAAATAACTATCATCAATCAAGGATTGATGAGGTAGTTGTGGCCCTTGTGTACCTCAAGTCAAGGTGAACATATGTCATTATTAGCTACCTAGGTGAGGGAATTAAATATTATTATTTCCCTAAATAAACTTAATAACTAGGTGCACTATTA
The DNA here is from genome assembly GCA_007115665.2 of Sequoiadendron giganteum. Lineage (NCBI taxonomy): Eukaryota > Viridiplantae > Streptophyta > Pinopsida > Cupressales > Cupressaceae > Sequoiadendron > Sequoiadendron giganteum. The sequence goes on from CM021108.1 coordinate 464,616,012, forward strand.
CACTTATGATGAACACTATCCTAAGTAAAGTAAAATATTTATGCCAACACCCCTCCCTTTATCATAAATTAGGATGAAATTGAAATAAGTCTTGATAATGAGGTCATTGTAGGTACCCATGCACGATGATACCCTCTAAATAAGGAGACATAAAACTCACAAAAAATAGAGAAATGTGAAGAGAGAATAAATATCCCTCATATTTTATGCCTCCTATGCTAATGACGAATGCTCAAATTTGAATGTTGAAAAAGATTTATGTTTATCAAATAATATTTTTCTCCTTATGAAGAAATAAATCTAAAGGTGAATATAGAAGATATTTCCATTTAAAAAATGAATATTTTGAAAGAAAATATAAAGTTTATCTCTTAAATCTATCCAAAGGTTCCTATGTTGGTGTTGAGTGGTGTCAGCATTAAATTAAGAGTCACAAGCCCAACTAAAGGAGATAACTACTCAAGACCACGTGGAAATAGGTGTGCAATAGGTGCCAAATAATTAGTACATGGGCGTGGAATCTCAATGCATGTCAAATGGCTAAAATGGTCATCCCATGATATGGCTTATTGTGAAGAATCTTTGGAAGCTCTTAGTGAAACATCTCCTAACATTTTAGAAGCAACAAGTGAAAGAAGAATCTTGGTTCATGGCATGTGGTTGTACTCCACATCCTCTAAGACATATTTCTATGAATAATATTTGGAATCTCTTAATGAAGCATCTAGAAACATTGTAGAAACAACATATGAAGGTGGGATCTTAGTGCATGTCATGTGGCTACACTACACATCAAGACAATCCTCTTATGAAGAACTGTTGAAAACTATTGGTGAAGTGACTTGGATGTCTACAATGTAAAGAGGAGGTGGTGATTGAAGATCTTAGTATGAACAAGATGTCTAGATCAAATGCCTTAGCATGAATAGGTGGTAAAGCTACTAGAGGTGTTGAAATTTTAGTGCATGTTAAATGACTACATTACACATCCCATGAACTATTCACATAAATTGAATGAGTATGAATAATTATAGATGGTGCATAAGGAGGATTTCTTTTTTTAGTTTCATCTACATGTGCAAGGTTTTCAATAGAAGCATCATGATATATTAGAGGTTTAATATTTCTATATTGCTACCTAATTATGGTCATGGTAATTATAGGGCAATAAATTTGCTCTATGTGATGTAGGGTCTCCTAAAAAATAGTAAAGAATATTAATTTCTAGACCATGTCATTGTAGTTTAACTAACCCATTTATATTCGTGTTCAATAAACTCAATAACAAGTCCATGGAAATAGGATAGTGGATCCTACTCAAGGTTGTGATCCTTTATCCCTTCTTTCTAGAACAATTAGCTCTTTAAATTTAACTTGAAAATAGAATGGTGGAATAGAATTCCTTAAAACATGTTAGAAAACCCTCATAATGGAAATTTATCCCAATTCATTTGTCATGACACTTTATAAGTTGAGTGTATCTATATTAACACCCCTAAATAGCTCAATTTAGAAACCCTTATGAAGTAGAGTTTGCAACAATTTATAGATTAACATGAGCATAAATTTGTAGCTATTTTTCAAAGTTTTACAATGTTTGAAGTGGACTAGAAAGTTGTAATTATAATAAGATAACAATTAGCCAACAACAATATATAATGCTCTAAAAAAATCCACTTTCAAATAATGAGACTCGTACTAAAGTTTTTTGTGAATGTTATGAGTCGTAGAATCTCAAAAAATTGTCTGTACAACAAATTTCAAGAGAAAAATAATTTTCTAGAAAAAATTAGTCATGAATGAATAGAAATTTATTGTACCACTATGAAGCCATAAATTTTTTAACCTGTTTCAAAAAATTATTTTGATTGAAAGACACTTGTATGATGAAGATATAAGTCTCCAAAGTTGAGCATCAACATACAAAAGCCCAATGGAGAGGGCTATCCATCCATGCAAGGCCAAATAAGCCCTTCGAGGTTGCACATACAAGAATAAGCTAAAATATTACTATTCACATGTCACCAAGAGATAAAATTAGTGATACCAACTTAATAAAATAGGTTATATTTTAATGAAAGATTACATATCTTTTTGATAAAAAGATTATATTTTTTTGAAAAACTTAGAAAGCTACATGATTTTTCATATGTACAAAAGATCTACCCAAGACCCAATGCTTATAAGTTGATAACAAGATGAGAAAAATGAATATATATTATGTTCAATATTATGGAGCACAATTACAAAGAGTAAATTATAAATATATAAGCCTCTTGGATCCATGAATCAAGGAGATGACATGGCCAAGAAGTAGAATTGTAATTCTTAATCACTCCCAATCAAGAGGTGAGATTAATGTAGTCTAATTGGAGACATAAATGGCCTTAAATAAATAAAGGTGCATTTAATATCCATAATAAAATATTAACGAGGTAGTAGTGGAATTTGTGTACCTCAAGTCAAGCAAACATATGCCATTATTAGTCACCTAAGAGAAGTAAATTAAATATTCATATTATCCTAAGTAAACTTAATAGCTAGGTGCACAATTACATTTAGGATTAACATTGTTTTGGGTGAAATTAAATCTTTGTTCCAACAATATGATCAATCGAGAAGTTACACACAATAGACCTTTGATTAATCCAATTCTAAACATCACATAACCAATTCATAATCAAAATTATTATGCACCATTGAATTAGAATTTTCCTAACCAAATCATACCTCCAAATTAGCTTTTACCTTACATAAACAATCAATAACTTGTGATAATGTCTTACAATCACAACATGACTACACATTACATGCTCTAATTTAGATTTTTCCAACATAGAATCAACAATTTGACCCACTATTTCTCAATAATCAAACTATGGTGTCTTTATTTTTGAATTCTCTTGCACTTACACAAGGTGTTGCTACGCAATTGAAGTATGACCAAGATCAAAATGTAACCAAAATTTTGAAGTACAAGACTTGAAAATAGTTTTTTAAAAATCAAATAGATAGTCCAAAAACAACTGTAATCCAAAATAGAAAAAATTGCCAACATAATTTCTAAAATAAAATAAAATCTAATATTCTTTAATTGCACTTCACACAATAAATTTTTCTTACTGATTGTCAGGAAGGTGGCATTTCATGTGGCTTGTTTCTGCTACCACGTTTTGCATACCTGTCTAACAGAACAGGTGCCTTTAATTGCTTTAAAATTGATGATTTCTATGATAATTTTATTCCTTTTGGTTAACAGTTATTTTGTTTTGTTTTTAAATATTCAGAAGCTATCAAACCCTAGCTGAGAAGAGGTCAAGTTTCATCCTGCAATTCAGGCCGTTTGCGAGGACAGAATAGTGCGATCCGTCACTTCAGAGCCAGTGCGTTGGGGCTTTCATGCCGTGGTTCCATATTTTTTTCCTTGGCCAACAAGATTTAAAGTATAGACAAACATGACACTTCAGGTATCTATTTAGACAACTGCCAAATCAGCTGGGCTTACATTGCTCTGTGCTGTGTTATTTCAGTGTGAAGGGCTATACATTACTTCTTAGTTTGATAGATGCGGGGCGACCTTGATAGGGCAAATGAGGTTTTACCTACAATTCCTCGGGAACATCTCAACAGGTAGTTTTCAAACTGAATGTTCTGAAATATTATGCTGAAACAGCAATGTATGCTTAGTATGTATTCCAAAGTTTTGCTAATCGACATGTTTATATAAATCTCCTATGTTCTGTCATAATTAGAAACAATATTTGAATGAAAGAGTCAAATTTTTGAAGTTTTTGTTGTTGAATCTGGCTGATTAAAATTGATTTTGTCTTTTAAAATGTGGGTAGATTTTTGGAGTCGCGAGGCATGTTAGAGGAAGCACTTGAAGTGTCTACAGACCCAGACTACAAATTTGATCTGGCAGTACAACTTGGAAGGATTGAAGTAGCAAAGGTTAGCTTGAACTTTCATTTGTGCTGATGATACTTACTAAATAGTTTCACATTAAATACATGAATATCATACATTATTGATGGGGGTTGACTGGACATATGTTGTTTAACACTGTCTAGCTATTTTTGATCTAAATTCATTCAAGGAATTTTCATATTCTACTCTTAGAAAGATTATATAGGGGTGGAAATATTTCTTTTTATTTGGAACTGCTGTTTGTTAGAGTTGTTTTTATAAGATTCTATATTTCTTAACAGAAACTATGAATAATGGAATGATGTTTGGTTCCGAGTCTAAGAATCCTTACAATAATTGTTATTGTGCTTATGCTTTTGGTGGAAGAAGATACAGTGATTTTGGCGTGAGCTAGCCCTGTGTATGAAGTGCTACTTATATATGACTTCATTAAACTTATTTTATTCTGATGAAAATGAACGGGAGATTCGGGCTAGTTAATTCCTTTGAATTTCTATAATGATTATTTTGCCATGTTTATATTGATTTTTTGTTGAATTTAACTTTTATGCTATCATGTAGGCAATTGTTTTTGAAGCACACAGTGAATCAAAATGGAAACAATTAGGAGAACTAGCCATGTCTTCTGGAAAGGTATTGATTATCTAAACTTTAGTGGCCTATTGAACTTATCGTGTTTATCTTGTATTTATCAAAGATTCAAAGGCCCATGGAAATTTAGCAGATTCGTATGGTCGTTGTCACTTCAATCCATCGATATGTTTTAGTAGTGATGATTTATAAATCTAAGTTTTGGTTTTTGTTCTTTTTCGGGATTTGCCTTACAAGGAATCTAGTAGATCATGTTGATTTATGTTCTGGCATCATTTTTAGGATGTGAACATGCATGTAATTGTTGTAATTTAAGCAGGTATTGTTTACATAGTGTACTATTTAGTTGCAGCTTCTGTTATATTGATCATTTCTAATTATTTGCTGGTAAATAATAACATGAAATGGTTTTTCAGATTTCTTTAAGGCATATATCGAATTTCATAATCTTCCAACACCTCTGAAAGTTTCTCAGGGCAGCCTTTAGAATGATATCTACAGATTCAGTGGCAGTTCATTCCAATCACTTTTAGAATGAGCTCGAGTTTTGATCCAATACCTCTGGTCTGGGATTAAGTTCTCCTTGGAACCAATTCATTTATAGAGATATTCGATTTGTTTTGTAACTTGGTTAGTTCCTCTTCCAATTTATCTGTGTTATATTTGTTTTCAGGGTCCAGTTTTGCGAGTTTTCATTCATTTTCCACTATAGGGCATGTCTGTTTTATGAATTCAATATATACCTCAGAATTGTATAATTTTCATTATATTTTGCATCAGCTTAAGACTTTATTTTCTGTTTCTTTTACAAATTTGTAGGGCAAGCGAACTTTTCTACTACTTAAAAGGTGGGATGGTAGACTATGGAGAAGAGCACAGAGCTCAATATGCCCATGCCCAATTTGGCAAGACTTGTGAGCGAGGTACATTTAATCTGTTATGTTTATGCATTATTTTCAGAGGATCATAATTGTTAAAATGTACAAATGTATTCATTACTATGGTGTGGATTTTCACAGGCCATTATCCTGAATGGGATGAAGACCATCCAGCGCACTGTGTTGGTTGCTCTACTAGCGTCCAAGTAATTAGAGTCTTGCAACAAATGCTGGCTGAAAAAGTAATCAAATGCCCATGGACCAACTCTTAAATTGTTTCAGTTCAAAATTATCTCCAACCATTATCCTGAATGGGATGAAGACCATCCAGCACACTTTGTTGGTCACTCTGCTGGCATCCAAGTAATTAGAGTCCTGCAACAAATGCTGGCTGAAAAAGTAATCAAATGACAATGGATCAACTCTTAAGTTGTTTGTCACTTCAAAATTATCTCCAACTATGACGGATCTTCTTAACCACTTGATCATCCTGCTGACATGTATGATTTTCATGTAAGTGCAACATGAGCAATTTTTAATATAAATCTTATTTGAGACCATTTTTTTGTTTTGTTTTGGGACCATGTATTGCTAATTTTTGCCTCTTACTGAATTGAGAAGAAACCCAAGATTATTTTTTATTTGGCAGATCTATACATCAGCACGCAACATCTTTTCTATGACCCATAAATTTGATCTTACAACATGAACAGGACCAACAACATGAACAGGACCAAAGGTATTATTTTCATGGTTGATGACGCATTTCTCTCCTGGAGTCATTTATTTGATGACTCACATATATTTTAGGCCTTTGTGAATGAATATGCTGTGATTGAAAAAGATGTTGGAAAAGGCAGTTTATTGGTAGCACTAGAGGAAGTTGGCTTTCTTATTGGATTACAAACAAACATGTCTATATCTGCTCCCCTATCTTCTTGTCTCATAATTTCATTGTATTTGAAACTTGAAACAAAGTTCTATGTTGAATGTAATGTTTGTGTTGCTTGATTTTGGCTAGTTATTGAGTTGCTAGAGGAAGAATAAAAAAAAATAAAAATTAATCATGGTATTTTTGTTTTCTCTTTCTTTTTAGAGTTTATGAATAGTATCATCTTTTTAAAAAATGCATCATTCTTTATTTTTATTCTCAATTGATTCATTCATGGAGCACCCTTAGATTGAAACAAACCAAAAATCTGATAAAAACCTTAAATAGTTGTGAATTATAGCAATAAGATTAAAAGGAACTTTGACATCTAATAGTGATTTTTGTGGGAAAGCTATGAATATTGCTCAACAGAATGTTACTGTGATTTTTTATAACAAAATGAATATTTTCTGACCGTTTCACTGGTTCTAGCAGTGATATTGTGGAGATGGCAAGCTATGCGCCATGGTTTGTCAACACCAATGACCAGAGGTTTTTCCCTTAGTTATCATAGAAGTCCATTTTTTAATATATTTTATTATGTTACCTTTTCTTCTAGTTATTAAATATTTGCATTTGCCACAAGGACTGTTGTCACATGCGAACTGAAACATTGTTCTGGTTACTTTAGGAGATTAGAAATCTTGCTACACAGTAAATGAATAAGAAAAAATAAAATTTGGTAAAACATGTATGAACACGATTTCAATGTTTCAAATATGTCATGTCTGTCAATATATGCAAACGGAAACCATGTTTTTGGTGTTGATACATGCATGAAAAGAGGGTAATAATATAAGGGCATAACCTACCATCAGCAGGTTGGTTAATCATTGTGCAACACAGGTTTTGCATTTCTTTTTGTGCAATACAATGTTATAAGTACAAGTGTGTAAACAATAAAAGCATTGATTCTATTTAAGTGACAGCTAGCTAGTGGTGGACAATCAGTGAGTTTGTTAGTTTTGTGGTCAAATCCACCACTAAATTAACATTTCCTTTTATTGTATATATGTTAATTTGTAATATATATTTTTAATATAATAAATATAACTTTTTCTTTGTTATGAAGGAGGACAAAGGTTTATTGGAAAACTGCTTGTTATAGAAATAGCTATTTAAAAAATGTGTTAAATTTTTGCATTTATATTGGTAATTATCTATTAAATTAGTCTTTGGATTTAGAGATAAATATTAGGGGATATTCATTCCTCTTTAGAACATGTCATTTAACTTTTCATCACTTTGACTGTCATGATCTGCCTTTTGACCGTCCTTGGGTATTCTTTGCTTTGTGGCTGTTATGCATGACTGCCTTGGCTCATTTGCTGCCTCCATTAATGTCTTTCACAACCTTTCTTGTTTGCTGTACTCTTGTATAACTCTCATGACTGCCCCTAAACTCTGCACACTCATTACATTTGCCTTGCATTTCATGGTTTGTATCATCAATGCCCTAGATCTGTCATTGATGCTACTGGTCTGCACTTTAACCTTCTCATGCTATGCACAGTGATAGCATGAATTTGATAAGCATGGACTATCTTCTTAACCCTTGAAAGGTTGTCATCTCTCTGCCTTTAAATTGAAAGGTCTGCTGTCCTATTTTGTGACTGTCAATGAACTTGCTCTTGAAACTTGCACCTTCAGCTGTATTTTATGTCCTTTTATGCATGAGATCCTTTACATCTTGAAATGGTTATGTGACTTCTTGTCAGATAATGTGGGCTGTCCTCATCTATAGCTCGTAGCATCTATGCTGGCCCCTCCACGGTTTCAAGTTGACTGTCTTTTTGCATTATCTTCTGTTTTTGAAAATGACTTAAAACAATCAGTATAATCATAAACTTCATTGTATTCAATATGTTCTCTTCAATATCTTAACGCAATTGTTTTTCAACATATTTTTAAGTTTGATGTTGATTGTTCTAAAGCTATCAGATTATCAACAAACATATGTTTTCTATTTTTTATTAATCTGCCCAAACATTGGTTATGGCAGGTAAGAAGGTTGATTACAAGAGGGATTACAACTCAGCACGAGACAGTAATGGGCATGGCACATTCGTAACCTCCATTATTGCAGGCCAAGAAACCCCCAATGCCAATGTTTATGACTATGGAATTGGCGTTGCCAAGCGAATGACACCACATGTACGTGTGGCGATGTACAAGGTTGTATGGTATGACTCTAGCACTCTCAGTAACTTTTACATTTCAAATTGTGATATTTTGTTTGCTATGGGTCAAGCCATAGCAAATGGAGTGGACATCATCTCAATCTCATTATCATCATCGAGACCCAAAGATAGCTACTTGGATGATTCCGTTGTATTTGGCTCCTTGAAAGCAATGCAAAATGGAGTGTTTGTGGTTGTTTCCGTAGGAAACAAGGGCCCTGTTGTTGTCACAGTTCGAAATGAAGCTCCATGGTTGCTCACTCGATGTTGGTGGCCCCCATAGTGAGCAACCATGGAGCTTCATTTCGAACTGTAGCGACCTTAGGGCCCTCGTTTCCTGCGGAAGCAACCACAAACACTCCATTTTGCATTCTTTCAAGGAGCCAAATACAGCGGGATCATCCAAGTAGCTATCTTTGGGTCTCGATGATGATAATGAGATTGAGATGATGTCCACTCCATTTGAATCATCTGCTATGGCTTTGTCCATAGCAGACAATATATCATAGTTTGAAATGTAAAAGTTACTGAGAGTGCTAGAGTCATACCATACAACCTTGTACATCGCCACACCTACATGTGGTGCCATTCCCTTGGCAACGTCAATTCCATAGTCATAAACATTGGCATTGGAGGTTTCTTGGCCTGCAATGATGGACGTTACGAATGTGGTTATGAAGGGCACCTCTCTGCATGCAGAAAAGTTCCTCCACTCCGAACTTGATAATCATAAGTGGCTACACATGTCTAGAGAACATCTTGGACCCCAGATATGTAATGGGCAACATTCTCTTTTGTGAGGACAACACCTACGTCAATGTGGACATGCATGAGTGTGGCCAAGGCTGCCAAAGCAATACCCACCATTATTGCCTATGACAATGCGGTAGATCTGCAGCCAAGCACCTACAAGATGCCAGTTGTCTTTGTAGATGCAAACCAAACACAATACATATTGGAATACCTGAACACCACCACGACTCTGATTGCTAGCTTGCGATTCCATATAACAGAGCTGGACTACACTTTGGCACCGATGCTGGGATCGTTTTCGTCGGTGGGGCCCAGCATCATGTTCCCAGATATTGTGAAACCTGATTTGGTGGCCTCGAGAGTGAAGACCATCGGCGCTTGCCCTAATAAGCTCCGATGCCGAGGTGACATGTTTCCGCTTGAGTTCTGGCACATCAGCCGCTGCCCCACATGTTGAGGAGACTAATGTTTTCGGCTGGGCAATCTGCATATTAATTTCTGCCTTGGGTACCGTGCGAGAGAAATAATCTGCTGCTAATCCAAAGTTTGGATTTTTCGTATGTTTTTCTGCAAAAAAAACTAGCATTTATCTCTCCTACTGTTGGCCCGTGGCTAATTTGCTGGGGTTTTCGTTTTTCAGCAATAATTTTTCAAACCCTGTCCAATGGGAACCGCACAAAGGAAATAATCCGCTGCTAACCCAAAGTTTGGATTTTTAGTATGTTTTTCTAAAAAAAATTCAGCATTTATCTGTCTTGTCGTTGGCCGTGGCTAATTTGTTGGGGGTTTTCATTTTTCAGCAATAATTTTTCAATGCCTGTCCAATAAAAGGTGAGAGGGCAAAGTATGAAGCATATTTGGCTAATGTTTTGTCTGTTTTTCTACGAGGGGCACATGGATTTGGAGCAGGCACGTGGCATGATAATGCTTGCACATTTTACAGCTATGCATGGAAAGGTAGTTGCATTAGGTTTCAAATCACTGAGTAAGAGCCAACACCCTGTATGCTTGGTTTGTTGAGAAGGTGCTACCATATTTCATCTGCAATCAGTTTGTGCTACAGAGGATTCCTCTTTGTTGTTACAAAGAAAGCTACCATATTGCAAGGTATTGATACATTTCATAAATACTTATTTGTCTCTTATTACAATGCAGGTGATAGATGTTCTGAGGTTTGGGGTTGCCAGAAACCATTTGCCCAGATGCTCCTCTCCTTGCAGATGTATTCCCTAGCCAGATGTATTGCTTTGTGATTCATGAAAAACGACATTGCAATAATGGTTCAATTTGTTACTAGTTTAGTGGCAAGTTTGTAAGATTTTAGACCCCAACTGCAACCAGGGTTCCAGACCACCTGCCCAGATGCTGCTCTCTTTGCAGATGTATTCCCTACCCAGTTGCCCTAATTCATTCCGCATTAGTCGTTTTTCACGAATCACAGAGCAATACATATTTTTTCCATTTACAATTATTCCATGGCATTTTTTGCACTATCACTCGTTTTACCCTTAATGTAGCTAATAAATCTCGCCATGCTTCTGAAAATCAGCAGTCACCAAATGCAGGCCCAATCACGATGCAAATAATAATTTTTTAATTTTCCCACCCCAAAAAACATGCAGTTTTGTTGCATAAACATTAGCATATAAACAGTTATTGTAAATCCAGAGCTCTGATTGGTGAGAAATGGTACTGCGGTAGATCATTTCCAGGAAGAAAAAAAGGCAAAGGCTTAAATTTGAAAACACGTTTAAAAATCAGTGGGGAAATAACCCATGCCTTGGCATCTGTTCCCAAATAAGAGCCCCCTGTATTTCAAGGTAAAGGTTGTAGATTTTTCCGAGATAGCTTAGTTGCAGTTGTCTATGTTAGACTATGCCAGTAATTGAATTTACTTTTGTTTCTTCGCACTTCACAATCTTGAAAGGAAATTTCATAGGGATTAAAATGTCCATTATTTAATTCTTTTTACTTGGTTTAAATTCTTAGTTACATACTCATTTTCTTATACAAGAGGCTAACATCAAAGGTTAATCCATGAGAATGGGAAATTTTTAATAATCATCCCTCTCAAATATTACTGCGAGTACATGGTCACATATCATATTTTGGGAGAATGTCAATTTGTAACTAGTAACGTTGAACCAAAATCAGGTAAAAATTTCATTTATCGTTGTGCTAGCTCCTATAATATTCAATATCAATTTATTCATACGTTATTAAGGATTTCTTCACAGTATGATGGTTGAATATGCCTCATCTAATCACAACAAAACTTCTTATCATAAGCAGTGGTTCCTATGATAAGTTTTTAATTTATGTTAACCCCTAATGCTTGGGTTTAGGAATTGTAGAAATGATTGTGCAAAACAGTTCATGTGCCCTTTCTATGCTTCCACTTTTGTTGACAAGCACAAGCTCTGAACTGAGCACTACCAAAATTTCCTGGCATATTTTAAGGTGTTTATCTTAACCTGGGCATTTGGAATGTTCACTTTGGAATGCATTTGTTTTATTGTTAGTGGCATTCTCTTGTTTTTCACTTTTTCTCACTTTTGGTTTTTCCAAAGGTTTTTTGTGTGCCAAACCCAAAGATCATTGTCCTCGGCCTACCATTGTATTGAGAGTGCTAGTGTAACTGGCTTCTTTAACCATGACAGGCATCATACGATACCCAATGCCTGATTCCTCAATAAACTGGAATTCAACAACAGATTAACTGTCAGTTATGCAAATATTGAAGTAGATAGAGACCTAAATAGTAAATGTGGCATAGAAAGCCTAAAAATTTCTAGAATCATGTCTGAGAAAGAAAATTCAGTGAAGTTGATGGTCTGGTGGTTCCTGTAAGCTGCATCAACTCCATGGAATGCCACATGCATCTGCATGGTGTTTAGGGTTATATTTTTTGAACACTTTGAGTTCTATAGGAAATGAGTGTTTTTGTGCTATCATTACAAATTATTCAACAGGTATATCAATGCTATCATTTCAAATGATCCAGATTAGCGCTTTGTTCACAAATTCAGAACATCTAGAAAATGTAAGCAGGCAGACCATGTGGATGCTTTTTCTAGCATGTGGCATTCAATGGAGCTGATGCAGTGAATGACTGCTAGGTAACCACCAATCTGCACAGTTGAGAGATGGTTTTTCATGCATACAACTTTGAATGGGTGTTGGTAGTTGTATAGTTTCGAAGTGCATGAATGTTTCAAATTTCCACACAGTTGAGATGTTAACCTCTTATTTTCCGGCACCCTAATATCAAGTTTGAATGAAAAACCAAATCAGGCATCCCATATATTTCTTATGTCCTTTGTTTCTCTCTAAGTAGATTGGTAAAAAGTAATGAGATGGAACAAAGATAAATCCCTTTGATAGAACAATTGCTCATTTGCAGATTCTAGTAGTTTAACTTTTTGCACAACTCAAAATAAAATCATCACTTTTGTGGTTTAGGCAATTTCAATACTAAAAGCACTCAATCTGAAAGCATTGATTGAAGCTAACAGTTGAATTCAGAAACAATCTTATCTAAGATAAGACTTTTAGCTTGGAAAATAGGTACTAATGTTTCCGTCTGGGCAATGAGCATATTAATTTGTGCCTTGGGAACTGTGCGAGGGAAATAATCCTCTGCTAATCCACAGTTTGGATTTTCCTTTTGTTTTACTGGAAAAAAATTAAGCATTTATCTCTCCCACCGTTTGCCTGTGGCTAATTCGCTGGAGGTTTACATTTTTCAGCAATAATATTTCAAAGCCTATCCAATTAAGGGGAGAGGACAAAGTATTAAGCATGTTTGGCTGATGTTTTGTCTGTTTTCCTACGAAGGGCACATGGACCTAGAACTGGGTGTGTGGCATGATAATGCTTCCACATTTTGCAATCATGCATGGAAGGGTAGTTACATTCGGTTTCAAACCAGTGGGTGAGAGCCTAACGTCGTGTATGCTTCCTTGCTTGTGAAGGTTCTAGCATATTTCATCTGCAATTAGCTAGATTTCCTTATAAATGATGCAGTGATGAGTAATTTGAACTTGCTAAAGAGAGTGATGTTGTGCCATCACTGTACAAAGTAGCCGATGCAGTGATGAGTAATTTGAACTTGCTAAAGAGAGTGATGTTGTGCCATCACTGTACAAAGTAGCCAATCTATAATTCTATCTGACAAATTGCTTATTTTGTACAATGGCAGTAGCTCATTCTTGTAAGCAGGTTCAATTTACTCATTGTTGCAACATTCCATGGGAGATCTAGTAATCATTATGGTCAAATAAATGAGAGATAAATGTGTCAATATTCAGAAAACAAGTACTGTTAGGTACACGGCGCAAAGACAGTGACGTTGGGGCCTATATTGTGAAAGTCTGATGTTTTCGGTGCTCTGTCTGCTATATAAATGGTGGGTATTTCTTCTTATGTTCAAGAGCACATTGATGTTGCTTTGAATTGTGAGTGTTCTTCAGTGTTTTAGTTCTAAATTGTAGAAAAGAATGAAAGAGCAGACATATTTAATGGACAAATCAACAACCATTATGGGCATGTTGCAAGAAGAAAACAACTTTGCTACCCAAAAGTCTACAGACGAAATTGACAATGGTATACAAATTTTCCCTCTCATTTTGCAGCTTCTTGGTGAATCAGCATATAAAAATATATTAGAAAATTTCAACTTACCTGTTTTGTTTGATGTTTGTCTTATGCCCTTTTTGTTTTGGTGCTATTTAATACGAAAAATTGTTATTTTCAGGGGTAGGTTTTCTTCTCTTTGTAGCTTTCTTCATCCTATATCTGAATTTTGTAGACACTTGAGTTGTTGCAGACACTTGTTTGTGTTCCAAAGGAGTTTTTAGAAGCTTTGGATCAAAACATCTATGAGCAGCGTCCTGCATGGAGGATTAAAGCTACTAGGGTCAATCTCCACAGTGGCTTTGCACATATTATGTCACATCATGCATCCTTTTCACAAGGTATAATTGTATTTTCCTGGAGTTTTCTCTCCTTCAATTTGTCTTCTTTTTCAAGTTATTTGTTTTATGAAAAGAGTTGCTTTTATTTTATTTTTCTCCACATTTGTGATATTTGAGAAATTTTCTTACTTTTTATGTGCGATGCCTTTAATCCATTCCTGTAGATTATGATTCATGTTCTAAATCTATGCTAACCTTTATAAATGCTCACTGACTGTTGTACATTTTTTTCCAAGGCTGGGGAGAAGGCAGTCACCCGTGGTGTAGCAAAGGTCTTTGAATTTGAGGAATTAGCATTCATAAAGGATCTACAGTTACGGTAAGAACTACATCCTTACAACATGGTGGCTATCAGTGTAGGCATTTTATGTACTACAATATAAAAATGTATTTCTAACTGAATATGAAACTTGTCCTTTCTATAGGAATGTTGATGAGCTTGGAGTCGACCAGTCAACTATATTAGGTGAGAATTGCACTTTTTGTATCAACAGAGACTGATTGACGTTAAAAATGAAATAATGTTGTTTCAACTAAGATATGCTTCTGTTAAAATGAAATAGTGTCTCTTGTTAAGATAAGAATGAGAATGATAGCATAATGGTTAAGCTATCAAGATAACGTACTTGTTGACTTTGTTATCTGAGTATTGATATTGGCTGACATATGCTTATTGTTTGATTTTTCCTAAAATAAGATCAAAACGCACGCCTTGTGAAATTCAGCATCAAAAGGATTTCCCCCTTAAGGGTAATTTTATTATGAAACAATATAGAAAAATAAATTTATTTTATGTTTTCATATTGAATGAGATATTTACTTTTCTACTCCATGTCAGCCAAAATATTCAATTGAACATTTAGTACATTCTAATTATGAATGCTAGTTTGCTTTTCGATAGTTGAAGTTGCATGGACCTGTTGCTACTCAATATATTTAGTACTGAAGAGTATTAGAATCTCATTTTCATGTTTCTTCGGACACTTTTTCATTGAGAAATTGCTTTATTAATTATAAATTTATAGAATTTCGTCTTCTTGTAAATCATTTATGTTCTTTGACATTTGTAGGATGCATAGTAAACATGAATAAATGACTTCTAGCTATGCTTTGTATTAATAATGTTTTGATTTTGCATATGGTTATCACATTTGAATGAATTTATTCTTGTTTTCTTTCCTTTCTGTTTGACAGCGAAAACAGAGGACCAGATTATCCTATTATGCATTTCCATGAGCATAGTCTTAGTGTATTGGCATGTCGATATATGGATGAAGCTATAATTGGTGCGCCATATGAGGTCACTAAAGATATGGTTCGTGTTGCTTATCCATTCATTCTTGATTCTGATACATCAATTTAAACTTTTGTAGCTGTGTTTTTTAGCAATAATCATCATCATTATTTGCATGTTCAGGGGTATGCCTCAATGGATTGTGGAAACTCGTATTCACTCTGGCCATTACCAGGACAACGCCATAAGGCTCAATAGCCATGTCCAAGAGTAGGCTTCACCCTCCAGTTGACTGCTCATCTTTATTGCACACCCTAACATCACACTGTTAGTTTTTATGATCAGATATTTAATAATCAGAAATGCAGCACATAAGACAATGAACACAACAAGATACCCTTGGAAAGCCCTCCAACTCGAGGGAGAAAAACCCAGCAAATATATCTCTTATATTTTGAAGTAATAAGAGCAGAAATCTGCTTACAACTCAGGCACAACACAATGCCGATTTAGATACAATGAATAATCACACCTCTCCTAGATGCAAATACAAATGAATATGTTTCTCCTTGAAATCGAACTCCTGTAGCAAAATGATGATCTGCTGCTCAGGCGCAAACTTCTTCTAGATGCGAATACGATGAATTAACTTGATGATTACAATGAGAGGAGCATCGAATATATATACAAATGAGAAGGAAGGATCGCGTCCTTTTCTTCAAGATGCGAATATGATGAATTAACTTGATGATTACAATGAGAGGAGCATCGAATATATATACAAATGAGAAGGAAGGATCGCGTCCTTTCAAGGAGGTCGGCCTCAACCAAAAATCGTATCTCTTCAAGGTGACAGATGATAAACCAAGTCGGCTTCAGGTTATTAATTATTTATTAAATAATATATCAAATAAGGCGCCTCCTCATAATCGGTGTCATCATAAATTAAATAGCCAAAGGTTATTATTTAATTTATACTTCAATGCAAAGGATATCGGGCTGGAAGAGAATCCCGACATTGTCATGTAACATCAACACTCCCTTTCAACTAGGGAGGATACTTCCAGACATATCACCTCATCGTGATGTCAACCACAATGGCTACTCCCATATGTGGAAAATAAACATATCACCTCATTGTGATATCGACCTTCATGGCTACTCCCATGAATGGTAAGTGTGCACAAGTGCCCATCACAGAATTACTCAACGTGATGTCGTCATCTCATCATGACGTTCACCATGGCTACTCCTAGAGGGTGAAAAACACAAGTACAAGACAATCATCACAGACTCTCACGTGATGTTGTCATGGAGTCACACACATGACATCCACCTTGGCTACTCGCAGAGGGTGGAAACAAGGGCTTGCACCTCAAATCTCTCTTACAGAGAGAAATGCATTAAAGCAAATCATAGAAGATCACTGAAGCTGAGTCTCCCTCTCAGCTAGGGCTTCATTCTCCACAATACCAAGCTTGTCTCAAAAGTACACAAACTTTACTCTGGAGAGAGGCTTGGTGAGAATGTCTGTCGTCTGCTCATCAGTGCTAATGTATCTCAACTGGATTGCTTTTCTCAATACCATATCTCTGATATAGTGGTATTTGATCTCAACATGTTTGGTTCTGTCATGAAACATTGGATTGACAAAAACCTTCATACAACTTTGATTATCACAATGAATAATAGTTGGCTCCAATGATTGTCCAAACAATCCTACAAGGAGCTTCCAAAGCCACATTGCTTCCGAGCTGCCACATATGCTGCAATGTACTCGGCCTCTGCGGTGCTCAGTGCCATTGAAGACTGCTTCCTGCTACACTAGGAGATCATCGCAGACCCCAAACTGAAACAACATCTAGAGGTGCTCTTTTGATCAGCAACACAACCTACCCAATCTGAATCTGTATAACCATGCAGCTTCAAGTCCACACCAGAAGAATATCTCAAGCCATAGCAAATATCTGGTCTAGTATTGACTAGATACATCAACGATCCAATCAACTGCCTGTACATGGTAGGATCCACTAGATCTGAATTAGTTGTAGCCTCCTTCAACTTTTGAAAATTGGTTTCCATAGGTGTAGACATGGATTTACAATCCATCATACCAAATCTCTTCAAGATGTCTATGGTAGACTTCCCTTAACTTAGTATGATCTCATCAGGCCTCTGCCATACTTCTAAACCAAGGAAGTAATGCATGTACTTAAGATCCTTCATTTCAAATTCAGAAGCCAACTCCTTCTTGCATTGGATAATGAGGTGTTCTTCTCCAGTAAGAAATAGATCATCAACATACATCAACATAGAGAACCAAGATCAAGGCCTCACCATTAATTACCTTGAAATATAGATTAGAGTCAACATCATTCTTGGAGAAGCCCATACTCAATAGGTATCGATCAATCCTCTCATACCAAGCACGAGGAGCCTGCTTAAGGCCATACAAAGCCTTATTCAATCTGCAGACATGAGACTCTTTCCCATGAACCTCAAATCCATCAGGTTGCTCAATGTATACCTCTTCTTCAATTAAACCATTTAGGAATGTTGTCTTCACGTCCATCTGGTGTAACTTCCATCCTTTAGTTGCTGCAATGGCAATGATAGTTTTGATGGAGGTATAACGAGCAACTGGAGCAAATGTTTCCTCATAGTCTATTCCCTCTTTTTGAGAAAATCCCCTAGCCACAAATCTAGCCTTGTACTTCTCAATGCTTCCATCAGCCACATGCTTGATCTTGAAAAGCCACTTAGAAGATACAACATATTTGCCTTCAGGTCTAGGTACAATGTCCTAAACATCGTTCTTGAGGATAGATTGATATTCTCTAAGTTACCGGGTTCGGCCCTGGGAGGCCCGGGTTCGATCCAGGTTCAGAATTCGGGTCCGGTTCGCCCAGGGTCCGAAAATTCGATTGTGGGTTTGAACCGGGTTCGGAACCCAGACTATGGGTTCGACCAAGGTTCAAATTTTTCGAACCCGGGTAGAATTTCGTGCCTAGGTGGACGTAAAAGCACATTTTTGCATTTTTTTAATAATTTTTTTAGTCTTTGTTGACTTGTTAATATTTTTTTATTCCTTCTAACCCTAATATGTGCCTCTAAAACATGAAATAGGTAAAGTGATAGTCATTTACCAATTTGTGAATGAAAAAAAAAGATTTTTTGCCTCCATTGTTGAACTTTCTCTTTTGCTTGCACAAGCTTGAATAGACTTGAAGGTTGATTGTAGATTGTTCGAAGTTGGTTGTTGTGCTATTCCTAAGCACTTGCAATTGCCTATTCGTTGCCAAGAAGATCATAGAGTAAGATTTCTTCAAAAGAGGTAGGTTTTTTTATTTTTATTTTTACATTTTTTTTTAACAAATGGACTTCAAACTTTTTTGTTTTGTTTTGTTTTACTTTTCATTTCTCTAAATGTCTATAACACATGTTCAATTTTTTCATTTTTTTGAAATTAATTAAGTCTGTTAGTTTCAAATTCAATCAATCAATACCAAAATTTCAATATGTTGTGCCTTAGGTATTCCATATTACAATGGCAATCGGTACCTCCTCAGGCTCAAGCCAATCTCGTTTCAAAACAAACCCAAACTCTCCCCTTTGGAAATATGTAGAAATGGTTCAGCAACTTCCAGGTGGTGGAGGATATGTTTGGATTTGTAGTCATTGCCATGTTCAATATTCGAGCTCATACAGTCAAGTGAAAGGACACTTGTGCGGGATCTCTGAAGCAGGCATAAAAAATTGTCCAGCTGAAAACGAGGAAGGCATTCCAAAACATATAGTGTTGAAATATATTGTTGAGCAAGAAAAGGCAGACCAAAGAGCAGCTAGTGGTAAAACAAGCCATCCTTTGAAGAAAGGATCTCGTTTCATGAAACTCCCTACACCGCCTTCTTATTTTCCACCTACAGAAAGCCATTCATTTATGGACATCCCTCAAGAGCAAACCACACCCTCTTCAAGTAAAAGATCTAAGGGACCGTTGGAAGCTTAATTTCAAAATGAGGCAAGAGAGATTGTTGATCAAGACATAGCAAGATGTGTCTATGCCATTGGATTGACATTCAATGCTGTTCGTTCACCATATTGGCAAAAAATGGTGAAATCTATTAATGAGGCTCCAAAAGGGTACAAGGGCCCAGGTTTTGAAAAGGTGTGTTGCACCTTATTGGAGAAAGAGGTGAAACGTGTAGTAGACTCTTTGAAGCCCATAAGGGATTCGTGGATCGAAATAGGGGTGGCCATCGTTCCTGATGGATGGAAAGACGTAAAAAATCGCCCATTGATCAATGTTATTGCTGTGTCCCCTAAAGGGGCAATGTTTTTGAGAGCAGTGGATTGTGAAAGATAGGTGAAGGATGGTCCATTTATTGCTAACATCATTTGCCAAGCTATTTTGTGGGCCATCAAAATGTTGTGCAAGTTGTAATTGACAATGTCAAAAATTGTAGGGCTGTTGGGTTATTGGTTGAGGAGAAGTATCCACACATTTTTTGGACACCTTGTGTTGTCCACTCCCTTAATCTAATGCTACAAAAAATTGGATCCAAAATTGAATGGATCCAACAGGTGTATGCTGAGGGCGAAGACATCCAAATGTTTGTCACCAACCACCATATGACACAAGGAATATTTAGACAATTCTCAAAATTGGAGTTGTTGAAGGTAAGTTAATTCTCAATATTTTTTAATTTTTTGTTAATTTTAAATTTTGATTTTGTAAATTTAAATTATATTTTAGTTTTAATTTTGATTTTCAAACAGGTTGCGGTCAACCTTGTTTTGACATTGGTAGCACCACAAACCTATTCAGAATAAGGTGATCTGGGATGAGGTCGAGGAGGACAGTCCTGGACTCTTGCAAGTCTGTAGTGTTAGAGGTGTGCGTTGGAAACCGTTCCTCTAAGGCAAGCATTGCAGACAATCTTTGATGAGGAGGTCAGGAGGTTGATGCAAGTACTTGGAGCTTCAAAGGGAGTCACATCATCATGAAGATTTGTTGTAATGTATATTTCTCTAAGACAGAGAAATATGAGGTGAAAGCCCTTGCAGTGTATATATCTCTGAGACAGAGAAATATGAGGTGAAAGCCTTGTAGTGTATATTTCTCTAAGACAGAGAAATATGAGGTGCGAGCCCTTGTACATCTTTGAGATTGAGATGTGTCTTTCCACAAATGGGTGTCGCCATTGTGGACGTCATGTTGAGAGACTCCATGACAAGCCCTTATACATCTTTGAGACATATGTGTCTTTCCACAAACGAGTGTAGCCATTATGGACGTCATGTGAAGAGACTCCATTACGAGCCCTTATACATCTCTGAGACGTGTCTTTCCACAAACGGGTGTAGCCATTATGGATGTCATGTCGAGAGACTCCATTACGAGCCCTTGTACATCTCTGAGATTGAGATGTGTCATTCTACAAATGGGTGTAGCCATTGTGAACGTCATGTTGAGAGACTCCATGATGAGGATATTTTGCACATCTCTGAGACTGAGATGAGACGTCATGTTGAGAGACTCCATGACAAGGAAATTTGAAAATACCTCCCTAGCTAAGAGGGAGTGTTAGTGTTTTGTAGCTTCGGGAGATATTTTCTCTTAATATAAAATCAAACTAAGGTAGGTCGGCCTAATCATTCTTTTATAAACAAATATTATTCATTCCAGGTCGGCCCTAGAAGAAAGGTCACCTAGCTTGTATATATAGGAGAAGGTGTATCCTCATTTGATCATCAATTTTAATTCCATTCCAATTCAAATTCGTCAGCAATAGGTTTGCCCTTCAAGAGCAGCAGATTTGACTTAAGAAGAAGAGTTAGATATTTTGTGTATTCAAAGAAATTGCACTACATACAAGTGCAGATCCATTGTATTGTATTCGACCTTTCTAGGGCTTGATTTTGAGTGCTATTCTTGCATTTATTATTCTGATTTGTGAGAGAATATCTTGTTGGATTTTTCTCACTCGAGTAGGAGGGTTTTCCCAGGATAAATTGTTGTGTTGTCTTCTTTGTGATTGTGTTTTCTGCTTAATTGCAATTCTGATCCTCAAACTAATAGACCAAACTCCCAAGGAAGGCATTAATAGCAAAGAAAACAAAGCGAAAACATTAGTCTTCGCCTATAGATAGGTAGGGAGGCATTTTGGTCTGCAAAGATAGACAAATTGCATTCAGGTGATGGAATTTGGTTGTATCTAAGGTCTTGGCTTCAGTTATACATGTAAATATATGCTTTTGAATTAGTTAGAAGTAGAACCAGGATACTAATCTATAATTAAGTACTTAGAAGCATGGTACTAATCTATGCTTAGGTAGCAAATAAGTTGCAGCAAGATTGAATATCTAGAAGAATTTTGGATTAACCTTGTCTTAGTAACCTTGAATTTTGGATTAAAGATAGATGGGACCTCAAAAATGGTCCAAATTCTCCAAGAAGCTTCTCTTCATTTGAACTAGCATTGCCTTCTTGAATTTCAAGATTTTTTTTCACATTTATACAACCATGGCAATGGCTCTGTTTTATAGATTGAGCACTTCAATGGAAGCATAAAAATGCTACTCCTCTTAACTTGACCAAGATTTATTGAGTAGTAGAGGGTATTCACATTTGAGAGAGCTTCAAGCAGGGAAACAAGTCTATGAAATCACTACTAATTTTACTCTTTCAAGGTCTTGAAGAAGGATGTTTTATTTTTCTAACGAATATTAGATGAATGGTATAAATGTTTTTGATGGTGACCGGTTCCCATCACTATGAATGGTTTGTGCACATCATAGATTATAATATGCACTCTCCATGCAAACTATTCAAAATTACTTTTAAATTGTTAACAGGCCTTGCCAAATCTTTGTGCAAACTAGAAATTGAAATATCAAATATTGCAATTCAGGATGCCTAGAATAAGTCCCTAGCATACCGTATTATTAATAATTAAACACTTTCTACACCATCCACTAGAATGATTTGTTCTTCTTGCTTCTTGCTTTCCCAAATGTTAATAATCTCTATCACAAAATAAATTTAATTAGGTGAAAAAAAGATTAACATGCCAAAGGAATGATCTTACCCAAATGGGCAGAGTAACATCATTGCACTTCCATTGAAGTGCTAAATCTATAAAAATATTTAGAGCAACAAACATCGCTGCATATAAGATGCAAAAGTACAAAGTTGAAATGTGAAGGAGGCAACAACAAGAAGCAAACAAATAGATACCAGCTAAATAAAAAAGTAAAACCCTAGCTTTCATCCCTATTATGCATTTTCCTATAGAAAATCCTTCAATAACTGCAACAAAACAAAACAAATGAACTTTTACTTACTGCCTTTAAGCTTGCCACTCCCATAGTTTCTGCTAGGCACATATGCAAAACATAGACAAACCACATGAGTTGTTTTAAAAATTTCAAACCCAAATGTATCCCTAGCTGCAACACCTCTGTGTTCTAACTGTGGCTTTAAGAAAACCTCAACAATTTTTACATATTCTCCTTTCCACACCACACCATTCCCCTAGTTTTTTCCTCCATTTAAAATAATCCAAAGTTTGTTAATGCTATGAGCCAAAATAGCTACAACCAAAGGAATTTTGAAGAAAATATAAACTAAAACCTGTTAAATAGATAAACATTAGGAAATGCCTTTATTTTTTTGGCCTGGCACATTTCCCAGCAATGACTAATATACAAATTTATCACTCAAAGACATTAGTTCCTTGTCAGTATTTGTAGGATTCTAATTACTTCGACGCCAGTAGAGTGACAACAAAGTGCAATGATGATTTTCTTCTGATTCATAATGAACTACAAAATTCCACGCACATAAATGAATATGTTTGTTAATGTAACAATGATATATCTCTGGAAATAATGCATTACCATAACAGAATAAATGTACCTTTCCTTTGAAGTAGTGGGCAAAATTTCTAAGCCCTATAACTTTGTAAAAACAATAGCAAATAATTTTTTTAATATATAGCACCCACCAGTATTTAATGGATACTGGCTATGGTTGATGTTGTAAAAGCAATATGTTCACACACATAGTCAGACCATCTTCATTTAGCAGATAACAACATTATTGTTTTAGAATGAAACAAAACACAATAAAAGATGATCTGGCTATGTACAGATTTATAAAAATAAAACACCTTGAAACCATGGCAAATGACATACCTCAATATTATGCATAGATTGTGTCATGCAATCATGATGTCGATGAAAAAAAAACATATAGTTTGCAAGAAAAATATTGCATAACCCTAATGCATCAGAAGATTAAGTAAACACACATTTATCCTAATATCACCATTGTTAATTGAAATAAAATCATAACACACCCAATTACCACTTTAAAATTATCAATGTTGTCACAAATTAAAAACTTATTTTGAATTTACATTTAAAATTTTGAAAGGATTTAAAATGCACGATATAAAAATCAATTAGAAATAAATTATATATACATATATTTTTTATATTTAAATATATATTATTATTATATATTTTATAATTTAATTTTTCTACAAAGTCATATTACAAAAATAATTTTAATTTTATGAATTAATTACATTATCGACAATATTATTAAACTATACCAAACTTATGTAATAGAACCTAAACATTTTACTTAAATGGAATTTTGAATTTTAATAAATACTTCATAGACACTTCAATTTTATATCACTAATCAATTAACTAATTATTTAATTGATTAGACTATTTTTTTATTCATACAAAAATATTTTTACTAATTAACCAAATAACTTTTATTATTTATGTTAGTTATTATATTTAATCCATTTATTTTAAAATAAAATATATTTTTCTTTATTATCTATAATTAAATAAATAAATAATTTAATAAGTCATATTATTAACTAATATATAAAATTTAAATTAGTCTTACATCTCTATCATTCATTTTCACACTACATCTTTATATCTCAATCATGTACATAAAAATATCCTTAAGCACAACCCTAACGACCAACATTTAATAAGGTTATCTTAGTCAATCTTCACCATCCATTTGCAATCAATCTTGACCACATATCTATTAGTTTACTCTACAAATCAATTCACTCTAAAAGATAATGCATCCCAACCATCTATTTTACTATTATAATTTTAAATCTAGACCATTCACATCCTCAATAAATCTTTATCAATGAAAAATCATTTTTTGAGCTTGAAGGTATATGTTCATTTTTTTTTCATAAATTCTTAATCAAACAATTTTAACAAAGAGGGTTTATATCTGTAAGAGTATTAAGTATTATTTGATAAAAATATCTACTATTTATTTGCTAGTATTTTTTATTTTTTATTTATTTTGTTTGTAAGGTTTAATATTATTTATAACACAAATTCTTTGTATATACTAGCACTTGCATCTAAAGGAGGTTCAAGGATTATACTGATAGAAAACTATATGTATGTTAATATGCTAGAGTATGTAATTGTGCATGGATGTATTACAAATTCTAGTTGCATGTGGCTAGATTAAACAATTAATAATAAGTTTTAAATAATGGAATGAAATAAACTTAGACAAATATAGATTTTTTCCTAAAAAAAACAAGTATTATCTAATTATGAAATATTTGCATATAGATTTAAAATATAAAGCAATGCAAATGAAAAAAGAAAGTTGCCATCAAATTGATAGAAAACACTCCAAATGGAAATAGAATGTTCTCATCTAGTTGTCAAATCAATATTTATCTAGCTTTTATGGGATAAGCGAGATTTTGGAGGATTTTATTTGATATTGTGGAGGTTTTTGCCATTAAACAACATCTGGTTTACCATTAAATGGTAGTTGGAACTTGTTTTTAGATGACTCAATAGTGGTTTGTAGGCATGGGACTTGTTTCACGCTCAAATCTCACACTATATATAGCCTATCGGCTAATAAATATTTTAGTATTTTTTAATTTCTCTACAACACATTTATTTATATAAATATTTTTTTCAAATTTTAAAACTTATAAAAATAAAAAAAAAGTTAAAAAAATTATTTATTATATATATTTGAGTAAACTATTATAGACATGTAAAAATGGGTTAACACATATCACACATATGAATTGCATTTTTCCATCATCGACATCATTATCATTTGTATAATTACATTTCACATCATTTTCACTAATTAACCCTATTTTTATCTATTAATTGAATAGTCTTGCATTATTTAATTAATTCACTATGTCATTATCTAATTTAACCTTATCTATCCTAATTAATTAAATAAACACATGTTATTTAATTATGTTAGTAATATACCTTATTCATCTAAATCAATTAAATTATTATCATTAATAATTTAATTAAACCACTTTCCCTTCTCTAAATTTGAATAATTAAATCAATTATTCGAAATCACTCAACATGGTCAACAAATAAATATATCTTTATTTGTTAAAGTCAAACACAACTTGCACGTTCATATCCAATATTAATTAATTAATACGTCCTCACATGTCTTGATTGAGTAAATCATGACCATTGATTTCTCAATCTATTTCCTAACTCAACCTGACTTTCTCAATCCCACCAATCATTTCAATCTAATCCCATTGATTATCCAACTAAAATCCTTAATTGGATCAATCAAAGGAGTTAACTGACCAATCTGTTTTCTTTCAACGGGTTTCAACCGTTGACCGTGATCTTTCATTATTGAATTTCAATCGTTCATTTGAAACCTGAAAATCTATAAATCAACCTTCTTCCTTCAAAAATATGATCAGAGAATCTAGAGAATTTGTATGGAGAGGTCATGCTAAATTGACTATCGAATTCTTAAGAGCAAATACTTACATCTTTGATCACCATTAACATACGTTTTAAAGATTTTGCACAATAATGGAGGCTTCGCATTGATCCAAGCAATCTGACATCAATATGAATACATTTCGACATGGGATGGTAACGTTGTAATTCTTGAATTCAGTTTATGTTCTCTTTTGTGATTGCATTGCTTGATTCATTGCTTTATAATTTCATTTCATGAGTAGGTTGGGATTTGTCTTTGTTTTGATCTCATTCATTTGATTTCATTGTTGTTTACCTATGCTTATTTTCCCCCTTACATTAATTGGCACGCCTGGTGGGACCTAGGTCCTTAACACTAATGTTTTCGTAAGGTTTTGTGAATAGTTACAAGTTTCAGAACGTTGACGTCTTTTGCAGGAATTGCTATTGCTATTTGGGTCGTGGAAGTCCCCGAATTTGAACATGTCTATCCTTTTATTTTTATCGTGGTCATACTAAATCGAATCGTCGTCGTCCTAAACCCAACCGCTATTGTCAGAAAGGCTACTATTGTTTGTTCTGTGTTGCAGGTTTCTGAGGGAACTAACATTTACAGAGCCGCTTTCATCCTAAACAAAACCACTACTATACTTTTTATATGCCGCTATCATTTAAAGGAGCCATAGTTGTTCTAGTGAAAAGGCCGCTATTGTAGGTAACATGTTCGCTATTGTTCTAATTTCTATTTTTGCTTCAATTTGCAAAGGTTTTTTTGGATTTTCGATCTACCTAACCCTAATCACTAATTTTTTTCTATGCTTGTGAGATTTTCTAACATTGTTGGTGCAACCCTTGTAGGGTTAGGGTATGTTTTCATGGGAACCACTAACTATTTGCTTGTAGAGTTGACAAACGGTCCAAGGACTTCAAATTGTCAAAGCATTTTTTTAGTTAAAACATTTACATTTGGTCTCCTAAAAAGAACCTACAAATCTCACATTTCATTTGAGTGCTCCTAAAAAGAACCTACAAATCTCACGTTTCATTTTGGTGTACCTAAAGAGAACCTACAAATCTCACACTTCATTTTGGTGTACTTCAAATTGATTTCACATTTTATTTTGGTGTACCTAAAAAAGAACCTACAAATCTCACATTTCGTTTTGGTGCAATAAAAATGAACAACACAAATCGAATTTTTTCATTTTGGTGCTATAAAAATGAACTCATTTCAGTTGGTGCTATTAAAACGAACCCATTTTCTATTGGTGCAATAAAAATGAACAACACAACTTGAAACATTTACTTTGGTGCATTAAAACTTGGTTACAAATATTTCATGTTTCAATGTGGTGCATAAAATTGAACAAATCATCTTTTTTTATTGTAATGGCATTTCTTGCTTGAAGTCTCAAATATTTGAAGTTGGTGCATCTAAAAAATGAATTGTTATCTTTACACACTTCATTTTTGGGCTTAAAATCAAATTTCTATGAATTGTATACCATGTCCACTGTAATTGGCAAGCCAAGTGCGTATCCTCTCCTCTTGTACCTTTTGATGATCTTGGGTGATGAGAAACACTTTGGGCTCTTTGCACTTTTTTTTTGTGGTCACCCATTTTTAGGATAAGGACCTGCTAATGAGATACATCCTACACTAGAGAACTCATATAAGTGACCCTAAAGGCACGTTTACTAGCGGGATATATAAAGTTTGTGAAATCAAAAGAAAGTAGCTTATATTGGGGGCGTGGTAACATGGTAGTGCCTAATCCTCGTCTGAATGTATGAGTTGGGTAGGAACAACTAAAGATTTAAGTAGCTTACGTATGGTTTATACCCCTTGTGTTCACAATGTCATTAGATACCTTGTTTTAGAAGCCCATCCAGTTTCATGAAATGTCCTTCAAAGTAGTGCATGGGAATAGCACTGTTCCTTGAAGTTACTTACCATGTCAGATCTATAGTTGAGGCATAAAGTTTAAAGAGAAGGGACTCTTTTGCTTGGAGTATCAAGATGATACATTTCCTTGATATATCCTATTTGTTCCCTCTATATATTTGATTAAATCACTCCTTTGGGGGTGAGGTAAGCCTACAAAGAAGAGCATACCTTTTTATTCCTTAGGATGTGTTGACTAATAATCTATGAGCTATATCATTGGATCTCAAATTATTTGTTGTATGCACACCTGCCATCAAATTAAATCAAACAAGCATCTCAAACTTGCAAACTTGTCAAAACAAGCTGCTATCAAGAAATTGGAAAATTTGGAAACAAAGCTACTACTATAATTTATGTTGCTTTTGTTCTAGAATATTGCCGCATTCATCCTACCTTTTCATCTCTTTTGTGAAAATGATCGATATTGTCCTCTTTGTTTTACTAGTCATAGATTTAAACAGAGACCGCTTTTGCTCAAGTTGTCGTAGTCATTCTATAAAAGGAACCGCTACTGTCTAAAAAATTGCTGCTACTATCCTGAACAACAACCACTATTGTCCTACATTTTGGTGCATATCAGAATTGGTCCAAAACTAGTTAATCCATCGTCCTTTGAAACACAAACAATCAGACCTACAACAAATCATATCAACATCTTTTCATATCCATCAACAACATCAAAACATCAACCTAGTTTTTAGACACATACCAAAACACAACAACCTGGATTATCCTCTTGCTACCATTTTCTAGGATATTAACATCAACCTTTGCTTGCAACCTCATATATAGTTTAAGTAGAATATCAACATATCCTCTAAAATAGAGCAAAATATTAGTCCAAGTCTTGTACACCTTGTGTCCTAATATTAGCGTCATATCAAAACATCCGACAAAACACTCATACTCTTATCCTAGGGTTTTGAGCATCAAACATACAATCCATAGGAAACCATCAACAACCTTTGACCAAAAAGTTTTCAGTCATCATCTTCATACTCCATCTTAGCAAAAATCTCAAAAAAAAAGACAATCGCATTTTCATAAATTAGTTATCACAAAACTTACCAAGGTTTTGAACTTGTTTATGACAACAACGATATCTCAATACAAAAAGAGAATGGAAGCCAACAAGAGTAGTTCTAGTGCACCAATGACCAACACCACTAACGAGGAACCTCGATCATGGGGTTATGATCCAAATGAATTCTCAACTCCCCAAGGGCAACCCATGTTTAAAGCTAAACAAAATCAACCATCTAGTGATGATGAAACATTTCTTGAACATTAAAACATGATTTCTAGACAAAACCAACCTCCTAGTTCTCAAAATGTCATCATAGAAGAATATGATAGTGATGAGGAACTTACCGATGAAAATCTCTTAGAGTATTCCCAAGATCCTAAGATGTAGAAACTTATGGACAAAATGCTTGGGAAGAATGCAAACTCATATTTCCTTACCCTAGCACAAAGTGGTGCCAAACTACCCATATAATTTAATGTGGAAATTCTTAGGATCCTAATATTATTCCAATAGGAGACCAAATGGAAGTTAGACAAATACCAAAATCGACAGTGGATCCCAAGATACCACCTTTCTTCTCACAAAACAATGATCAATCTAAACTACAACCTATGGATAACCCATTGTATAGGCAACCATTACAAATTGAGCAAGTGGTGGTAGCTCAACAATATTAAGGAAATTCAACTCAAAACATGCCACCACACAACACTATGCAGAACATGGGAAGCCTTCCAACAGGACCACCACAACATGTAGTGGACCAACAAGGTAACATCCCATCACAAGGAAAATACATGCTGCAACAAACATCATATTACTATCAACAAGGGTAATCACAAAAAAATCCCCAACATCAAGGTGTACCCCAAACACACTACCAAGGTACTCCTCAAATCCCATAACATCAAGGTGTACCCCAAATGCACTACCAAGGTACTCCTCAAAACCAACAACATCAAGGTATACCCCAAACACATCTTCAAGGTATTCCTCAAAATTTGCAACATCAAGGTGTACCCCGAACACACTAACAAGGTACTCCTCAAAATCAACAACATCAAGGTATACCCCAAACACATCATCAAGGTATTCCTCAAGATCAACATCAAGGTGTACCCCAAATGCACTACCAAGGTACTCCTCAAAATGTACTTCACCAAGGTGTACCCCAAACACACTACCAAGGTACTCCTCATAATCCACAACACCAAGGTATACCCCAAACACAACATCATGGTATTCCACAAACCCAAACTCAAACTCCTATTCCACAACAACAAGGTGTACCTAAAACACAATACCATGGTATCCCTCAAAATCAGTATCAACGAGTTCCACATAATCAATATCAAGGAGTACCTCAAAATCAATATCATGGTGTACCAAAAACTCTCAACATACCTACAACACACAACAAGGACTCAATCTTCCTTACACACAACATGGTTATCAAGGTCCCATACCTACACAACATCCCATTTATGACCAAACAAATGTCATAGGACAACAAGGCTACAATGCACAAAATCCTCAATCAAGTGCACCAACTAATGATATAAGCATGCAAATGCAAACCCTCAACCAAAGAATATCGAACATCCAAATTGGAAAGCCAAAAAAGAGCTATGCTCTACAAGATATATGTCCATATCCCTTTGATCAAAACTTATCTATGATACCTTTCCCCAAGAGCTTTGAAATACAAAAAATTGACAAATATAGGTGAAGAGAGGATCCAATAGAGCATGTGCGAGAATTCTCAGTAGCTTGCATGGATCTACAACATAATGATACCTATTTAATGAGGCTTTTCCCACAAAGTCTCAGTGGGGCCACTATCGAGTGGTTCTCTCGACTATCACTTTGTATCAAAACATTCGATGAGTTGTTAAATAAATTAATCAATCATTTCTCATACAACATAGAGCAAGATATAAATATCCCCGATCTCTACAAAATTAAACAAATTCAAGGGGAATCATTTGCTTCGTATCTACAAAGATAAAGACAAAAATCCAACAAATGTAAATGGCCCATTCCCGAGAAACAACTTGTAAACATCTTTGTCTCTAACATACACACAGACATTAACTACCAACTTATCGTGTTGTACCCTAGTAACTACACGAGGAGACTATTGAAAAGGGTTTTCTCATCAAAAGAGCTCTCATAGCAAGGGGAGTAATTAAACTCTACAACCCCAAGGACCAAGCTTCTAGTTCAAATGACAAACCAAAAATATGGGCAAAGATAAAAAAATGTAACCAACGACGGAGTGGTCGATGCTAAAGTTGTACGAAACATACAACCTCCCAATGGCCCACAAAATAATGTTCAAACAACACAACAAACCTATACTCCAAACAATGCGCCAAACAACCAACTCAATTATCCTCAAAATAACCAACCAAATAACCAATAGCCAAACCAAGGACAAGATAATCAAAGGAGGCCGCTAAGGCAGTATGACCAACCTAGAAGAAAATTCACTCCATTGGGAGCCCCTTGAGGTAATTATGCGTAAACTGGTCCAAACAAATCTTATCAAGCTTAATGACAAAACAAGCTATGATGAGCCAAACTTCAAACCCCCTTGGTATAATGAGAACGAAAAATGAGAATTTCACAAGATCAAGGGTCATACCACCAACAATTGCATGAGGCTCAAAAACATCGTGCAAGACTTAATAGAAAAAGGAGAGGTAGATATAGAAAATCATCCTGGAAATAAAGACATAAAAATCTACAAGGATCCAATCCCCAACCATTCTAGGGGAAATGGCAAGGGTAAAGGACAAAATTATTGTAAAGCCAACTTCACCTACGACGAAGTCGTAGGAACCATCTCTCAAGCCAATCATACCATCAACGTTAGAAACATACTAGGAAAAGATCCCGAGTGTAATGTAACAACACAAAGAGGGAGAGTCACAATCCAAGGAGCCCCACCCCAAGAAAAAGCCACAATTAGGCCATCAAATGACTACAACATTGTGGAACAATTAAAGAAAAATCTTGCATTAATCTCCATCCTCGAGCTTTTGAAGTTGTCACCCGCACATACAAAAATCTTGGAGAAAGCTCATGTTGAAACATTAGTCCCTAACGACCTTAATGCTGATCAATTTCAAGCCATGGTTGGTAACATCACCTCCACCCATCACTTGGTCTTTTCTGAGAAAGACCTTCCACAAAGATATTTCCATAATCAAGTTCTCTATCTAGAAGTTTGTGTCCATAAACACAAGGTCAAGAGAGTATTGATAGATAAAAGTGAAGGCTTAAACATTTGTACCCTAAAATTAGTAAAACAACAGGGATATTTTGATGACATAATAGACAAAAGAAAAAGTATTACCATAAGGGCTTATGATGATATGGAGAGAAACTCAGAAGGAACAATCAGGCTTGCCATTCAAATAGGACTAGCGATAAAAGAAACATGTCAAGTTCTGGATCTTGAGCTACCCTACAACCTTCTCTTGGGACAAGCATGGATCCATGCCTTAAAAGTGTTCCCTTCAACATTCCATTAGTGCTTAAAATTTCCTCACAATGATAAGGAAGTTACCATATATTTCGACCCTGAACCTTTTCATTACTGTGTAAACTTGGAGGAGAAGTACAAAAATATTCTTCAAATACCTAGCAATGACATATATTTCCACTCTTTTTAATATGTTGACCCATCATCACTACCTTCATCGTCCATTTCATCTCCATCAACTGAGCCTTTAAAATCCGATCTTAAGATCCAAGTACTTGACAAGGGCTATGGAGAATACCATTTCAACCAATCCTTTTGCATTGGAATGCTTCCCCCAACACCAAATACTTATGGAGGACCAAGAGAGATCAAGCATGTTCAAGCTATTACAATGGAAGCCATACCCACCATTTTCACCAAGTTGGGAGACATGCAAGACAAAGAAGTGTGGGTGATCCCACAATAGTGGTTTACAATTTTTGGCCAAACTGGACACTGCAATTATTATTTTTAACTAAATCTTCATATTAGGGCACCTATAGCGGCTAAACTGTGAGGAATTTGAAGATGATGCAAACTGGAGTCTCATCACATTTTGTCTGTAGATTCTTAAAATATTTTTTTCAAATTTTTTGGAATCAGATTGCACTTTTTTTTCCATCTCCCATGAAAACTGGTTTTTCTTTCAGAAAACAACATTTTTAAAGAGTGAAGCTCACCGTATATAACATAAATTTTTTGTATAAAGGATAAAATTCTATTTTTTTTGAATTTAGATTTGTAACTACGATATATAACACTTTCATTTGGTCTCATAGTTTTTTATTGAATATTTTTTCCTTAATCAAGTTTCAAAGTCAAACCAATTGCAATTCAGACATAGATGGACTGTATACAACATAACTTTTTTTGTACGTATTGAAATTCATTTTTTTTTAAAATGGATCAAGGACATAAATACCCAACACAAACATATTTTTAATTTTTTAATTTTGATAATTTCCACATGTGCAAAATAGAGAGCTTGATTTTCAGTGAAAAACCTATGTTTAATAAAACTAAAAAAACACATACATAATAAAACTAAAACATATTAAAATTATATTCGTTGGATAGCTCATTCTGAGGACTACCATATTCCAGTTGGGTCTGTGAAGTCTCCTCCATTTTCATCCTCAACCCGAGCTTCGAAGGGCAAAAATATGGAGTCTTTTTGTGTCAGAGGGTGGGAAGGTGGGAAAAAGGGGGTTCACTCGAACCCTTGTTCGGTCGAACTAGGGTTCGATCAGACCCCCTTTCCACAATGGGAAACATGGGTTCCCACATGCAAAGTGGTTTGCTCGAACCCGGGTTCGATCGAACCCTTTTTGGGTTCATTCGAACATTGAGTTCGCTCAAACCCCTCAAAACGATTTTTTTTTGCATGGGTGAGGTTTTTGGAAGTTTTTCTTCCTCACTCGAATTGTAAACCATTTTTGTGGGTTCACCCATGTTCAAAGAAGATCCATCTTCATGGATTTACAAAGAAGAAGGATAGGAGAAACAATTACCCCCCTTCCTATTGATCAAAACAATAAAGGATAACAGATAGAAAAAAACATGGGGTTCACTGGAAAATGTGGCCTTGGTCTACATGAACAAGGTATAAGAGAACCAGTTATCACTCAAAAGCGCAAGAAGAATCTTGGAATAGGTTATGGTTCATTAGACATGATCACCCCAAGCATTGAAAGCACCTCTTATGAGGAAAGAGCTCCTTCTACCATTGTTGAGACATCAAATGATTACAACCTTATAGACAATGACTTAGATGATTACGACCTTATAGACGATGACTTAAATGATTATGGCCTTATAGATGGTGACTTGTATATCAAAAACCTATTTGGAAAGCTTAACAAAAATACCATTACTACTGAACCTACATCTGAAGATTACCACACTAAAATGGATTCCAATGAATGGGAATGGGTTTCTTGTGCCTCTAGTGATTATAACCTAGATACCCTATGGAACCTTGGTAACACTAATACCTCTACCCTATTCTACGACGTCCATAATATTTGTTGATACCAATGATAGAATACCCTTGCTTTACGCACAGTTAATAGATTAGGATCATAAGGCTGGTTTTGTAATGGATATTGAACAAGGAGCATACTTTGGAGGGGAGATTGCATCCTCTAGTCACAAAAATAAACTAAAATTTTTAAAAATAAAAAAGAGATCCCCTAGGGAAAACCACAATGTGGCTTTATCAGAATAAGAAAGGAGAAAAATGAAGGACGTATATGAGGGTGAAAACCTCTCTGAGGTAAGATGGAGGATTCAATCTACCCATTACAAAATATAATAAAAATTCAACACTCTTGGTTGAAGGTTCTGAACCTATCAACGTTGGAACAACAAAGACACCAAAAATAACATATCATGCAGCTTCATTAGATTTTGAGGAAAAGGTCAACTTCTTGGCATTCATTAATGAGCACAAAATCAAATTTTCCTAGACATATGCAAACATGTCAGGGCTGGATCTAGCTTTAGTAGTACATCACCTAGTAGTGTTCCCTGGAGCTAAACCCGTCAAACAAAAGCTATGCAAGATGCACCCAAAAAAAACACTCTTGGTCAAAGTAGAGCTTCAAAAACTACTAGACGTGGGTTTCATCAGACCCATTAACTATCCTAAATCGATATCCAATCTTGTACCAGTGTCAAAACCCATTAGGGGATACGGATTTGCACAGACTTTAGGGACCTCTACAAGGAATGTCCTAAGGATGACTTCCCCCTACCCAAAATCGACATAATAGTGGACTTAACTGTGGAGCATGAAATGCTTTCACTGATGGACAATTTTTTTGGGTACAATCAAATAAAGATAGCCCTTGAAGATCAATGCAAAACAACTATCACTTGCGCATGGGGAACTTTTTGCTGGAACGTCATGCCATTTGGTTTGAAGAACGCAAGAGAAACATACCAATGAGAAATGACAACTATATTCCATGATATATTGCACATCACCATGGAGGACTATGTGGATGGCCTATTAGCGAAATAAATCAAAATAAAACATCATCTGGCCAACCTAGCCAAGATATTTGACAAACTAGAGGAATATAACTAGCATCTCAATCCAAAGAAGTGCGTATTTGGGATGACATCTGGGAAACTATTGGGTTACATTATATCCAAAAGAGGCATCAAGGTGGATCCCTCCAAGGTTAAAGCTATCCTAGAAATGCCTCCTCCAAAAATATTGAAACAACTACACAACCTACAGGGCAAGCTTTAGTCCATCAGAAGATTTATTACACAGTTAGCAGAAAAATGCCATCTATTCATAGATTTGCTGCATAAGGACATAAAATTCAAATGGGATGGAAGGTGTGACCAAGATTTTCAACAGGTAAAGGATTATTTTCTCACTCCCCTAGTGTTGATGCCTCCAATTCGGGATAAGGCAATGATTTTGTATGTATCTACAACAATGATAACTTTAGGAGCTTTATTAGTGCAACTGGATGGCCAAAACAAGGAAAGATCAGTATACTATATTAGTTGAACCCTAGTGGGCTATGAATTAAACTATACACCCATAGAAAGAACATGTTTATCTGTTGTCTTCGCAACATAAAATCTTAGACACAACATGTTAAATAGATAAATCAAACTGATATCAAAAGTGGATCCCTTAAAGTATCTCTTGCAAAGGTAGCTCTTACAGGAAGAATCACTAAGTGGGTCATGGTACTTAGCGAATTTGACATAGAATACATTGATAGAAAAGCCATAAAGGGAGAAGCAATAGCAAATCCGTTAGAAGATGCACTTATGGAAGATCATCAACCTCTAATATTAGAATTTCCAGATGAGAGCATAAATCTAACCGATCAATCAAGCCGTTGGACCTTGTACTTTGATAGATCCCACACTTAACATGGCTCAAGGGCTGGTATCCTTATCTTACACCTAGGGGAGATAGTATACCTAAATTTTACAGGATTGCCTTTCCTTGTACTAACAACATATTTGAATATGAAGAACTCATCTCTGGATTGAAGATGGTCATAAAATGGAAAATAAAGGAACTACAAGTCTATGGTGACTCACAACTAGTCATAAGGTAGGTAAATGATGAATACTAGGTGAAGAAAGACAAGCTCATGCCATACAAAAGAATGGTTGAAAAATTCAAGCAATATTTTGTGGTCATCACCTTTGAACAGGTTCTCAAAATCAACAACAGAGCGACTGATGCTATAACAATAATAGGTTCACTCCTTGACATACCCCAAAACATTCTAAAATACGAATTCCTCGTGGAGCAACTACTTATCCTAGGCATTTGATATCCCAAAATCAAAACTTGTATGTGATGTTGTTGGTCGTGACTTTCCTTGGTACCAAGACACATTTGCTTATATCCATCATGGAATCATATCCCCTCACTTAATGACAAATCAAAAGAAAACCTTTGTCTGTAGAACTTCCCGATTCACCATCCTAGGAGATACCCTATATCGTTGAAGTCTAGATGGTACATTAATCCGATGTCTCAATAAAGACGAAGCACAAACCACCTTAGAAGAAGTGCACGAAGGTGTTTGTGGGTCTCACTCTAGTGGACCTAATTTGGTAAAAAAGTTGCTGAGAACAAGGTATTATTGTCCCTCAATGGAGCAAGAATCAATTCATTACTCAAGGAATTTTCCCCAATGTCAAAAACACAATGATCTTGTTCACATACCAACACAGGAGCTACAACCTATAACTACACCATGGCCTTTCTCACAGTGGGGACTTGACTTGATACAAAATATATCTCTTGCTTCATCCAATGGGCACAAATTTATAATAACTGCAACATAATACTTTACAAAGTGGATAAATGCTATTTCGTTAACTTAAATCATAGGGAAACAAATATCAAGTTTATCTTGAATTATTTGATTTGTCAATATGGAATGTTGCAAAATATAATAATAGATAACGAAACTTCATTCAAGAACCAAGATGTTTGTGAGCTCTATTTAAGGTTCTCTATCCAACACTGATTCTCAACATGGTCAGGCTGAAGCATCCAATAAAACCATCTTAAAAATATTGAAAAAGACTATTTAATGACACTGATCATGACTGGAACCTACAAATAAATCCTTCCTTATGGGATTACCAAACTAGAATTCGCACACCCATAGGTGCGACATCTTTTTCCTTGGTCTATAGATCTGAAGCAATCCTACCTATCAAAGTTGAGATCCCATCACTGCGAGTATCCCTGAAAGACATGATCAACATTGAGGAATATCATATATCTAGGCTTAATGAGCTAGAACTCCTAGATTAAAGATGTTTGAGCATGTTAAACCATCTCTAGGTTTATCAAAATTGTCTCAAGTGAAGCTATAAAAAGAATATAAAGAACAAAAGCTTTCAAGTTGGTGACTTGGTACTAAAATAAAATCATAAGATCCAGCTAAATCAGGATGGAAAGGGTAAGTTTAAATCAAATTGGCTAGGTCCTTTTATCATAATAGCAAGCTATGGCTCTGGAGCATATCAATTGGCTACTCCCAAAGAGGAACCTTTAGCCAAACCTCTAAATAGCAGCCATCTCAAAAGGTTTTACACTTGAGCGCATCAGAATATCCCAAGCAAAAAAGATAAAAAAATCAAAAATCAAAAATCAAGAAAAAAAGTAAAGAGAAATAAAACATCCTTTAAGTGAAAACCACCTTGTGGCACTTCTAGGACCAGTACCATAGTGAAAATTTGGTAATAGGAAATATGTTTGAATAAGTCATGCATCTCTATCTATCGACACTGTTTATCGCATCCACCCCATTCGTCCCATAATAAAATGTGTATCCACTATGGCTCGATAACTGATCAAGTGTTGAACCTTGTTGCACCATCAAAATCCATCCACCGTAATAAACATAGTCTTGTTCCAAACTGGGGAAACCTCGTGAAACTAGTATCAGATTGGATCCTTGTTCATCCCATCACTGTTGAAAACTATCAAAAATAAAAAAACATCTAGAAACCAAACAAAATCCAAAAAAAGTTCAAAACATCAAAATCCCAAAAACATTGTAGGTCATCTCTAGACGAGCTACAATTGAGTCATAAAATAAGTGAACTATGAGTCTCTGCATGTATAGTGTAGGAAAGGCCATCATTAGTCTTTATACTTGGTCAAAATTTCAAAAACATTCAAATGTCTTAATCAAAATCCAAAAAATATATAAATAACTTATCAAAATCCAAAAAACATCTTTAAAAAGTCAAAACTCCAAAAATAGTGTCACTCAATACAATAAAACTACGATGTCTCTACATTCATAGGAAAGGCCATCATCGATGAGCCACTGAGGCACTAGTTCACTCCCTTTAGGTCCTCCTATTTGTTTCTATATATTTCTAAAAAACAACAAAAAGAACATCAAATAATTTAGAAAATCTCAAAATCCTATCCCCATCGTCACCTACCCACAATAAAATTTCCATTCATAATAAACATACATTGCCTTCAACCTTTGACAAATGCAACCAACAAGAAAAAGAACATCAAATCAAAACTTCCAAAGCAAAGATTGAAATGACTAGATCACTATCAGACTAAAATAATCCTTAAGTATGAACTACCTTGCCTTTTGAGAATCATTATCAACAATCCTACCATGAGTCTTAATGGATAAAATGTTCCTATAATAGACATAATCAATGGGTTACATCATGAAACACCAAAACATCTATGGCAAGTGATACAACAACATTGTTTATCTTTTATGATCTTATCTTTTTGATTTCACTTATTGTCACATTCCTAGGATCTCTCAAAGATGTCCATAAGGATTTAGAGAGGAAGGAATGGGGCATTGATCATCAATTTATGTTTGTTCTATTTGATAGATATTTTTGTAATATTACCATGGCAAATAGTTGCTTTGTTCTATGTGTGAAAGTCATTTTTTGAGCATATTGTGTAGCGGTTGCATGTTAGGTACTTCATACCTCTCTATGTAACTAATCTGAAATGTTTTGAAACTTCTCACCCATACAGGGTTTTCGTATGTGTAGTATGAGAAAAAATACTCTTTATTTGTAGAGTCAAAGTCTACACAATGGATACAATGCCACCTTGGTCATCAATACCTTGGTGCATTATGTATATTTTCTGCATCAATAAGGATTGTTAAAACTACGAAGTCTCTATGAAAGAAAAAGAAAACTCATCAATGACTAAAAACATCAATTTTCTTCTAAAAATTTGAATAACACTTCTTCTAACTAACATCTCCATCCTGCATCACAATATCATTATTACCACATACATCCTGCATCCACAAAATCATCAGTGCATATCATGACCATCATAAATAAAAAACATCATACATAATATATCATCATCCATACATCCATGTCATATAAATGCAACATAAAAGTACAAAACATGAGCATATAATCATAAATCATCTATCATGTACATATAAACATCCATAAACATCTCATAACATATATATGACCCATCGAAATGGTATATTTCATATATATCACTAAAAATGGGAATGCCATATACATTATCAAACATCACATGTGATATCAAAATATAAAAAATATATATATGAGGCCTTAGATGGGCCGATGAATGTATATACAAAATAACATGTCTACACATAGTCTTTGATACAATAAATAAGATCATAAAAACATCAACCCTGTTGATCCTATCTTGAAGGAGGCTACTCCCCATCATGATGGGGCATATGCTTCCTATGTGCAAGAGATGGTTGAGGATGCATGATCCACAAAGATGGTTGTGTTTGTCTGATAGACTGGCCGTCAGACTGCACCTGTGGCGGTGCTCAGCTTGCCATAATGAGGACATCTCTATCCTCTTGGTACAAATGCCTCATATAAGGTTTGATAGTAAGTACTCTCTCTCATGAGTCGATCCCGCTCGACTTGATATTATGACAAGGAATAGAGAAAGCCAAAGCAATCTTTGTAGTCAATGTTTGTTGCCTCTCGGTAGCTAACTACTGCCTTAGTGAATCTCTCCCAATGGAGAGCCTCCTACCCTATAATAACTATGAAAATATGTGCCTTCAAGGCTTGTCTATGACCCTGGCATCTCTCTCTATGATCCTGGCACCCCTATTCGCTATCAACTACACTATCTGACCTACCATGTCCCCTTGTGGGGGAGGTCCCTATGGTGCCTATTGATCCTGAGGCTACTGTTGATCTTGATGTTGCCGCCCATCCTGGACATCATATTGATCCTAATCACCATCACCCCAGGCTCTATTAAGATGCTCTACTACAATCCGCAACCTCTTTCTATCACCCCTCCTCTCGGTAACACCAACTACCCTCTAGACCTACCCAATCACTGGCCCAATGCCAATAGGAACTATAAACCATAATGGCCATCTGCGAGTCCACCACTTCTCATAATCTCTAGTTGTACCTGGGTTTGGAGGACCAATTGCCCATCCCCATCCAAATGGAGCAAGTGCTCAGAAATCTATAATTTTTGCAATAGAAGATGTTTTCAACCCCCAAACCTTGACCTCTCGAGTCATCTATCCAAAGTGTGCATGGTAATCATCAACGAATCTAGTTTATCTCACTCTGAACTATCAGAGAACCCTGTCAAGTAGGTAGCTCTCAAGAATAATATCAAAATGACTTGTCAGCCACCGTGTCTATCTACAATAAGGAAAATGCTCCATGTTATCCGTCTAAGCCTCATAGGCTAGCCATGGCCTCCAGATAAACTCTGTCATATCATCGAATATGCCTCTCCAATAAGATAACCTGCCTGGCCAAGTGTAATGTAAGAAATCATAATATCTATAAGCGAAGGTATCATGGGAATCACACTCAAGTATGCCATCTGTCCTAGTCACTGCAATCCTCTCCCAAGCCCACACATGTAGAAGAGTCATCCCAACTGAAATAGAACTGTTGCTGCGATAGACAACCTCATGCATATCTCGTTATAGATGAGCCAAAATGCAGAGACCCTGGTGGAACCCTCAAATTTTTTGTGTTCCACTAATCTAAATTTCTTTACTTTGGTGGCTTCTTGGTTTGAAATGTTACAAGGGTTTAGGGTTTTATGTTATTTGGTGGGTTTTACTTAGCATATTTTCCCTTTTTCTAAAACCTGGTCCTTTGGTCTAATTTTCTTCATTGAATTGCTATGGTTGGTTCTCGCTTGTTTAAGTTATGTCTTGAGCATTTAAATTCATTTGGTTACTAGCCTTTTATGCCTAAGCTCCCCGGTTTACCCGTTGCGTAATATTGTCTTCTCAAATTTGGGTCTGGGGTTAATATTTATAATGTTAGAAAATTTGGGACATGTTTGGCCTTTACATCCTTTGTCAATTATGGATTTAAGCCTTTTAAGTCCTTACTCCTCATCTTGACTAGGAGGTCCCTCTTTAAGAACAACCTTTTAAGCATGTGCTCAATTCTTGCCACTTAAAGTTCTTGTATTGTGCATCGCTGAAACCTTATCATTCGTTGGTTTCACTTCCACGATGAGTGATGAGCCATGTTTTCTTTCGCATCACTTATGACTGAAGACTTTTGGCTCTTTTGTTCCACTTCAATGATGAACAATGGCTTGTATTATCTTTACATCTATGTTATCTTTTGCATCGCTGAAGTCATTGTGCTTAAGTAATATTAAAAGCAATGCGCGATGGCCTTTAATTTTCCTTTGCATCACGCTAAGTTATTGGCATCGTAGAAAATATTTATCGCTCATTTCATCTTCAACGATGAGCAATGGGAGGTAAGCAACCACAGGCTATGATCTTTCAACTTTTCGACATCCGGTTCCATTGCTCATATCACTCTCTGCTAAAAGCCTTTTCATTTCCAAATCAACTACAACAATGAGCAATGGACTAAGGCGAGCTCTTTGCATTGCTGGGAGACTCCACATTGATGAAGTGTTAATGTAACTTTGAAACATTACAATGATGAGCGATGGAATTCAAAAGGACTATTGAAACATGGAGTGATTACATGGAAAATTCCTAAGGTCTCATCGTTGTTTTAAAGCACACTTGTGGAAAGAAAAAAGCAATAATCGAGGAGAGCCATTGATGATATTTTAAATCAGAAAGATCAATGACCTGAATTCAAACCTAAAAGGATACATGTCAGTTTGCTCGCGTGAGATTTTATTCAGACATTAATGGTGAAGACGCTCCATCTCTGAGATTTAAAGAAGGTAGATGGTCCTATTTCTTTCAAAATTGCAATAATCAAGAGTAGAAGAATTAGTCAAGCTTAGAAGAAAATAGAAGACGAGCTTCAAGCAAAGAGAATTTGAAGAAAAAACTACTGGTTTTTCCTAGGCAAGTTAATTTTATGCCTTTGTGAGTAATTTTATAGCGCTGGGTAGTCTGAGAATTGGGTGAATTGCTAGGGTTTGTGGTTAGGGTTGTTATTTCTTTGTTCAAAAGGGGAATTGCAATTATTTCACATAGGGTTTGGGGAATAGGATAAAATTGATTGAGTTCAAGTATAAACCCTATGAATTTAGAATTAAGACTGTAATTCCCAGTTATTTTGAAACCCTAGTTCTATTATACTATACAAAATGAGTGAGCCTAGTGAGTCTACTACTAAACCTAAGCCAAAAAGGGTTAAAAGACCAAAACCCTAGGATGATAAACCTAATCCAAAAGTACCTAAAGCATCTGCAAAGAAAAGGACC
This sequence comes from Sequoiadendron giganteum, assembly GCA_007115665.2. NCBI lineage: Eukaryota > Viridiplantae > Streptophyta > Pinopsida > Cupressales > Cupressaceae > Sequoiadendron > Sequoiadendron giganteum. Next base: position 464,659,481 of record CM021108.1, read on the forward strand.
ATGAAAAGAGACTACTCTAGGTTTATGGAGGAGGCTTCTAAAGATCCAACTATAGAGGTAAAACTAGTTGGGAAGAGGAAAACTAGTGAAGGTATATTGACAAGCCACTTTCAAGACTCAACATCTGGGGTTGGTGATGTGGTGTTACAAAAAAGTGATTGGGATTTTTTCATCTATGCTTTCAACAAAATATTTGTTAATCACCCCATATATCATCTATGTACCTGTGATATTTGCAAGCTGGTTTGCTCAAATATATTTGTGGAGGTGGATTTGATTCTAGAATTGGCTAGATGCTATGAACCTAATGATAGGTAATTAAGATATTTCTAGATGGAGCTCCCATGCTTGAAATTAGAAGAAGCCAAATAGTCAAAGTCTTCAATTTGAACCCTTTTGCTACCGAGTCAATCAAATTTTGTGCCTTGTATAATGAATATGAGTAGAATAAATTTGGTTATAGAAAAAATATTTTTCCAAGGCATAGAAGGCATGACTTGAACAAGAATGGTGTACTGTTTAGGCCTAGGGAGCTTGAGCCTTTTGATTGTGATGATTTTGAGGATTACTTCAAGAATATAGACTATGCATTGTTCCAAGTGTTGTGCAAGAAATTTGATATTAAGATGGATATTGCTTTAATGGTCATGACTATTGATATACAAAATAAATATCAAAATAGGACCTTTGATTATGCCTCTTACATAACTGATTAGCTTCATGAGGACTTGATGAAATTGAAGGATACATAACCTCTATTTTCTAGCAAACACTATTCTTTGTTAATGCACATGCTATTGTGGAAAGGCAAAAAAGTATGGAGAAACTTCATGAAATTGAGAAAGAGGGACATTCAAGATAATTAATTTCTAATAAAAATGTGGACACATGTTTGGGATGTACACTGTCCAGATTCTAATTATGTTGCATTTTGCAATGGCTTCAAATTTGGTGTGATGGAGTAGTTGGGTTTGAAGCCCGTATACAAGATATCAAGAGGTGAAAAATAAATTTTGAGGCCTGTGGAGTTTGAACAAAACTCAACACAAAAGTTCAATTGGGGGGACTAGTATTGGCATACCGATTACACTACTATCATGATCTATGGATCCCCAGTACCACCCCATCAGCTACCTATGTATGTATTTGACAGGCAGGCGTTTATGGAAATAATGTGGTAGTTAGATGCCATGGACAAAGAGCACTTTAGAAAGTCAAGGAAGGCATAATTGATAAACCTTGAGTGTGGATTTGCATATTTTGCATGCTTATCAAAGGAAGGTATTGAGAGGTTTGGTTCCCTTTTGAATAAATTCATGATGAAATAGGATATTATGAGACATTGTGATCCTGAGGGAGTTATTGATGCAGAGAGAAGAGCAAGAGGATTGTCTACCAAACAACATCAATTCCTATATACAAAATATGTAATCAATTTTTTTTTTTTTGATGTGGAGGTTGTAGAGAGGAAGAATGAATGGAGAAAGCTTTGTGTCATTGAAGAAAGGATTTTGAAAGAGAACCCCTTTTATGCGAGTCCTTATTTTGAGATAAAGGACCAATATATGAAAGCTAAAGTAATGGTAGGGGATTTAAGAGATAAAAGTTTCTTTGATAAAGTTAAGGTGGATGAGATAAAAGCCAAAGTTGCTAAGGAACATCATGATGAACAGACGAGGAGCCAACTGACTCATTCTTTAGCTTAAGGTATTCAAGAGAAAACAAAGGAGACATGAAAGAAACCCTCAATCACCCCATTGGCGACTTATTCAACAACTGAGTAGGGTGGTGAAGAATATGCACCTAAAGAATTTGTAGAGCATGTTCCAATGGAACAAGAAGTTGACTAGAGATTACCATCCCCTGAAAAGGAGGATTCTTTGAATGTTGTTGTTCTTGCTAGCATGATTGTTAAATGGGAATATAATGAAGATGACGATGATGATTTCAGGATCAAGGCTTGTAGGGATTTCATGAGTGATGATACATTTGTGCAGACCAAGGAATTTATGGATTTTTTCATCCAGTTAAGAAGCCAGGATTCCAAGAAGAGAATAGAAGAAGCAAAAGAAAATGTTGATCCCTCACTTCAAGAGGAAACTGTGAAGGAAGAAGAGGACAAAATAATGAAAGAATTTGTTGCTATATCACCCCAAGAGGCAAGGTATTTAGTTAAAGGAAGTGGAGTTTTATTATTACCTGGGTGGGAGATTTCATCTGCTATTGCATTGGATGCAATAAGAAAAGACCCCAATGCTTCCATTTTTTAGGAGAATTTTGATAATAAGGTGTTTGGTTCAGGTTTTAGCCCAAAGTTGCACACTCTTGCTATTTGGTCCATGGCACCAAATACTGGGAAACTTGAGGTGATAAAACCTATGGAGCAAGAAATTGGTGCTGTGGTAATAAAAATAGCTATTGAGATGACTGCCACTACAAATGCATAGTTAACTATGCACGCTACTATGTTGAGTGTTGATACAACTCAGATTAATCAGGACATATATGATAAGTTACTGGATAAATATAATAAATTGATGGATGAGCATAATAGGGTGCTTGCTATTTCTACTAGCTCAGCCAAAGCTTTTCCTTCTCCCACAACTTCTTCCTTTGATCTGTTTGCACAAGATAGAGAGACTCTATCATTAAGAATTCAAAGTTTAAAGCAAGAAGTGCAAGTGGAAAAAGATAATGCTAAAAAAGCCAAAGAAGAAAATTCCAAGGTGGATGATGACATTTTTGATGATATCTTAAAGCATAATTTAAAAAATTATTGCATAAGTCTGACAATGTGTGGGATGTTTATAAAAACATTCATGAGGCCTATAATAAATATGTGCTGGTTCAAAATGCATTCCAAAATGAATGGATCAAGTGGAGTACTAGGGTAGGAGCACTAAAAGAAATGATTCCTAATATGCAAGAGGACCTTGAGGCTCCAACTAATATTCCTGATTTGTTAAAGGCAGTAGATTTGTTGAGTGAAATTACAACTTTTCATGGTAAGTTGGGTATGCAATTGCAAAATAAACTGAAGATGTTTAGAGACATGGAAGGGCATTCCATGACAAAGATATTGAATGATGAAGGTGAACCAGAGGATTTCACCATCTGGAAGGATGAGTTGGGAGGTCTACTCCCACAGTTCAAGAAAATGATCACTCTCATCGACTACACCATGTTGAATCCTATTGTAGATAACATGACAAGAATTGAAGTATGAATGGACAATTTGTGAAGGAGGCCAGGATATTGATTGATGTTAGATACAAACAACACAACACTAAGGTGCAAATTTTTTTGGACATGCAATGGCTTACTGAAGAGGAGTATAACACATGGATTGAAAAATTCATAGATTAAGCATTGGATGAAGCATTGCAAAATTTTATCTCCTCTCAGTCATGAAGATTGGTGATAAAGATTTTGATGTGGATGGGGTCTATGCTTTTCTCTTTTTATTGCTTTCTTGTTTTAGTATCTATTGACTTGGTATGCATGTGGAGTACAATTTTGTTCATGGAGGATATTTTTTGCTCACAGATGATGTTGCTACAACAATGAAAGATGCCCTTTGGAGGGCAAGAATTATCCTCTCCAACAATATGTAAAGGTCTTTTGTCTTATATGGATTTCCCCCTCTCAAAATGAAAATATAATTGCTTGGGGATGTTTTGAAATTGAAATGTAAGTCAAATGTGAAATGTGACTGAAATGTGTAATTTGGCCCGAAGCTTGTTGCTCCCTTGTTCTTATAAAATGGAATTCAAGGCCAATTGCACGAGTCTTTGGTTGGTGAAGATTTTGTTTTCATGTAATATAATTTTTTAATTCAAGCACAAACAAATAGAATTAGTATTGAGTATTAGGTATAAATTCGAGTCTGTAATAGGTATAATAGTTTTACAATAGTGATGGCATTTGAATGAGAAGTGCAAATTCTAGACTAGTTTCTTTCCTTTTGTACTTTGTTACTCAAATTATTAATAAAATGATCAAGGATCCTTTTATTGGTCTTCAATCATTTTGGTTGAATGAATGATTTTGTTTATGCTTTAATTCAAGGAATTAATTAAAATGCTCTAATGAAATCATAGGTTTGTGTGATTAAGTACAAATATTTGATAAGTAGTTTATGTTATGGGATATTTAAAGTTGTTTTATTGTAATGTAATATCAAAATGGTCTATAAGTGTTGAGTTAAATCACTATTGTATTACAATTTATTTCAAATTTGAATTCACTACCCAATGGATAAAACACTGTTTTATTAATTTGGTCAATTTTGAGGTCATTGAGTCGGCCCTGCCTTTCAAAGAACACAATCTTAATGAAAATCATTCATGCATCTTAAGTTGTTGTAAAGTTTCATGGGAAATCATCCATTCTCTACTTTAGATGATTATTTGTTAGAGAATTAGCCAGATTCTTGAAGGATTTCATCTAATTTGGAATCTATGAGAATGTATCTATTATTCACAATGTTTGTGATAAATGACACAAGAGTATCATTAAGTACATTGTAAGGATCACCCTCCTAGGTCTTGCAGAGCCCAAAGTGTAGAGGGAAAGCCTAGCAAGCTTTCACCTAGTCATTGGCCAATCCTCACCATTGTTGATCATTGGATTATGGAAAATTCATAGGTAATTGTTGAGATTAAGTTTGGTTCTTAAAAAACAACCAACAGATTCACGGCTCTACTAGGGACAATGCTAGTCCAATTTCTCTAGGTTAGATCTGGTACAATCAGAGTCAATTAATTTCATTGTTCTTCATTGTTTGGAGAACACTTTGTGTAAATTCTCATTAATAGTTCATGTCCAGTTTTGTGCGTCGAGTTCTGGTTCCATTTTCCATTTCATGTCAGGTTATGTTCAAAGTTTTCTCCAAGATTGTGAGTGCATCTCCAAAGTGTAATCAATTTGTATTTCCCAATATAGTGGGTGGTGACTTTGAAGTCTCTTGTGCCGGTGCAAGATTAAATTCTCAAAGAAGGAAGGAGATGGATAGCTCTGAGAAGAAATTTGACACCTTGAGAAGAACCGAAAGCTATATGAAGAAACATCTTAAGCAAAAGCTGGAGCCCGAGCCATCAAAGGACAAATGACCAACCTGGAAAGAAAAGAATGTTGAATCGAGTAAGTTTATTGAAAATATTGCTAATGCATATCCTATTTTAAATGATAATCTGCATAATGAAAGTGCTCATGAAGAGGCACACGAATTTGGTGTTCCTGATACAAATGAGGAAGGTTTTCCCACTAATGAAGTCCCTGATGGTAACAATGAAATGTCAAGCGAAGAAGAGAGATGGGAATTATGGGAAAAGGACAAGAAATTCCTAGCCAAAGGGGCAACTCTTGGGGAAGATCTATTTTTAATGATGAAAATTTCAAACCAAGGGAAAAATCCCATAGTATATCCTCACATCATTCCCCTGAGAGAGAACTAACCAATCTTACCTTTTACACTCCCGAACCTAGTGAGTTTGAAGATGTCCTAGAAGATGAAAATGACATAGATAAGGATATGAAAGCCTTAGAGGAAGAAGAAATCAGACTCAAGGAGTTGGAGGAGAAACAAGCAAAGGAAAAAGAGGAGAGAATCAAAGCAAATGTGTTAGAAAGAGATGCTCAAAGAAGAAGGATTGAAAAAATGAAAGAAGCATTAAATGAAGAACCAATTCCTGAAGTTCCTTCTAAACCCATTGTTGAGGCAACCCCTGATCCTCCTAACATGACCATTCCTATGGTAACCTCTGTTATAAGTACTTACACTACTTCTGTTACAAAAAATAAGGTCACAGATCCTTCTGCTACTACCAAGAAGTCACAGCCTATAGATCATGGAAAGAAGCCTATAGGTTAGCCCAAGAAGACCATCCCTAGTACAAACACAAATATAAATACAAATACTTAATATACTAATACATCCACCAATGATGCTAAGACCAAATCCATTCCATCAAATGCACCTCTTGATCCTAAAATTCTGAGGTTGCAAATGGTTAAGGAGAAGTTGCAACAAGAACTGAACAAAATGGATATTGAGGCTGCAAATGAAAAATTAACATGGAAGATATCATTTCTCAAAACTTCTATTCCTAATCTCAGAGCATCAAGCTCTGGTCACTGGTTCTGATCCACATAAGGCCAAGTCAGATAGACATATCCCTAGTGGAAGTGGTGGTGGAGATCAGGGTGGTGGAGGTGGAGGTAACCATAAGACTAAGAACACTTATTCTGGAGATGGAGAAGGAAGTGGTGGTGGTGGTGATAATGGAGGTGGAAATGGAAAAGGTAATAAGCAATCTGGTGATCAAAGAGATAATGAACCTCATAACAATCATAGAGTGGTTCACCAAAAGGCCAATGCAACTAGATAGGTATCAACAACTATGTTTTGTTGGAATTCCTAGCTACCCAAATCAATTCCCTGAGGATATCAGGCATGCCTTAGTAAAGTTATCTGGTAACAATTCCATAAGTGGTGAGGACCATCTAAAATAATTTGCAAATGTGATGGATTATTTTGAGGTGGAGGTTGAGGAGATGATGATGAAAATTTTCATGCAATCACTCACTGAAGATGCTAGAGAATGGTATATAGCTTTACCAACTAAAAGTATTGGTTCTTCGGAAGAGTTTAAGTGGGTGTTTAGAGAGCATTATGGTGACAAGACTGATGCAAGGTTCCTCCTCAATCAATTTAACATCTCTAAAGGTTTAAATGAGGTTGTTGTTGATTTCAATACACGATTCCATAAAGCCATGAATAGGATAGTTCCTGATTTGAGACTTAATGACAATGTGTGTATGGTTAATTATTGTAATGCATTTGATGTAAATATGAGCTATCTCTTGTTAGATAAGAATCCTCAAAACCTAAGGGAAGCTTTCAAGATGCACTTCACATTGAGAACACTAGAAAAGCCATAAGTAAAGTAGGGAGAAGAGATGATATTAAAATCTTAAAGAGCCTCAAGAAGGAAGATAAGCACTCTGTAGAAAAGGGAGCTTCATTGGAAGACAAGATTGACAAGGTAGAAATTTCTATGAAGTATATCAATTATAGACTTTCCAGACAAGAAAAGGATCTTACCAATTGTAGACATCCAAATTTGACCACTCCAAATGGTCAAAATCCTATCATTTATTCATCTCATTCATTTATATTAATTAAATGACATTTAATTAATATTATCCAATTCTATAAGGTTTCTAAAAGTATTTAATTTAATACTTTATCCTTTACCATTTCCTCTCTAAATTAAATAAATGTATCAATTTATTTAATTTAGTCAATTATCCTCTTCAATTTTAAATTCATTCTTTCTCTCTCCTTGTCCCACCCTCCATAACCTTTTCACTAATCTGGGTTAATCTAATTAATCATTGACTAAGATGTGCATATCCTTAATCAGGATTAATGTCACATCCTCCATATTTATCCACTTACCTCTAATCCTCATTAATCTGCCTAATCACCATTTTGCACAACCTTAATACTAATCACTTACCTTTTCTAGCATGTCCTTAAGTCAACCTTTCATGGTACTTACCTTACAGGTATTGACCTCTTCCCCATGTGAATTAAAAATTTAAATTTTATTCCCCCCATGCATTTCTCTTCCCCATGACCTCTCATGGGTCACATCAGGCACATGGGACAATGACCTCCTTTAGGAAGACCTTGTCTTATCCATTGGGTTCTTCCAAACATGTGAATTAAATATTCACATTTATTTCTCCAACACCCTCTCCAATCCCCATGGTGACAAGAGAGGACTTTCTAAAAGTCCCCACTTGTCACTATCAGCCCCATATGGGGATGAGGAATTCTTTTTTGAGGAAATCCTTTCCAATCCAAGGTACTTTCAAGTACCTCCACATCACATGGCCTTTTCCATGTCACTTGTACTTTTTCCATCTCACCTTCCACGTGGAAAGATGTGAGGGCTTGTAATTCCTCAACTCACCACAACCCTCCATCTTGTCCATGTGTTGGTATGTGGTGACTGATCATGCTATATTGTACAATCTTTAGTACCCTAATTTATGGAAGCTTCTAAAACCTTGTTATAAGCAGTTGGGATGGGGCGTTGTAGTATGCCATTATTCGCGAGATTGTAATATTTTTTTGCATTGGATAATAAAATCATTGGATGGCTGCGGTTTTGTGGATGTAGCCTGGATTGGGTGAACCACATTAAATTCTTTGTGTTGTCTTGTTTCTGCTATAAATTTGTTTGTGTTTTATTACTTTGTTTTATTATTCAAATCTTCATTTAACTTGTTAGATATCTGCCTTCTAACCCTAACACCATGATGGCTCAATCTCAACTATCCATTTTCCTTTAAATTGAGAGCCTTGGCCACAAGTTAAAGAGGTTGGAGATTAGAGAGACAACCATTCAAGCCATTTTTTCATTCAAGTCATTTTGCACTCATCCTTTTAGCATTTACAACTATTTTGAATCCATTATTTCACTCACCTACCATTCTTAATCACTACACCCACCTCCATTATTGCATGCATTTTCCTTCAAGGAGCATACATCCAAGTGTCATCAAGGGCCAACCAACTCGTCAATCTAAGCAAGCAAAAGGTATAAAATTTTATGTTTTTGTTGTTTTTTTAGATTCAACTTATGGCTAATCATTGAGTGTTTGTATGTGTATTTTTTTTGTTGCATTCTTGTTTATCTTGCAATTTTAGAAGTAGAAATAACACCTGCACACACCAATGGTAAGCCAATTTTTTCAAAAAAATGAGAGACCTCCTCGATTGCAGGACCATCCCTATAACACCCATTGGCATAATGGAAAGCTAGTTCAAAACAATTAGAAGAATACACAAAGTAAGGTTCCCCCTAATCCATTATAGAAAAAATCAGTTAATTTTACTGATGAGACACCTTGGTGTGTTGTTTTCCAGCTACCCCATGTCTCTCAAACATGTTTAGTAGCAAGAAATTTTGAAGAAGAACAAACTTAGTCATATGAATATGAGCCCATGGAGGAAAATGGTGTGGAAGTACATGTGGTCATGCACATATCAAATTGTGTTGATGAAGAATGTTCTTCAGAAGAAGTCATAGGAAGTGGATGTTGACTGTCAAAGACCAAAATTAAACTTTTATCATCAATAATTTTTCCTGATGAAGATGAAGACATTGAGGAAAATATTTGTGCTATGGAAACTGATGACATGAATATGTCCTTGATAAGAACCTCTAATGAGGAGTATCAAAAAATGACAATAACCTTGGTAGAGAAAGCTAGAAATACTCATAACTTAAGAAATAGAGTTGTAAATTGTGATCAAGGCAAGCTATGTTCATGAAAATTCAACATGTTGAAAAGTAGGGTACTAAGACAAAAAGAATGGCCAAGTTAAATAAGGAAGAGGCTAAAGCCAAGGAAAGTAAGGGACCTAGAATTTGGGCCAAGAAAGATAATGCAATCAAGAAGCTTGATGAAGTTGTTTCAATTTTTAAAGTTAAGACTCAAAAGTCAGGCACTAATCAAGAAAAGAAACAAGATAAGAAAAAGACTGAGAAGGATTATGAGCAACAAAAGGTCCAAGTTGAAGAACAGAGTGTAGTCCCTTATGAACTACCAAAGTATAATCCAGTTGATATGTTTCAGTTACTCTCTCAAGTCAAGGTGACTGTTCCATTAATAGAAATGATGAGAATTGATGAGCACAAGTAGAAGGCAGTGGCCCTCATAAATGGTGCTACTAAGGCCTACGAAGATAAAGTGGTGTCTACTCAGCTCCAAGTGAGTGGAAATCAAGTTAGTGATGAGATGATGGAGGGAGATATTGGTGAAATCCCTTAGATTTATTTGGGTAGTACAAATCAACTTGCCCAAGTAACATTGATCCTTTTTATGTAACTCTCATTATTGATGGTAAGCTTCTAAAGAACTGCATGATTGATGCAAGGGATTTATCCAACATCATGCTGGTGGAGATCATGAAGCAAATGGGCTTGAAGATAATGTGCCTATGGAAAATGCTATGTCATGGATTCAAGAGATATTCTAGTCATAGGAGTGATAAAAGATGTCCCATATAGACTGGTTGCTTTTCCTGATAAGGAGTTTGTCATGAGTATAGTTGTGGTGGACATCCCACCCAATTATAGTATGCTTCTATCAAGGAAATGGAGTGCCTCCATGGGAGGTAGCATGCAATGTGACATGTCCTTTTCTACTTTTCCAATTGAGGGAAAGGACATCAAGCTGGTGAGGGAGACAAGAGCTCCACATATGATTGAATTCATGGAAGAAGCAAACATAATCCATTTTGTGGATATCGGTATGGATAATTTTAGGGTGGAAGAGGTACAAGAAGAAGAGGAAAAACAACTTGCACCCCTTGAGAAATAAGTATTACATCAAGCCAACAATGATGATCTGTGGAATATGTGTTTTGATGATGTTTTCTCAAAGGAAGGAACACAAAGGCGACTCCGCCCACAAAGGGGTGACCCCATCCACAAACAGGTGACCCCTCCCTCAAAGGGGCGACCCCGCCCAACTATTTGTTTTTCTATTTTATGACTATTTTTTGCAGGTTCTGATACAAACAGGCGACCCCGCCTAGCTGTTGTTTCTGTTTTCTATTTTCTGACTATTTTTTGTAGGTTTCTGATACAAATAGGCGACCCTGCCTAGCTGCTATTTCTATTTTTCTATTTTTTGACTATTTTTTGCAAGTTCTAATACAAACAAGTGACCCCACCCACAAAGGGGTGACCCTGCCCAATTGTTGTTTCTGTTTTCTGACTATTTTTTTGGAGGTTCTAATACAAATAGGTGGCCCCACCCACAAAGGGGTGACCTCGCCCATAGATAGGCGACCCTGCCCACAAAGGGGTGACACTGCCCAAAGAGCCGATTATGCCCAAAACATAGAGGCAGCCTCACCCTGAATAAAGGTAAATCAGGTAAAATAGAGGGTTAGTTTTTCATTCCAGAGTCCAGATTCATGTTGTTTTTCCTTACTAATGACCTGCTAATGTGTGTTTGTTGGTGAGTGTTATTTTTACTAACGTTTGTGCAACTCAATTGTTGAAGATCAAAAACAACAAACTACTGACATATTTGTTGCAAGAGAAGAAAGTTACTTTCTTTAGAGTTTTGTTCGTTTGTTGTTTTTATTTCAGCTAGTAGCATAGTTCTAATTAGAGGGTCGAATAACTTTTTTGAGTGTTTGTACAAGTGGGCTATTGATGTATCCAATCCCCTTGTGCCATTTGGTGATCCTAGGTGAAGATAAATCATAGTCCACTTAAGTCCTTTTTTCCTTTTTTCTTTTTCTTAGCAGGACCTGCTTGGGGATGTCATCACCCCAAGGGACGATCTCAACCACGTGTTATCGACGGGGTATATAAAGGGGGGAGAGAAAAATTTGTACCTCAATCTAGTCACGTCATGTCTCGAAGAGCGTCAAAGCTAGGGTGATACCTAGACAAGACGTGAAGAGTTGGTTCAAGCTTCCAATCTCTCGCTGGAAGTTTTTGACTCATGCTTGTGATGGGTTGGTGTTCACGGTTGTGCCTGATGTACCGTGCATATATTGGGGACTCCCTTAGAAGCCTTGTTCAACCTAGATAGAGGATCGTGTTGACCATACCCTTAACACTAATCTTAGGCTTGTGCTCCTTGAACTATCTTTTTTATACAAAACTAGTGTTTATCAGTCAATCTTGGCTATTTGTTTGTTATTTTTGTCCTTTTCCATGGTTGTTTTTGCCTAAGTTAAGTCTAGAACAACACATGGAGGTGACCCCTCCCTCCAAGAGGTGACCCTTCCCTCAAAAGGGCGACCTTTCCCTCGAAGGGGAAACCCCACCCTTCCTGATTCAGCTGTTTTCCACCCTAATCAATGCAAATTTGATTAATTTCCCTAGAACAAGCAACCCTACCCTCAAAGGGGTGACCTTGCCTTTCTGTCTTAGCTATTTTTTACCTTTCTCAAGTCAAATATGAATATTTCTTCCTAAACAGGCGACCCTACCCTCCAAAGGGGTGACCCTGCCCTCTGAAGGGGCAACCCTGCCCTCTGGACAATCATTTTCAGCTTCCGTTTGCTAGTCGTTTTCCTATTTCAGGTACCCATTTTCCCGTTCTGAGCATCGTTCTCCCATTTTGGGTAACCGCTCACCCATTCTCGGTATCCACTTGCCTGTTTCGAGTGTCATTCCCTCATTCTGACCATCCGTTCTCCCATTTTGGGTATCCATTTTCCTGTTCTAGGTATCCATTTTTCTCGTTTTGAGCATCATTTTCCTGTTTCAGGTATTCGTTCACCCATTTCGGGTATCCATTCACCCGTTCTGAGAATCTATTCACCCATTTTGAGTGTTGTTCCCCCATTTTGAGCATCCATTTTCCCATCTCGTGCATCCGTTCACCCGTTTTGAGTGATCATTTTCTCGTTCCGTGAACCCGTTTGCCCGTCTTGGAAGTTCGTTCACCCCATTTTTCTATAGCGCTTGACCATTTTTTGGACTAAGTCAGATCTGAAACCTGTTTAGGTGACCCTGCCCCTATTTGGATGACCCTACCCTGAAACTGACTCTGATACATATGCCTGATTCAAAAAACCAGCCTACTGGGATTCTGAAAAGCTTGTTGTCTGCCTAGCCAATTGCACATCCCATCTATGCATAATCCTCACGTCACTCCATTTGCATCTCAACCCATCTGCATCCAAAATAATTATCTAAATCATATAGGTGCATCCTTAATCATCCTTAGGTTACACATCCATTATCGTTTTCTTGATCTAAATCCTCTGAACTTTGTTTGAAGTTATTATCCGAACTGACCTAGGTGCCTGAAACTGATCGTCATCCTTTAACATCTTCTTAGGATCACCATCCATCCTAAGTCGATCATCATCCTCGGCCCTATCAATCCCTTTTCATCTCAAGGTGGATTCAGTGTCGTGATCATTAGTTTATCCTTCAATCCGATCAATCAACACCTTAAGTCACCTAGGGTGATCTCTGAGATCAATTTAGAATCCCTTTCAATCATCCAATCAATGATCCTTAACCCAATTCCATCCAATCTTATCAATCATTTTATCGATCAATCTTATCCAATCCAGTCCAATCACATCTATCCAATTATCCAATCAATTGATCCTTTATCGAATCCAATCAATCAATCCAATCATCATTTAGATCGTCTTTGCATTGCATCCTAGGATTTTGGTTACATTTTGGACCACCTAGTTGTTTTGCACTTACATGCCCGTTCAGACCCGCTCACAAGAAAAAAAGAAAATGGTAGAACAACAAGCCCAAGGTTCCCAGCCGAACATCCCACAAGATCCCCATAACGGTGCTTCATCACAATCCAATACCGACGTTCAAAACACCACACCACTCGGTGATGAAAACATGGTTAATGAACTTGATATCACTGTTGACGAATACCTTAGTGATCTTGTTAATGTTCAGATGATGGATTGTCTCCTCAACGAATGTGGGGATAAGATTCTACCACTCTGATCATGAGAGGAATCAAACCACCATCTGATTTTGATGCGTCACAATATGTTGGTACCCACACTCTTCCAGCACCTACAAATCTGCAAACTTCACAAAACATTCTAGGGAATTCATATGTCCCTGAAGGTGCACCCACAAATAATTGGTATCATCCTAAGTTTGGAAATGTTGTGATACACCAAGTTGCTAGTTATCCTCGCCTCCCAACCACAACTTTTGTAGCACAAACTGAGCATAACAATCCCTACACCTACGACATGCCACCATACATTCCATCAGCTCCACCACTTCCATCTCAACACCCTAGTCAACCACCCATCAATGTTGGGGGCACACCTATCCTTGTATTGATGCCACCTCCTAGATCTACACCTGCTAGCAACTTACCACTGCCTGCATTCCAACAACCTCCCACTAATCCTCACCAATCCACTGCATTGCAAGCACCGCCACAACACACTGTTACTATTGTTGCTTCATCCCTACCACCTCATCAACAACCTCCACAGAACAATATCCCAATCCCACAACAAAATGTCTTGATTCCTACACAACCACCATAGCAGGTGACATAAACTACATCCCAGCCTTCACAACTGCCACATGGCACTTCTACAGTAGTCCCACAACAACAACATATCCCATCTCGCCAATCTTACCAACTGCCACAGCAGCAACCTCCACCATAATATATACACATTCCTACACAAACGCAACATAATCCTCTTACAAAATATCCTTATCATCCATCCAACACGTACACTGCTTCATCCCATCCTAATCCTCATTAGGCTTCTCAAAATCAAACGCGGACCCAACTGCCTCTTTATGCCAACCCTTTGCAACCACACACCAATCCCTATAAACAACCATCAAATCCACAACCACCCCCATATGTCACGCAACAACCCACCGTTGCACATCAATACCAATCCTATCCATCCTATCTCCAACAACAACCATCTTATCAGTAGGGTGCACCATCCACCTCTTATTATCAACCACCACCATATCAACAAGGGGCTTCCACCTCTTTGTACTATCAAAATTCTACAAAATATCAATAGGGTGCTCCACCCACTTCTTATTATGAACAACAGGCACCCTACCAACAAGCGACTTCCACCTCTTACCATCACAATCCATCATCTTCCTATCCACCATACATTAATCTGCAATCCACTTACACCAATCAGAGCTAACAGATTCCTCCTTATACATCTCAACCTGCCTATGATCCAACCACTGTTCTATCATCCTCATAATACCAACAGTATCATTCGTACAATCAGCCTACACCAACTCTTGCAACACCTATCAACAAAGACTTGGAAGAAGTCAAAGCTACGTTGAAGGACTTACAAGCAGGGATAGGAAAACAATCATTCAAATTTGAGGACATTTGTCCCTATCCATTTGATCCCTCCATTTACTTAGTTCTTTTCCCTAAACACTTTGAATAAGTACAAGGGAACCAAAGACCCCAAAGCTCACCTTCAGGAGTTTTATGCCCACTATCAAGAAGTCATGCACAATGACAACTACCTCATGTGATTGTTCCCTAAGAGCCTACAGGGAGTCGCTCTTAACTGGTTCATGGGTCTTGAGAAGGGATCCATCAAATCCTTTGTGAAACTATCACAATAATTTATCTCCCACTTCTCCTTTAATCTGGAGAAGGATATTGATACGCTTGATCTCCTAAAAGAAAAATAGTGTGATGGAGAAACATTTGCAAGCTATCTGCAAAGATGGCAAGCCTTAGCCAGTTGGATAAAATCCTCACCGAGGGAAAAAGACATGGTTAATTTGTTTATTAAAAATCCCCATCTAGACGTGCTCACAACTTCTAACTCCACTATATCACGACCTTTGTGACACTAGTGGAGAAAGGTCATATTCTAGAAAGAGCCCTTGTTGCTAAAGGGCAGGTCAAAATTTTCAATTTTGATAAAGAGAGGTCCTCTGGAGATAAACCTCGTTATTGGAATAAGAATAAGAATGGTGTCAATGATGGTGTCACCGACACTAAACATTTACAAGTGGCTATTGCCTCACAAAAGCCACAATATCCTCCTCAATAGCAACAGTCGATCCAAAACACCATATCCGTGCCACAAGGAGCACCTCGTCCTCAACAACAGTCAAATCAAAACAACCAGAGGGGAAATAAACGCCAATTTACTCAGTTGGGAGAGCCCCTTAGTGTCATGTTTAACAAGCTCATCCAAGCTAACTACCCCATCACATATCTTGTAACCAAGTCCCTTAACAAGTCCAAGCCTAAGCCGACTTGGTTCAAAGAAAATGAGTATTGTGAATTTCACAAGATTAAGGGACATACATTGGATAAGTGTCAAGGTCTAAAAACCTACATCTAGGGTCTCATCGATTAGGGTGATATACATGTGGATGCTAACATGGTAACCTCGTCTAATGCTCAACTTCAAATATATTAGAATGCTTTTCCCAAGCATAATCAGGGTCCTAGTACATCCAAATCCAATCCCGGCCCTAACACCAACAACACTCAGAATAACAACACTAATAACATCAGTTATAAAAATGTGTCGTAAAATTACCAAGGCATTGTCATGCACATACAACAAGTGGAGCCACATGTATCTATGATATGCGTCAAAGGTAAAGACCCACAATGTGTTGTTACCACCTGTCGTACCCACATCACAGTCCCAGGAGCCTCCACATCTACCCAGCTGCCATCTGTCAGTTTGTAGTATAACATCCTTGATCACTTAGGAAAGACCTTGGCTCAGAGCTCTATCTTGGATCTACTTAAGTCTTCCCCCATGCACCAATATATCCTAAATAAGGCCTTACAAAGAACTCAAGTTCCCAACGATATAGATCCCACACAATTCCAAGCATTGGTAGGAAATCTCTCAATGACCTACCAATTAGGTTTCAGCCAGAAAGATATGCCACGCCTTGACTCAAGTTATAACCACCCCTTCACCTTGAGGTTGGTGTGAATTTTCATAAAGTGAAAAGGGTACTAGTAGATAATGGTTTTGCCCTAAATCTTTGTACATTAAAATTTATACAATAGGTGGGATACACCCAAGTTGACCTAAACAATCAGGTTATCACCATCAAAGCATATGATAATGCAGAACGAGATTCTGAGGACACTATTTGTCTTCCTATTTAGGTGGCCCCCATTGTGCAATACACTATGTGTCATGTTTTGGACCTTGAACTACCATATAACATCCTTCTTGGCCACCCATGGATTCACTCTATGCAAGTCATTTCATCAACCTATCACCAATGTCTGAAATTCCCATTTCAAGGAATGGAAGTAACTATACAAGATGACCCTCAACCTTTCGAATATTGTCATGCCCTAGAGGCTTCCTTTCCCAATTCTCATTACTGTCCTAGGGTAGAAATGGGGGCATCTCAGACATCAACATATCATCCATCCACCAACACATTAACAACCACTCCATCATCCACACCTGATTCCACCATTACTAAGGTCCAGATCATTAACAAGGGGTGTGGTGAGTATGAAATGCATACAACATTGAACATGGTAGCCATGCCACCCTCACCATGTACATATGGTCAACCATCTCAGTTTGTTCCAAAAGAGGAAGAGAAGACAATCACCCTCAATGCTCCAAATGTGGGGTCTAGCACTTTCCACTCTCTTGGATTACGAAAAGATACACCAGACAATGACATCATCTAGTAGGTATACCATTAGGAACCTGAACCATCTCCCCCCCTTAAAAGAATACTTCCAAGAGGCCTATCCTTGGCCCTCTAAGTTTTCATAAAAAACATAACTATCGAGGGGGAGGCCTTGGGGTAGAAGAGCAAGGTAGACGACAACCGATAGAAGCTTCTATGCGTTCGAAGAAGATGGTATTGGGCTATGATACTAAAGAAAAGGGTCATGTGACATCATCTAGTGCCTCTAACATTGTCAGTGTGGGCGGCAGTTCTCTCGAAGACATCCCAGAGGAGGAATCCATCATACTCGTCTATGATGACGTTGATCACATTGACCTCCCTTACGTGTTTGAATGCCTATCTGTTTGCACCATCACCCTATCCATCAAACACCCCGAGCTTATAGACTACGATCTGCAAGGTAGTGCACCTCTTAACACCTTTCCCTCAGTGGAACAATATGTTCATCTCATGGGATTGGGGGAAGATGAATGCCCCAATGGCAAAAATAAAAAGAAACAAAATCAAAAGGGTTCACCTAGTGAAAACCTCCTTGAGGCACTTTGTGACTTTGAAAAAGTAAAAACAAAGGGCATATCTACTAGCGAAAACCTCGATGAGGTCCTAGAAGATAGGGACGTTCATCTTCCCCTTGTAGGTACTCAACTATTCAAGTGATCATCCATCTTGATCGAAGAAACACAAGCAATAAACTTGGGAATTGAATAAAATCCCAAGATCACCTATGTAGCCAAAGCATTGTCAGAAGAAGAAAACTCTACCATCACCAAGCTCCTCAAAGATGGAATCATCAACTTTGCCTGGACATATTCAGATATGCCTGGCCTTGATCCTACTTTGGTGGCACATCACCTAGACGTCCATCTTGATGCAAGACCTGTCAAGGAAAAAACCTGGAAAATGCACCCTCAAGTGGCTCTACTAGTTAAGAAATAATTGGAAAAGTTTTTGGAAGCATGATTCATCTGACCAATTGACTAATCTGATTGGATCTCCAATATAGTCCTAGTCGCTAAACCCAACGAAGATATCAAAATCTGTACAGATTTTTGAGACCTTAACAAAGCTTGTCCCAAGGATGACTTCCTTTTGCCAAATATTGATATGTTGGTCGATCTCACTATGGGACATGAGATGTTTTCCCTCATGGATGGTTTCTCCAGTTACAACTAGATTAAGATTTCCCTCGAAGATCAACACAAGACTGCCTTTACTACACCTTAGGGTACATTTTGTTATAATGTCATGCCTTTTGGCCTCAAGAATGCATGGGCAACATATTAGTGTGTTATGATAGTCATCTTCCATGACCTCATCCACATCATAATGGAAGATTATGTTGATGACCTATTAGGAAAATCAAGAACAAGGGAAGAACACCCTGCAATTCTCAAGAAGATCTTTGAACGTTTGGAACAGTACAAACTATGCCTCAATTTGAAGAAATGTGTCTTCAATGTCACATATGGAAAACTCTTGGGATTCATTGTCTCCTGCAACAGAATAGAGTTCGATCCTACTAAGGTCAAGGCAATCATGGAAATGCCCCCACCTTGCAATTTGAAATAGCTGAGAAGCCTGCAAGGTAAGCTCCAATCCATCTAAAGGTTCATTGCTCAACTAGCTGACAAGTGCCAGTCATTCACACATCTACTCAAGAAAGATACTACATTTAATTGGAACCAAACAGTGTCAACTCAACTTTGATTAGATCAAAATAATATTTGGCTCACCCACCTATTCTTATGCCACTGATTCCGAGAAAACCACTCCTCCTTTATATTTCAGCTACTTATGTGGCACTGGGGGCATTGTTAGCACAACATGATGAGTCATCCAAGGAAAGAGAAATTTAATACATCAGCCATACCTTAGTAGGCTATGAATTGAATTATTCCCCAATGGAGAAGGCTTGCCTAGCTGTAGTTTTTTAGCTCACAGAAATTCTGACACTGCATGCTTAGCCATCCGGTCAAGCTCATCTCTAAGGTTGACCCGCTTAAATATTTGTTGTCCAGAACAACATTGATTGGTCGCATGGCTAAATGGGTCATGTTGCTAAGCAAATTTGACATAGAGTATGTGGATTGTAAATAAATCAAAGGACAAGTAATAGTCGATCAGCTGGTAGATACTCCTCTAGTAGATGCATATCCTTTAGAAACAGAGTTTCCTGATGAAGGGGTCTTTGCAGTTTCAAAAGCCACCACATGGACAATATAATTTGATGGATCACAAAAAAACAATGGATCAGGAGTAGGAGTCTTGCTTGTCACCCCCCCCAAGGTGACTACATACCAAAGTAATTCAGATTAGCCTTTCCTTGTACCAACAATATTTCTGAATATGAAGCTCTTCTCACCGACCTTAGGATTGCAGTCCAATGGCGTATCTCCCACCTGCACATCTTTGGTGACTCCCAACTTGTTATCAAGAAGGTCAACAATGAGTTTCTAACAAATGATGATAAGCTCTTACCATACAAACATATGGTAGATGACTTCAAAAAGTACTTCACCTCCATCCAATTTGATCAAATACCTAGAGTACAGAATAAAGCAGGTGACACCATGGCCACCATCAGTTCTCTCCTTGACATGCCTATAGATCATACTGATTGTGAGTTCCTCATGGAGCAAATTTTAATCCCTACATATGACATCCCTGAGAGTGAAATGGTATGCGACATTGTAGGTCTCGAATCCCCCTGGTACCAGAACATATACACTTACCTCCATGACAACACCTTACCCTCTGACCTCACACATAACCAAAAAAAATCATTTATCCAATGCACATATTGTTACACCATCATAGGTGATACACTTTATCGACCTGGGTATGATGACACCCTCCTTCGGTGTTTAAATGAGACCGAAGCCCGCATCACATTGGTAGAAGTACATAGTGGTATTTATGGGGCCCATTCTAATGGAATGCCCCTGGCTAAGAGGATTCTCAGAGTAGGATATTACTGGCCTACTATGGAACATGATTCTTGTGAGTTTTTCAAGAAGTTCCTTCCCTATCAGCAACATGCAAATCTGATTCATGCTCTTGCACAAGAGTTGCAAACCATCACAACACCATGGCCATTTTCACAATGGGGTTTCAATTTGATCGACGAGATTTACCCTCCATCCTTCGATGGCCATAATTTCATCATCACCACCACTAAATACTTTACTAAGTGGGTGGAAGCCATACCACTCTTCCAAATTACTGGTGTTCAAATATCCAAATTCATCCTTTACCATATCCTCTACAGGTATGAAATCCCTTCCACCATCACTACTAACAATGGAAGGGCATTCAAAAACAATTGTATGAAATTCATTTGTGATACTTATCACATTCAACATCGTTGGTCTACCCCATATTACCCCTAGGGTAATGGTCAGGTAGAAGCAACCAACAAAACCTTGATTAAAATCATTAAAAAGATGGTTAACAACACTGGCATCTCCACCTCCATCCCGCCCTTTGGGCCTACTGCACTTCCATCCAACCCCTACTGGTGCCACTCCATACTCACTAGTTTATGGTGTCAAAGCTATCTTGTCGACCGAAGTCAAAATCCCATCACTTCACATATCTCTAAAGAATCTAATCAGTGATGAAGACACCCGGGTTGCATGACTTGCTCAGTTGGAACTCTTGGATGAAAAATGGATCAAAGCCTACAACCATTTACAAGCCTATCAACATCACCTGAAGAGAAGCTACAATAAGAAGGTCCACCCTCGTCAATTCAATGTTGGTGACTTAGTCCTAAAAGAAAATCAGTGGAATCAGCCAGATCGGGATAAGAAGGGCAAGTTTGAAGCCAATTGGTTAGGCCCTTACATCATCACTGCAAAATATTGTTTCGGAGCATACAGGTTGTCTACACCTAAAGGAGAGCCTATGGAAGAACCCATCAACATCATGCACCTGAAGAAATTTTATACTTAGGTTAGCTGGGGTATCCTTCTTGTTAAAATCCACAAAAAATACAAAAAAAGTAAAAAATTGTCAAAATACAAAAAAATAAAAAAATAAAAAAAATAGTAAAGAGAAATAATTTGTCCTATGGTGAAAACCACCCTTGGTGGTGCCTTGGATATGTACGTTTGGTGAAAACCTGGCAATAGGTGCCATTCGTATAGGGCTTAATCATTATCTACTGTCCATCCTAGTTATTTTATGACTCATCCATCCAGATCTCACATCCTCATCAATCCTTTCCTGCCATTCACTTGCATCATCTGGTCGCTTAGTATATTTTGGTTGAGAATTTCATCTTCTATTTGTCATCTTAAGATTTTATCCTAATATGAGCTTGTGTCATCTTGTCTCTTTGGTCGTCTCCATCTAGGTTCAATCATCGTGTCGGTCTTCATCTAGATCCCATCCTGTCCTTGGTGAGCTATGTTGCCCCTACGCTTTCACATAGGCAAGGCCGATCATTTGATCCGCCCTTGGGGCTTTACTTCTTGTCTGGTCTGTCATCTTCCACTGTCCTGTCTTTCCATCTTTGGTCAACTGTGTTGCCCCTGTGCTTTCACGTAGGCAAGGTCGATCATTTGATCCACCCTCAGGGCTCTTCTTGTCATCTCCCTCTGTCTGTTTTCATCCTTGGTGAACTATGTTTCCCTTGCACTTTCACATAGGCAAGGCTGATCATTTGATCCACCTCTGGCGCATTTTTTCCTTCATCATCTGTCCCCATTATCCTCTTTTCTCCCTTACCCATTGTTGGTATTTCATCCTTTTTGAACTACGTTGCCCTTGTGCTTGCACGTAGGTAAGGTCGATAATTTGATCCACCCCCGAGGATTTTGATTTTCTTTTGTCAGTTTGTCCTATCATTTTCCTCCATAATTTTTCTTCATCATAGTCTTTCCACTATTATCCACAGTCTTTTCCTAAACTACGAGGGATCTACACTTTCACGTAGGCAAGGCTGATCTTTGATCAACCTCTGAGCCCCTAGGTCTTTAGGGTGTGTCAGTCTTGTGTCTAGTGTCTAGTGTCTTGTCTCGTTTTGTTAGGTATGCCCTTATCTAGTTGGTTCTTCACAAATGGAATCTATTCATGTCACTTGATTTAATTAATTTTTGATTATCCTATGTCATTATTGATCTTTTAGTTTAGTAGATGTATCCTTCTTAACAAACCTCATCAACCCCATCCATCTTCTCGATCCTGTGGAAAAGGATGTTTTGAAATTGATTGCAATCTTTTGATCCTTTTGGATTATGTTTATCCTTTGAGCTCCCTATCATCACTTGTCAAGACCACCATGATCTATCATATTATGGTTTGTTTTGACTGGTTTACATAGGAGCATATCTTGTTTTTTTATTTTGTTTGTTATTTTCCTAGTTGTCCCACATAGTACCCACCAAGATTCCCGAGGTGTTGTGTTACGCTAGAATATCCTTTTGTGTTTGTGGTTATCCCAATACCCGGCCCGACCAAATTCATAGTGACTTTGGGGTGTTGGGATAGCCTTCTTGTTTGCTGTGTTTGTTTATGCATTAAACACTAATCCGCCTTGGTCCACATACCATGGTACTGGTGTCTTATGCTATAGAAAAAATCAATGCTCTGAAGATGGAAAATTGCATTTCATTCTCTCCTCCATTGCATTCATGTATCCTCCATCCCTTCTTCTTCCAACCCATGACTTAGGATTTTGGTTGTGTAAATGTTCATTCCTTCTATCTTCCTTTTCCCCTAAGGATCCCTATGGTTCTTGACAGGTGTAGTTGCACACCCATCACCACTCTCGCTTCAATCATTATGTTGGCCCTTATTTACATTCATGATCACATTGCATTTCATTTATTAGAATTTAGTTCCATTCTCATTCCATATTTTAGGATCGCTAAATTGCATTTCATTCCATGTGCATTATCATATCATCCTCATTTTAAGTTGTTTAGATTATTTTTAATTGATTCTTCTATACATCTTAAAATTCATTTCATTATTTAATCCATTGCATTAGCATGCATTTTCACCTACATCACACATTGTTAGGTTCATTTTACATATCATATCATATAATCTACATAGGAAAAATCTTACATCATCCATCACATCCTGCATCATAAACATTAGACATCATATTATCCACAAAGAAACAATCATAAAATTACATCCTGCATCATAAATGTTAGGCATCCTACATATCATAATCATAAATCCATATAGGCATAAACATACATCATTATAGGAATATCCATACATCGCATCACAATAACCATCCTTATAAAACCATAAACATACACATATGCATAAGTAGGTCATCCATCACATACACATCATATAGTGTCAATAAGGGCTCTCGAGTATCATAGCACAAATAACAAAAATAAAATTTCCATCACATCATCCATAATAATGTCCATCATATATATCACAATACATATCCATCACATATATGTCATCAAATAAAATATGAGTACAGAGCTATGGCTCAACTTTGATCTCTGCTACTCCGTACAAAATCCCATCATGTATCTATCAAAAACTGGGATCCTATCCCTTTGATCCTCTAAACCATGAGCTGCTTGCATCCGACCTCTGTGGTGACTTTGACACTGGACCTCTATGTGGAGGCATCTCTCATGCTACTATATCCCCAGGTATGCATCCCTGCTAATTGGGATGGCACTGGCATCTATGGCACCGCTCGAACATAGGCAGGTACTTGCTGTCTTTGATCTAACACTACCGAGAAATAGGCACACATATAGTAGCTCACCTCTCTCATATACTTCTCCCAATCTCCCACCTTCTGTCTAGCTACATCTTGCTTTGCCCTATACCTATCCCAAAATCCACAAATGGACCTCCTCTCTTGTGCCCATGCACCCATTTCTAACCATAGCTGCTCAATATTTGCTCCCATCTATGACACCTGATCCATGGCTTTGTCCCTCTCCTCTTGCATAATCTATACTTGTGTCTGCAGTATCCGAACCTCTTCCCCTTTCTCACCACCTTGTGTTTCCTTTTCTTGCATTGCATCTCTCTCCACATCATGTATCTATGCCACTGCTACATCCCTCTCCTGATGTAGGACCTAGATCTGTGTCTGTAAGGCATCCCTCTCTGTCTCCATCACCTATACCCTGGCCCTCATGGTCTCCTCCCTCTACTACATCTGTCCCATGTGTCCAACTATGTGCTCTACCACCTCAACTCTATCATGGAGCTCATCTCACTCCTGTCTAACTCCCTCCTCTCTCTCAATAGTTCCTCTACTTGCCTCCTCAGATCTTTCATATCCCTCTCTACCTCTACCAGGGTCTCCGCAGGTCTCTGCTTTGTCGATCCTCCGGCCTCTCGTTGACCCCCCACCTATAGTATCATAACAGTCACCTCTAGTCTCTCTCTCTCCCATATTGCTGCCTCCCCTGCCTCATGATCCCTCGATACCTCTCCCTCCAAACGAGTCACCTCTGCTCATAACTCACTCACCTCTTCTCACATCTCATCTATCTTGGCTCGCAGCCTCTCTCCCTCCCTCCATATCTCTGCTTCATGACATGACACCACATCGGCCATCGCCATGAACTCCCTCTCACTCTTTTCTCGCACTTTGGCTATCTTTGTTTGCAACATGATCACCTCAACCTACAATCTACTCCTCAGTGCCTCTGTGTCTCTCAATCTTTGCTCAGTGATATGTAACCTTGCCTCGGCTCTTCTCAATCGCATAGACGGATCCTCTGCTATCGACAACATCATGGCCAATGGGAGAAAATCATGCACATCCATATCCATCTCCTTTGCCCCTACCTCCTCTCCCATGTCCATCACCTCGGCCTCCTCCCTCTCCCCCATCACCTCTCCCTCATGTCTCTCCTCCTCAGGCTTGACCCATGCCCTCTGTCTCCTCCTCCTCCTACCCGACCTCCGCTAACCTCCTGCTACTCTACTACTTTGGCTATCTCCAGCACTCTCCTTCATTGTTTTCCTACCTCTAGCTCTCCCCTCTACTGACCTCCTCCTGTTATGGCTGCCCCTAGCTCTCTCCTCTACTAATCTCCTCCTACTATGGCTGCCCTTGGCCCTCTCCTTTGTTGTCCTCCCGCCCTGCCTACCCCTGGCTCTCTCCTCAGTTGTCCTCTCCCTCTCCCTCCCCCGTGTCCTACCAATCTAACCTCATCCTCTGGTCCAAATCCCAGTGCCCCTTTGATCAGCTCCTCTGGTGTAATTCGTAAGGGTCGGTGTCACACAAACCATGTAACATACCTAACGGTCACTCCTGCCTCTGCTATCCCTCCAATCCTCCCTGGATAGGTCAGTAGATCTTGCTCCAGTGTCTCCCAATGCTCCCTCGCAAACTCTGGTGGAATCAACTCCCCCCATGGTCGCTTCTCGTGAAATCCCTTTGAACCTCTCTGCTGCACTTGGAATATCCTGTGTCAGCCCAAACTGCCTCATCACCCGGTCTAGCCTGTGTGACTCCACTATTTGCGGCTCCTTCCTGACTATATAACATTAGGTCATGAAGTGTCTCCTATGTCTCACCTCATCCTCCTTCCACCTGGTAAAGCATCGTGTCATAAACAACCTCCACACTATCTCCTCCTCCCCCAGCTCATCAAATAACCTCCTCCATCCATCTAAATCTCCACAACCCTGATACCGCCACACCTAGTCATACTCGACACCATACCAATATGCCACTAGCAGTGCCACTAATGGGGCTCTATATTGACCTCATAATCATTAAGTTTTTACCTTTTTAATACTTTATATATGGCTTTAAAAACTCATAATCTTCTCTTTTATGTATATTTTATGAACTTATCGAGGTATAAAGACTTAGAATATGAATGGTTAATATAAGTGCTTATTTCCTGTTATATGCATGATTAGAATGTGGTTATTAATCTATGAAATTCTTTATCATACATTTACATTTATTATGTATCTAGAGCTAATGTTAATACTCAGCCAAGTAATAACTAATTCTGTTTGAAAGTGATGAATGGCAGGATTGTTTGTGACTCATCTTCAAATGAGTTATGATCCGCTGATCTCTTTTTTTATGACTCATCATGCTGAATGAAGACTTTACCAACTACAACTTGAGCTCCAACACTGCACATCGAGTTCACAACTTTGGAATTCAATGCAACTGAAGGCAGTTACAAGGATCCACGCTAAGTTTATTCCTGTGCACCAGGATATCTTTTAGACTTTGAGTAGATTAAGTTTCCTGCTTATCTGTTATTTTTAAAAATAATGTTGGATATTTATATCTAGAGCCAACACAGTTGGATGTTAGATCGTATCAAGTTTTTGATCTTTCTCATGTAATTTCCCTTCTATTTTAAGATTAGAATAATTTCTCTAATTCAACTCTATTTGGGCACATTAGTTGGAAATAAGAAGAAAGTTGATCTCAACACTATGTTCAAAGATTATTTCAGCACACTTTCTGAATGAGTTGATCCTGTTAGTCATTACCATTTGATTATCATTGCTATGTTTCATTTCCCATGTTAGCTCAAGTTGAAATCATTTCATTGTTATGAATTTGAAGACAATTTAGATTGAAGTTCAACTGCATCATTGTTTTTACATTGTTTTGTTTTATCGAATTATGTAGTTCATTTCTTAGTTCAAAGATCATTTGCGTAACTGAGATAATCTAAAGTATCATTTTAATGGATTTTTTGCAAAGAAAGATAATTACTTGTCAATTTAGTAAGTGAGGAATGGAATAGTTTATTTTCAAAGCAATTATTCAAGCTTCAAATATATTTTAAGGTTCAGATTAGATTAAGTTAATTTTCCATTCCCTCATAAACTAACTTCTCTTGGAACAAAATCTCTCTATTCAAATTCCATTTTGACGGTTATTGACAATTATTTAGGATAGATCAGGAATAGAATGTTAGTTCAGAAAAACTCTTGAAAGAAAAAAAAAATAGCTCTGAATCACTCCTAACCGAGCTAAAACTACCAAAAACCCCTCAAATACCGATCCAAATCTTATCGCAGATAGCTTTAGACACCCTTGGGTTGAAATTAAAGAAAATAAATGAGTGGGAATTGTGACATCAACGACTTCCTACCATCAACCGCATCCTCTAGTCCCACTCTCACTACATCTGGCCTGGACACACTGATTTTCTCCTACGCCCATACCTGAAGCAACGTCACATGGGCCACGCTAAGTCCCTCCCGGTAGCATACCACATGTATATCCCTGTACAACTGCGCAAGGATGCATGGACCCCATGCAAACTCTCCATCCCTCCTCTTGACAATATGTTGAATCACCTCCATGTAGCTGAGGCTGCAAAACCATCCAGTCCCATCCAGTATCAATATCCCACTAATCAATCCGCATAGGTATAATGAAAATGGTGGTACTCTCAATCCCAAACATCTATCCACGTCTAGCCCCTTCTTCTGCACAGGAAGGTCCTCTCACCCGAACAAGACCCATATGGTTTGATCCAATGCCTCCCCCTCCGATCTCGTAGCACTCACAATGCGACCTACTATGGGAAGCCTCAATATCTGCCACACATCCTCTAAAGTCAATGTCATCTCCCCTGTCGGGAGATGGAAGGTTGAGGTCATTGAATCCCAATGCTCGATCAAGGTGGTCAACATCGCTCGATGCGCTCTAATAGACAGATACCCCAACATGTGCAACAACCCCGCCTGGGCCAAGGCCTGATGATCTGCTCCAGTCATCACTCATCGCGTCACCTCCATCACCTCTGATATCCTCTCCCGCATCTGCAAGCTATCGAATCACTGCAATCACATCACACAACCCGTCAATCATCCAATCCTCTCCTTCATTTATTTACCGACCCTATGTTCTTTTCACACTAACCTTTTCTTCACTCCTCTAGAAAACATTCCTAAGTTGATCTTTTTCTTTCTACCCCTTTATCCTTTTTTCTATCTTTTTGGCCCCATTTCTTTGCCCTTGGCGCCTTCCCTTTTGGGGTGGGACCACCCATTGGGGTGCGGCTGCCCCTAGGGGCAAGCCCGTCCATTCGGGGCGCCATTGCTCTTTGGGGTGAGGCCACCCATTTGGGGCACCATCGCCCTTTGGGGCGAGGATGCCCCTAGGGGTGCGATCACCCTTGTCAGGGCGTGACCGCCCCTGCGAGGGAAGGGTCGCCCACGACGGGGCGCAATTGCCCCTGCGAGGGCTAGGCCACCCACCCTGGGGCGCGACTACCCCTCACAGGGGCATGGCCGCCCCTTGGTGAGCGCAACCACCCTTTGGTGGGTAGGGCTGCCCCAATCTTGGGCATGACCACCTTTCTTGGGGCAAGGCCACCCCTGTTTTGGGGGGCTAAGCCTATTTTTTCTACATCTATTGGGTTTTTTTTAAATAACACCCTTTTTTCCCTACGCTTCTATTGGTGTTTCTCCCTACTCAGTGGGCGAAATTGATTTTCACCCTCTACCCATTTTTCTAATCTACCCCATTCCCAAACCCATGTTTTCAAATAGCATTATAACTCAAAAATAAATCATAAAATACTAAAAATCACAAGGAGGGTTTGGGCCTAACCTGGAGTGGGACCGCACACTCATGGTAGAAACTTCGCACCTCGTCTCGTTGGGTGGATGATGTCATCGTCATAATCTTCTGGCATCTTCTCTCCTTACCTCTTTCCTCTCCTCTTCTCTCTCTCACTCAACTGCTAGTTATGCAAATGAGTAATAGTAACTCTAAAATTTGTGCCCTGTGTGTCCATTTGACTCCATTCAAAATCCAATCTTCATGATTTTTTGAGCTCTATCCAACAGTACCTTTCATTTCTTCATGTCGAGAAGTCGCCTGGGGCCCCCTTTTTCTTCCCCAACTTCCCTCTCAAGGGAGCATACCCTACCATATTCATACATACCTCCTTCTTGGTCATTTTTCTGCGTGATTGGGGCATCTCCCTTCACTACCCTCCATTTGGGAATCTCACACAACCTCTCTTATGTTGGGGCATCTTTCTCCTAGTCGCTTCCTCTATAGAGTCATCTGCATTTTATTTTTCTTCAAAACACTGTTATTCTAACAATATTTTGAAGAGGGGCAAAATGTAGACATCCAAATTTGACTACTCTCATATGGTTAAAATCTTATCATTTATTCGTCTCATTCCTTTATAGCGACATATTTAATTAATATTATCATGTTCTCTAAGGTTTCCAAAAGTATTTAATTAAATACTTTATCCTTTACCATTTCCTCTAAAATAAATAAATGTATCAATTTATTTAATTTAGTCAATTATCCTCTTCAATTTTAAATTCATTCTTTCTCTCTCCTTGTCCCATCCTCCATAGCATTTTCACTAATCTAGGTTAATCTAATTAATCCTTGACTAAGATGTGCATATCCTTAATTAGGATTAATGTCACATCCTCCATATTTAGCCACTTGCCTCTAATCCTCATTAATTTGCCTAATCACCTATTTGCACAACCTTAATACTAATCACTTACCTTTTCTAGCATGTCCTTAAGTCAACCTTATCAGGTATTGACCTCTTCTCCATATGAATTAAAAATTCACATTTTATTCCCCCCATGCATTTCTCTTCCCCATGACCTCTCATGGGTCACATCAGGCACATGGGACAAGGAACTCTTTTAGGAGGACCTTGTCTTATCCATTGGGTTCTTCCAAACATGTGAATTAAAAATTCACATTTATTTCTCCAACACCCTCTCCAATCCACATAGTGACAAGAGAGGACTTTCTAAAAGTCCTCACTTGTCACTATCAGCCCCATATGGGGACAAGGAATTCCTTTTTGAGGAAATACTTTCCAATCCCAAGGTACTTTCAAGTACCTCCACATCACATGGCATTTTCCATGTCACTTGTATTTTTTCCATCTCACCTTCCACATGGCAAGATGTGAGTCCTTGTGAGTCCTCAACTCACCACAACCCTCCATCTTGTCCATGATGACTCAATCTCAACTGTCTGTTTTCCTTTAAATTGAGAGTCTTGGCCTCAAGTTAAAGTGGTTGGAGATTAGAGAGACAACCATTCAAGCCATTTTTGAATTCAAGTCATTTTGCACTCATCCTCTTAGAATTTACAACCATTTTGAATCCATTATTGCACTCACCTACCATCCTCAATCACTACACCCACCTCCATTATTGCATGCATTTTCCTTCAAGGAGCATATATCCAAGCATCATCAAGGGCCAACCAACTCGTCAATCTAAGCAAGAAAAAGGTATAACTCAATCTCAACCGTCTGTTTTCCTTTAAATTGAGAGTCTTGGCCTCAAGTTAAAGTGGTTGGAGATTAGAGAGACAACCATTCAAGCCATTTTTGCATTCAAGTCATTTTGCACTCATCCTCTTAGAATTTACAACCATTTTGAATCCATTATTGCGCTCACCTACCATCCTCAATCACTACACCCACCTCCATTATTGCATGCATTTTCCTTCAAGGAGCATACATCCAAGCATCATCAAGGGCCAACCAACTCGTCAATCTAAGCAAGAAAAAGGTATAACATTTCATGTTTTTGTTGTTGTTTATTTAGATTCAACTTATGGCTAATCATTGAGTGTTTGTATGTGTATTTTTTTTGTTGCAATCCTATTTGTCTTGCAATTTTAGAAGTAGAAATAACACCTGCACACACCAATGATAACAAAATTTTCAAAAAAATGAGAGACCTCCTCGATTGTAGGATCATCTCTATAACACCAATTGGCATAATGGAAAACTAGTTTTGAACAATTAGAAGAATACACAAAAGGTTCCCCCTAATCCATTATAGAAAAATTCGGTTAATTTTGCTAATGAGACACCTTGGTGTGTTGTTTTCCAACTACCCCATGCCTCTCAAATGTGTTTAGTAGCAAGACAATTTGAAGAAGGAAAAAATTAGTCATATGACTATGATCCCATGGAGGAAAATGGTGTGGAAGTACATGTGCTCATGCACAGATCAAATTTTGTTGATGAAGAATGTTCTTCAGAAGAAGAGTCATAGGAAGTGGATGTTGATTGTCAAATACAAAAATCAAACTCTTATCAGCAACAAATTTTCCTTGATGAAGATGAAGATATTGAGGACAATATTTGTGCTATAGAAATTGATGACATGAATGTGTCCTTTATAAGACCCTCTAATGAGGAGTATCAAAAAATGACAACAACCTTGGTAGAGAAAGCTGGAAATACTCATAACTTAAGAAATAGAGTTGTAAATTATGATAAAGGCAAGCCAGGAAGTATGTTCATGAAAAAAAAAAATGTTGAAAAGTAGGGGACTAAGACAAAAGAAATGGCCAAGCTAAATAAGGAAGAGGCCAAAGCCAAGGAAAGTAAGGGACCTAGAATTTGGGCCAAGAAAGATAATGCAACCAAGAAGCCTAATGAAGTTGTTTCAATTTTTAAAGTTAAGACTCAAAAGTCAGGCCCTGGTCAAGAAAATAAACAAGATAAGAAAGAGACTAAGAAGGAATATGAGCAACAAAAGGTCCAAGTTGAAGAACAAAGTGTAGTCCCTTATGAACTACCAAAGTATAATCCAGTTGATATGTTTCAGTTACTCTCTCAAGTCAAGGTGACTATTCCATTAATAGAAATGATGAGAATTGATAAGCACAAGTAGAAGGCAACGACCCTCATAAATGGTGCTACTAAGGCCTATGAAGATAAAGTGGTGTCTACTCAGCTTCAAGTGAGTGGAAATCAAGTTAGTGATGAGATGATGGAGGGACATATTGGTGAAATCCCTTAGATTTATTTGGGTAGTACTATCACAGCTTGACCAAGTAACATTGATCCTTTTTATGTAACTCTCATTTTTGATGGTAAGCTTCTAAAGAACTACATGATTGATGCAAGGGCTTTATCCAACATCATGTTGGTGGAGATCATGAAGGAAATGGGCTTGAAGATAATGTGCCTATGGAAAATTCTATGCCATGGATTCAAGAGATATTCTAGTCATAGGAGTGATAAAATATGTCCCATATAGACTAATTGCTTTTCCAGATAAGGATTTTTTCATGAGTATAGTTGTGGTGGACATCCCACCCAATTATAGTATGCTACTATCAAGGAAATGGAGTTCCTCCATGGGAGGTAGCATGCAATGTGACATGTCCTTTTCTACTTTTCCAATTGAGGGAAAGGACATCAAGCTGGTGAGGGAGCCAAGAGCTCCACATATGATTGAATTCATGGAAGAAGCAAACATAATCCATTTTGTGGATACCGGTATGGATAATTTCAAGGTGGAAGAGGTGTAGGAAGAAGAGGAAAAACAACTTGCACCCCTTGAGAAATAAGTATTACAACAAGCCAACAATGATGATTTGGGGAATATGCATTTTGATGATGTTTTCTGAAAGGAAGGAGCTGGTGCAGGGGTGATACTCATATCTCCTAGTGGTAAGACTTTTAAGTACTCATTTTCATTATTGTTTTCTTGCACAAACAATGTAGCCAATTATGAATATTTATTACTAGGGTTGAGGTTAGCTGAGAAACATGGCATTAAGAAGTTAAGAGTCATTGGAGATTCATAACTTGTAGTTTCTCAGGTTAGGGGAAAATATGCATCAAAGAATACTAGACTAAGATAATATAGAAATGTTGTATGGTATTCAATCAAATAGTTTGATAAATTTGGTATTGATTTGCTAGACATGAGCAATAACTGGGTGGTAGATTTGCTTTCCAATATTGCTCTACTACTCGATGATATTACTTTTGCTAGCATTTCAAAGGTTGAGGTGCAAGTCAAACTTTAATTTCTTGACAACATAAAGAACCGGCAGGTGTTCAATGATGATGAGGATATCTTAAGGTTTCTGCAATGTGTAGATGAATATGAGGGTCAATAAATTGATTTTGGAGCCTTTGTGGAGGAAGTGGATGGTAAGGAAACCATGTTTGGGAATGAAATTATTCAGTTAAAAACTAATAAGATTCCTAAAGGATTGGTAGCATTGGAAAGGGTTTTTGATGGCCCTTATAGAAGCAATGCAAAATAGACATCCACTCACAAAGAGGATCTTGAAGAAGTAAATCTAGGAAACAAGAATGCTCCAAAAAAGGTTTATATTGGGAAGAAGATGAAGCCTTGAGTCAAAGAAATACTAATTTATTTGTTGAGAAAGTACAAGAATGTATTTACATGGTCTTATGATGACCTGAAGGCATATAGGGAAGAACTATTTCAGCATGAAATACCTTTGAAGCCAGATGCAAAACCCTTCAAGAAAAAGCAAAGACCAATAAATCCCACTTTGCAACCCAAGATGCAAGAAGAACTTGTAAGATTGAGGTATGTTGGGATCATTAAGCCCATTAGCGCTTCAACCTGGGATTCAAATTTTGTTCAAGTCAGGAAGAAGAATGGTGACATCAAACTCTATGTTGATTTCAAAAACTTGAATGTGTCATCGTTGAAGGATACTTATCCATTGCCAAACATGGAATCCATGTTACAGAAGTTAACTGGTTGTGAGTTGTTATCCATGATGGATGGATTCTCAGGCTACAATCAAGTGGTAATCAAAGAATCTGAGTAGTACAAAACAACTTTCACAACACCATGGGGTACATATGTCTATGTAAGAATTCCATTTGGATTGACAAATGCAAGGGCTACTTTTCAGAGGGCCATGGACATGGCATTTTTTGACTTTATAGACATCTTTCTAGTTGTGTATCAAGATGATTTGACTGCATACAACAAAAAGGAAGATGATTGTATGCATCTGGAGAAAGTGTTTAAGAAAGCCTTAAAATATGGGATCTCATTGAATCCCAAGAAGTGTGTGTTTTGGGTAAAGGAAGGTCAATTACTTGGGAATATTGTGTCCAAAGAAGGAATAATGATTGATCTTGAGAGAGTGGCTATCATAGAAAAAATTCCACAGCCAAAAAATGCTAAAGGTATCTAGTCATTCTTTGGTTAGATCAATTTCTTGAGAAGATTTGTAACTAATTTTGCTAAGATTACCAGGCCTATTTCTAAGATGTTAAATAAAGGAGAGAGAGTGTTTTGGAGTGAGGAGCCTAGTCAAGCATTCAAAAGTATAAAACAAACCATCAAGGAGGCTCCAATGCTGAGATATTCAGATTTTTCCAAGCCAATGCATATATTTTCTTTTTCATCTTTTCATACTATTGTTGTTGTGTTACTACAAAAAAATGATGACGGATTTGAACAAACCATTGCATTCTTTAGAAAATATTTGCAAATTGTTGAACTTAAGTATGATATGACTGAGAAGCAGGCCTATGCTTTAGTCAAGGTTGTAAATTTTTTTTGAACATAACTAATGGGAGCTACAATCATAGCTTTTGTGCCAAGTGTTGTAGTGAAGGATATCTTCACTCAACAGGAGACCATAGGTAGGAGGTGCAGAGGGATCAAAAAGATCCAGGAATTTAATATTGATGTTTAGATCACCAAGTTGATAAGAGGGCAAGGTCTAGCTAAATTGATGGTTGAAATCAACTTGGAGGCAAACCAAATAAATTAAGCTAAATGTGTAAGTATTGCACCTATTTGTGACATGGAGACTTGTAGTTGGTATAAGAGAATTGTTGAGTATTTGTAGACTATGCAATGTCCCAAGGGTATGACTGATAATGAGAGAAGAAATTTGAATTTGCAAGCCATAAAGTATGTCATCATATAATGGACTTTGGTGGAGAAGCCTAGAGGGTGTGTTACTGAAATGTATTGATGACAAGCATACATTGGAACTTTTGCAAGAGATGCATAGTGGATTATATGGTGGCCATTACATGGCTAAAGCTACTGCTCATAAGATTTTGAGGGCACATTTTTGGTGGCCCTGAATTTTCAAAGATGCCCACAAGTTTTTTAACACTTATGATGCTTGCCAAAGATTCTCAAGAAAGTTAAAGTTTTCAAGGAATTTACCACCGAGACCCATTTCAGTCTAGGATCCTTTCCAATAATGGGGTATTGACTTCATTGGTGAAATATCTAAAAAATACAGTGGGGGACATTCTTGGATTCTCGTTGCAACTAACTATTTCACAAAATGGGTGGAAGCGATTCCCACCAAGAAGGCAACAGGAAAAGTGGTGATTGATTTCCTAATGAATAACATCTTAATCAAATTTGGAGTCCTAGAAAATATTATCTATGATAATGCTTTGTGTTTCAGATCAGACAAGTTCAAGGATTTATGTGATGAACATGGAATACAAATATCATTTTCTTCCCCTTATCATCCTCAAGGGAATGGTCAAGCAGAATCCAGTAATAAAATTTTAATGAAAAGCATCAAAGGGTTTTGAAAAGAATAAGAAAGCCTAGGATTCAAAGTTGAAGCTTGCATTATGGGATGATAGGGTTACTAATAAGAAAGCTATGAGACATTCTCCATTCGGTTTGGTTTATGGTTTATATGATAGAATACCTTAGAACAACTTGCTAAAGATGTAAAAGTTTCTACAAGAGTATGATGGTGACATATGTGATGAAATGCAACATAGGGTTGATGCTTTGATACAATTGAATGAAACTAGAAGATAAGCTCATGACAAAAATACCAAAATGTAGTTGCAAGTCAAGCACTTGTATGATAAAAGAGCTTCTCCTAGGAAATCTGAAGTAGGGAGCATGGTATTGATGTGGAATGCAAGAGCCCAAGATAAGGGCAAGCATGGAAAGTTTGAGGCACTGTGGTTAGGCCCTTATCTAATATCCAATACACATGGTGAGGATTCATACTTTATCCAAAGTCTGACAGGTGAAATAGGAAATGATGAAAGCAAAAATGGAAAGAGTACGTACTGCGATGCCTATATCGACTGGCCTCTCAAACTGATGAACTACATCTGCTCTGTGTGGTGCACCCAGTTTCCTCACCATCATAAATCGACAATCACAACAGAAAGATCTCCAGAGGTAAGAATTTCCTAAGACTCAGAGTGTAAATAAGGAAAAATGAAAACCTAATTTCCTATTTTAACCTCCCTAAACCCTAATTTTTACCTTAGGAACCCTCCTAGGTTTAAATTTTGAGCACCCTAGAACATTTGAGACCATAAATGCAGACCCTATACCCTAATTTGTCATCCTCTATGCATCTAAACCACAACGGAACCTTGTCGCGAGCCCGCTTGAAAAAGTAATTTTTCTAGCCAACCTCTTGAGGGATCAGCCCAGCATCGTATTATCCTTCAACTGACTATCAGGGTATAGTGGGGTATATTAAATTTTTCAAATCATGATCTGAACACTGAATTCTTTGAAATAATGTAACCAATACTTTATCTCAAAGAGGGACAAAATGTAGACATGTAAAAATGGCTTAACGCATATCACACATCATGAATTGTATTTTTCCATCATCAACATCATTATCATTTATATAATTACATTTCACATCATTTTCACCAATTAACCCTATTTCTAGGGTAAAACCACAAATCTGTGTCACACTTTATAAAGGAATCGACCAACAACAAAAAACATTCTGAATTTTGACCACATAAAAGTGGTCTTTATGTTTTGAATTTCAAAATGGTGTAAACTAATGAAATGTAGAGCTTTTGATGAAGTTTATTCTTGTAATTTTTAAAATTTAAAAAAAAATTGTTTTCATTATGTTTTTTTCAATTTAAGGACAAATTTTGGAATGCTAAAAATTTCAGAAAAGAGTGACTTCACGGGTCGCCAAGAAAAAAATTGAAAAAAACTTCATTTCTCCCTATTTTTTTTTTCTCCAAATAGGTAACTTCAATATCTACTGCATGGAAAACAAAAAATCAAATTTTGATGTATATTTTTCTCGTAATAACGTTTTAAAGTCAAACATGTCAGAATTTGACAGTTTTCACGGGCCGCAACTATTTCCAAAATTTTTAATCATTTTCGAAAAATAAATTATACCCTTTTGAAGAAGACTCTCTCTTCTACTGGACCATATAAGTTTTAAATAATTTTAATATGTTTTACTAATTTTTTTAAATTTCTAATCAACCTCTTTTTTAATTTTAACAACCTACTTGCATTATTTTAAAAATAAAATATATTAAAACTAATCAAAATATTAAAAAAATATATATATTTGGATTCCTCACTCTGAGCTCTACAAAAGGGTATTTTTATTTTTTGCAAAAAAATCATTCTGATAGGAAAAGTACTTAATTAAAGTTGAAAGTTTCAGAAAATTCTAAAAAAATGTTGAGTTGGTTGCCAACTAGACAGTTTCAGCCGAGAGAGTTTCTATCGGAAGGGTTTCGGCCGAAACCCTTTCGATAGAAACCCCTTCACATATAATAAGCCAAATTGAAAGCCGATTGTAAAGTTGGGAAGAAAAAATTTAATTTTTTTTGTTTCGACTGAAACCTATTCAACCAAAACCATGTGTGCCACGTATACGCCACATGGTTTAGGCCGAAACATACTCGGCCGAAATTAGTTCGCTCGGAACTATTTATTAGGCCGAAAGTGTGACACAGGTTTGTGCTTTTACCCTCTATCTTTTAATTGAATAATCTTGCATTATTTAATTAATTCACTATGTCATCATCTAATTTAACCTTATCTATCTTGATTAATTAAATTAACACAAGTTATTTAATTATGTCACTAATATACCTTATTCATTTAACTCAATTAAATTGTTATCATTAATAAATTAATTAAACCACTCTCCCTTCTCTAAATTTGAATAATTAAATCAATTATTCAAAATCACTCAACATGGTCAGCAAATAAATATATCTTTATTTCTTAAAGTCAAAAGAAACTTACTCATTCATCTCCAATATTAATTAATTAATACATCATCACATGTCTTGATTGAGTAAATCATGACCACTAATTTCTCAATCTATTTCCTAACTCAACCTAACTTTCTCAATCCCACTAAAAACTCAACCTGACTTTTTCAATCCCACCAATCATTCCAATCTAATCCCATTGATTATCCAACTTAAATCCTTAATTGGATCAATCAGAGGAGTTAAATAACTAATCTATTTCCTCTCAACGGTTCTCTATTGTTGATCGTGATCTTTCATTATTGAATCTTGATCGTTCATCTAAAACCTGAAAATCTATAAAACAACCTTCTTCCTTCTAAAAAATGATCGAAGAATCTAGAGAATTTGTGTGGAGAGGTCATGTTGAATTGACTATTGAATTCTTAAGAGCAAATACTTACATCTTTGATCACCATTAACATACCTTTTGAAGCTTTTTCATAACAATGGAGGCTTTGTATTGATCCAAGCAATCTAATATCAATACAAATATACTTCGACATGGGATGGTAATGTTGTAATTTGTGAATTCATTTTAATGATCTCTTTCGTGATTTCATTACTTGATTCATTGCTTTATAATTTCATTTCATGAGTAGGTTGGGATTTATCTTTGTTTTGATCTCATTCATTTGATTTCATTGTTGTTTCCTTATGCTTATTTCCCCCTTACAACTATATATATATGCCATTATTTATGCCTTTTATTTGTGCTCTGCTATTGGTGATGCTTCATAAACTCAATCTTGTGAATCTCCCCCCAACACACACACATATTACAAGTAAAATCAAAAATATATAGTTCTTTCTATTTTCACAACCTTTAAAAAGGAATATGTTATTTTTTATTTTATTATCAAATTTATATATTAAATTATACAAATGAAAGCATAAAATACATTTTAGCTCATTTATACATGAATGTATGTATTAAATACATGATTTTAAATTATTTATTTTTTGAAAACATAAACACCCGTTATTATAATTATATTAAAATATATATATTTTCTATTAAAATAAATAAATAAATTTTTATTATTACATTTAAATGTACATATGTCTATATAAATATATTTATATTAATTTTTTTAAATAAATAAATAAATATTATTATCTAAGAATATATTTAAATGCATATATTTACATATTACAACTATATATATTTTACAAACAAAATCTTTTAACAATTTGTAAGGAAAAATCAAACTAAATTATTTCAATTATAGAAAAATTCTACTTCTAGCAATGAATGTATTATCTAAGCGAATGGAAATTTTCTC
Organism: Sequoiadendron giganteum; assembly: GCA_007115665.2. Lineage (NCBI taxonomy): Eukaryota > Viridiplantae > Streptophyta > Pinopsida > Cupressales > Cupressaceae > Sequoiadendron > Sequoiadendron giganteum. Next base: position 464,698,814 of record CM021108.1, read on the forward strand.
ACCCCCCAACCATAGTTATTGCTTACAAGTCCACCACTAAGCAAGGAGGTCTTCATAGAAACCACTTTTTTCAACAAAACAAAGAGATAACACAACAACACCCATAGGCTTAACAACACATATGAATTTTGACAAATTCATAGAATAAAGAGAATCAAGGTGAAAAATCTAACCCCTTGGGAAAAAATAAATATCAACATCCTCCACAACACCACCCAATATCCTCTCATGTCCACAACCACAATAAAATTCTACACAAAACCTCCAACATAATAATGCATAAACATATATGGGCGCTCAAGACCAAAATTATTTAATAAAGGATGCATATTTCTTTAATTACATGAAAAATATATAAGGTAACCGATACCTTAATTACTTCATAAGGTAATATTTTTTTTTTTAAGGTAGGGTCCACACCTCTCTCAATCCTAATACATGGAAGACTCTTAACCTCATATAAAGAAGATTTCTCTCTTCTAAGATCTAAGCTCTAAGCCCTCAAGACTCCACATTCTCTTTCAATAACAAATAATAATGCCAAAAGAATCCTCAAAAACTCAACAAAAGGGATATATATAAAGAAAGATACACTTAGTCCATATCCCCATACAAAACTTAGTATTGAAAGATTCAATAATTCAAGCCATTCTTCATTTTTCACAAAGTCAAATCTCATCACATTTTTTCTGATAGACTTTGGGAGAATCAAGTCTTGTCCACATCTCAAAATTTATGTTTCAAAAAGTACCCATCCCATAGGTATCCATCCTAAGGAATTATTTTCACTTAATTCATGAGGGAAAAATACTTTAAGACCTTTTAAATTCTCTTATAAGATCGAATATGAAACTTTTCACAAAGATGACTCAAAACTCAAGATTCTTACAAATATAAATTTAAAATAAAGTAATAAAATTAAATAAAAATAAAAATTGCATGCTACAAAATATTTTCATTACTAAGGACCTTACTCCCCTAGTGAGTTAAGGTCAAGTATCACCAAGGAACCATAACATAGATTTCTTGAGGACCTCCAAAGATTTTGCATCAACCATGGAATCACCTACACACTTGTCAACGAGGGTGAATATATTCTAGACAATAATTAAAGCAACAATTAAAAAAATTTAAACACATAATTTACTATAGGTATTTATACTCCTCATAATTAAGTCTAATAAAAATAATCACACTCCTCATAATTAACTCTAATAAAAATAATCACACTTCAAAAATTAGTATCATAATTATACACACACAATTCACATTTAACTCATAATAATATTTCATATTTTTTAAATTTTTTTTACCATAATCAAACACCCTTATTTAGATTACCACTACAAATTCAAAATTAGATTAGTCTTACCATTTTTCATGATATAATTGAAAATTAATCATGATATTAGAAAGGAAATGTGATGCTTTATAATCATTCACATAAATAGTAGAAATAAAATACTATAATCATCATCTCAATTATCTAATATATTTATTTTAAACATAGTGTTGATATCTATACAATCCATAATCATAATTAAAATTTAAATAAATATATAAATCCATAAGTATTAATATCAAAATAACTCTATCGAATATGAATAAAATCATAAGGCAAGGGTGGATCTCAAACCATGATACAACAACACATGTTGAGATTGATTATCTCAAAGTTTATTTTTTTCAAATATCTTGAAAAAAGAGATGGAAAACTTGAAAAAAAATCCAACAAATGAGAACAACTTAAAAAATGAAAAATCATGACGGCTCTTTAATGTTAGAGACTTATGAATTTATAACTAGGATTGATAATGAACCCAAAGACAACATAGATGAGATACAAGCATATTGAAAATTCTTAAGATGGAATAATTACCTATTGAAGAGAAAAATGAAAATACTCTTGACTATGTCCACTTGTAACATTCTCCAAGTTCCTCTATATGATAAATCAAATAATAAAACACCTCCACCCAAGGGACATATCTCATCTTTATAGCCACATGCTAATTTACCACCCTCCCACATAGATAGAATTTCAAAATAAAATAAGATTACTTATAGTAACATCAATGACTTAAAAGAAGACCAAGGCTAGCATATCCATGTATGACTTTATACACATTACTAGTTAGAAGTATATGATAAAATATTAATATAAGCTAAATCAAATTAAGCTAAAATAATTGTAGATACACATGTTTCTCTTTAGAAAGAGAAAGTTGAGTCTCAGGTTTTCCTTTTTATGATCATTTTTTTTTAGAAATAAGTACATAATTATCTTATTTTATGTGTGTTTTGGGTGATGTTATGTCTTTTTCAGTTTGTAAATAGTTAAAATTAATTTCAACTAAATAAAATTAGAAATTAATACAAATATAAAAAATGAAAGTCAATGCAGTTAGTGAGTTAAATAATATACACATTCAATTTGTTTGAAATTATAAAATTCAATAATATATATTTATATCCAAGTGGTGGATATACTAGATGTAGATTGTATGATATTTAGTCAAGAGTGGTTGGAAACGTTGAATGGTTATATGGCAGCCAATTTCTCACAAATATGGATCATATGAAATAATAAAAATAATTGCATAAAAAATGAAAGAGAATTATGAATGAAACATTTGATCACTAACTATAATAATACTAATTGTGTTTTCTTCAAAATTAGAAGTTGGGGTTTGTATGATTGAAATGAAAAGGAGAGTTGAAGAAATTATGTTTAAAAGAATTATTCCATTAGTCCATAAAAATACATTTGTAAATGACTTAGTATATATAATTTATCAATTAAAAGAACAAGTTCTAACATGGTTAGTTATGAAAGTGTACAAGAAAACATAAATAACCACATTCATTTAATGCAAAAGGAAAAAGGACAACTAGGTTACTTGAAATGAAGGTCAAGTGCAACAATAAAAATAAGAAAAGGGATAAGAAATGTGTCATGATAGGTCTAAGCTAATAAATTTCATCTTATTTCTCTCAAATGGAATTTTTTTATAAGTTATTATAAAATTTGAGCAATGATAATAAATTGGTAGACTTTTGTTGACTTACTTGACCAATCTTTTTCTTATTAGTGTTATACTCACTATGAGTAATATGTATAAAATGGTTGCCTAATAATTTTCTTGGTAATAAGAAGGATAAAAAATATATATATATTTAGAATCTTGATTATGTGAATAGAGAAATTGAAATGATGAAGTTTGGGTATGAAATTAACCTAAATTAGAATAATAATGGCTTGTTGCTTCTTTTTGTTAGGAATATGATTGTAAAAATGAATGAGCTATAGAACACAAATACAAAATAGAATTATAAGAGGAGTTGGGTGTTTACGCATTTGAAGTTGAAGGGAAAATATCTAAAACATATTATGTAGTAGTGCATACTTCCAAAAGGAAAACACATAAATAGACCAAGAATTTTGATGGTTTCAAGTCTAAAAATTATTGTGGTAGTAGAGGTGATGTTGTTAAACCAAGGGGAGAGTTATATATTGTAGCTCTCAAATAATAGTTTTCATGCACTAACTGTTGCAAGTATGTTGTACATGTTGTCATTGATTTCAACAGTTGGTCATTGATGTCAACAGTATGGAGATTGCTAGTGTTGGATTTGTTAGTGGTGCTTTCATTAGTGTTGTTAGTACTATGCTAAGTGTGGATATGTTGTGGTTTGATGTCACATTGATGTCAACCCCTACTTTGGAGATTGTTGGTATTACATATGTAGTCATGATGAGAAGGTGTTTTAGTGTTGTGTTGGTTTTGTTGATGTAGCTAGTTCACTTGGTTTCCAATTGATTTTAAGAAAATTTGAATAAAAGAGTGCGTAGTATGATAGAGGTGTGTTCAATGTTCTGCTTTGTACTTCTTCATGGTTGGAGATATGATTGTGTTGTTTAAATGTGATGATCAGAGGTGTTCAAAGGTGTTATATCTAGATTTTCAGGTTTTGGATCATGCAACAATGGAAGTTGTGTTTGATAGAGTGTGTGCCTATTAAGAAGCTTGTCTATGACAAATGGAATTTATCTACATTTCTCCATGTTGTTGTTTCCTATCTTACAGATTTGGGAACATGCCTATATTATCTGTGTTTATCTTCCCTTAGATTTTTTGGTGTTGAGTTGCTCCACAAGTTCAGATCTTATGTTGAAGTTTATTGATAGTGCATCCCAATGTGGAGGATGAAATTATTTTTTAGTTTCAGGGGGTTGCGACAGTAATTCAAAATATTCTGATGATGCTAAAATATTCTAGGATGTTTTTTGGATGTTGTGAAGTGTTTCTTTGTGGTTTTCATGTTGTTTTTCGACTTGGAGAATCATGTATGTGGTCAATTGTTAGTGTTAGTGCAAGTTTGGTCGACCTAGGATGCTAGCGCTAACTACGAAGATTATTTGTTGTTTTTGGAAGAATGGTGATGGGTTTCGGTTAGATTTGGGTCCTAGTTAACCCTTGGTGTGGTCTTCCTTCAATTATTTCCACCGTGGAAGTGTTTGGTGCTAACCTATTTGGTGTTGCACATTTGAGGTGCATATGTTTCATTAAGGTTGACCTAATTAAGATTGTTTAAGCCGAGGATGGTATAAATGCAAGGTGAGTTGTTAGAGATTTTGTAAGGTGTGTGAATGATGTTAATTTTATCAAGAGTGGTGATTTGAGTGTGATCTTAATGCCTATGACTCTAGATGTAGTGAGCAGAAGTTGTCTACATTTTCAGTGTGCTTGAAGTTGTTGGACGCAGTGAGCCAAAGGTTGCAGATGGCATAGAGTTGTAGTGGTGGATTCTTCCTATTGCTTTGAGATAGTGAATCTCTCTATAACATTTTCTTCTATTCTTCTTTCTTTTGGGCCGATAGTGAGATTTTCTTCTTTTTTGGGTAGTGAGCCTAATTATATTTGGTGTTTCTATTCATATATATGTGAGCTAATCCTCACCATGGTTCCCTACTTAGGGTTTTCCATGTAAATATGGTGTTCTCTTGTGTATAGTTGTGTTTGCATTGTTGTTTCACATGTTTACATTATGCTAATGCTTAATGAGGGTTTAAAGTTTAATAAGGGTTTGAAAGTTAATGAGGGATTGAATTTTTTAACGTATAATTGATTCACCCCCTCTTAGTTTTCTTGTGTATCTAACAATTGGTATCAAAGCTATGGTTCCTTGGAGAAATATTAACCATTTGAGGTAGATCCAGATGACACACAAAAATGGTGTCAAAGCTCCTTTGTTCAATGGACCAAATTATACTTACTGGAAAGCCAAGATGGAATCCTTTCTTGTCTCTCTAGGATTTGGAGTCTAGAAATCAGTTGAAAGAGGATATACCTTGTCTACTAATGGTCCAACGAGTGATGTGATTCTATGTGGACTCTCTAATTCTGAACTTGGGAAGGTGACAAGTCTGAAATCCACATGCTTAGAGTGGATGAAGTTGTCAATGTCATCAATGGTCTTGGTGGTAAGCTAGAAGAAAGTGAAGTAGTGAAAATGGTATTGAGAACTCTTCCTAAACCTTATAGTTCTAAAGTTTTTGCTATTGAGGGAGCTCAAAATTTATATTAATATTCTAGAGATTAGATGTTTGGTGCTTTAATTTCTTATGAGTTGAGAGAGTTTGGTCAAGATTCTACAAAGAAAGAAACTGCTTTTAAAGTTAGAAAGGCAAAGAATGATGATGAATTAGATCTGGATGATCTTGATGAAGTGGAATAAAATTATGTAAGGAGACTGCAAAAGGACACTAGCAAATACAGAGGTAAGTTACCCTTTAAATGTTTCAATTTCTGAAATATAGGTCATTATGCTTCTAAATGTCCAATCAAAGTTGTAAATGACAAACATAAGGATCATAAAGGTAAATTTGTCAAGAAGAGTTATTATGTTGAAAAAGACAATTGTGTCTGATGATGAGGAATCAAACTATCTTGATGAAGATAGTGATGAATGCTTTTTCATTGCTCTAAATGTTGGAACTAATTTTACTAATTCTAAAAGATGTATGAAGGAAAGTGCTTTAGAAACTTTCATAACATTGAAGGAACTATGGTGAATACTTTTCATGTAAGAGAGGAAAGAAAATACTGAATAATTGATAGTGGATGCTCAAATCAAATGATAGGTGATAAGAGTAATTTTATTACTCCAAAAGTATGATGGTGGTCTTGTTAAGTTTTGTGATGATACATCTACTAAGAAATGTGGAAAAGGTTTAATTAGTTTTGATGGCAATCATAAAATAGATGATGTTCTTTATGTCAAGGGTCTCCGACATAATCTTCTCAGTCTAGGATAGATGTGTAGCAGAGGATACAATTTGGTGTTTCAAGATGATGGCTGTGAAATCAGAAAAGGAAGGTCTGGAACTTTGGTTGTTGCAGGGACAAGTACAAAAGGTAATGTTTATCAACTCAAAGATAGTGGTGCTAAGTGCTTTATGTCTCAAATCAATGAAAGTTGATTGTGGCATAGAAGAATGGGTCAGATCAATTTTGAAAGCTTAGTGAAGATCAAATTTACTGATGATGTTAGAGATCTGCCAAGAATTACAAAGCCTATCAATGAAATTTGCAAAGAATGTCAGTTCGGAAAGCAAACAAAGAAGAGGTTCAAGACTAAATAATATTCTACCACAGGTCCTTTGGAGTTGGTGCATACAAACCTATGTGGACCTACTGAAATTAGAATATCTCAAGGTGATAGGTATTTTATGTTGTTGATTGATGATTATTATATAATGACTTGGGTAACATTTCTCAAATAAAAATCAAAAGCTTTAGATAAGTTTAAATCATTTAAGTCTATGGTTGAGAATGAAATGGACATGAAAAATAAAGTGCTTAAGGTCTGACATAGGTGGTGAGTTCACCTCCAATGAGTTTAATAGTTTTTGTGAAGATCATGGAATAAAGAGACATTTGTCAACTCCTAGGACTCCTTAGCAGAATGGAGTTGTGGAAAGAAAGAATAAAATAGTTCAAGAAGCAACAAGGACTATGATGAAATATGAAAATCTACCAGATGTCTATTGGAGAGAAGCTATTCATACTGCAGTCTGCATTCTTAATAGAGGTCAAGCAAGAGTGAACAGTTCAAAAACTCCCTATGAGTTATGATATGGAAAACCTCCTACTATGAAATATTTCAGAGTGTTTGGAAGCAAATTCTATATTAGAAGAGATGGAGAAAACTTAGGAAAGTTAGATGCAAGATCTGATGAATGAATCTTCCTTGGATACTCTACAAGAAGCAAAGCTTACCGATGTTATAACAAAAGGTTGAACAAGATTGTTGAAAGTGAAAGTGTCACAGTGGATAAAGAATCCCATCAGAGTTTTGTATTGATAGAAGGATATGAATATGATGAATCCCCTTGTAGTGAAGAAGGAAAAGATGAAGAGAAATAAAAATAGATGACAATTGAAGAGGAAGAAGCTCTAAAAAAGATCCCTAAGACTCCTAAGTATATGCAAAAGAATCATTTTTAAGATCAAATCATTGGAGATAAGAGAAAAGGTGTGTTGACAAGAAGAAAAGATGCTTTAATAGACGAATAGGTAAACTTTTGTTTACTTTCAAAGGTAGAACCTAAAATAGTGACTGAGGCATGCAAAGATAAGAATTGGGTCAAGGCTATGAAAGAAGAGTTGGAATAGATTGAAAGGAATAAGACTTGGGAATTGGTCCTAAGACCAACAAAAAAGAATGTGATAGGAACTAAGTGGGTTTTCATAAAAAAGTTGAATGAGGATGGAAAATTTGTTAGAAATAAGCCTAGACTTGTGTTTGAGGGCTACTTAGAAGTGGAAGGAATAGATCTTGAAGACACTTTTTCTCCGATGGCAAGGATGGAAGCCATTATATTTTTTTTTGCTTTTGCAACACATAAAGACTTCAAGGTATATCATATGGATGTCAAGTCTGCATTCTTGAATGTTGAGTTAGAAGAAGAGGTGTAAATTGAACAATCAAAAGGTTTTTCAGTTATCAAATGATGTTGATATGGTTTGTAGATTGAAGAAAGCATTGTATGGACTCAAAAAAAATCCTAGAGCTTGGTATGCAAGGTTGGATAAGTATTTCTTGCAACAAGGATTTAGAAAAGGTATTGTAGATATCAACCTTTAGTTCAAGGTTGAGGGAGAAAAAATCCTGATTGTGGTAGTTTATGTTGATGACATAATCTTTGGAGAAAATGAAGGCATGTGCAAGAAGTTCGCAAATGAGATGCAAAAAGATTTTGAGATGTCAATGTGTGGAGACATGAATTTCTTCCTTGGATTAAAAATTAGTCAATCAAAGAAAGGTATTTTCATTTCACAATCAAAGTATGCCGAGGAAATGTTGAAGAAGTTTGGAATGGAGGATTCTAAACCAGTGTGTACTCCTATGGTTATTGGTTGTAAATTGAGAAAGAATGATGAATCTCCTAAGGTTGATCAAAGAAAGTACAAATCAATGATTGGAGGATTGCTATATCTAATTGCTACTAGACCAGATATCATGCATGTAGTATGTTCTTGTGGTTAGATTTCAAGATCCCAGAGAATCACATGTTGCAACAATTAAAAGGATATTTAGATACTTGAAGGGCACTCCAAACTTTGGTATATGGTATCCTAGGGATACTTATTTATCCTTGAGTGCATATATAGATACAGATTGGGCAAATTGTATAGATGAAAAAATAAGTAAAAGTGGAGGTGCTTTCTTTCTTGGAAGCCGATTAGTTTCATGGTTGAGTAAGAAGCAGGATGCAATTTCATTATCTACTATAGAAGTAGAGTATATTGTAGTAGCATCATGTTGTACACAGGTGTTGTGGATGAAGTAAACATTGAAGGATATCAAAGTATCATATGATGAACCTATTTCAATCTTATGTGATAATACAAGTGCTATCAATATTTCAAAGAACCTAGTAATGCATTCAAGAACAAAATATATCTCTATCTAGTATCACTTTCTAAGAGAAAAAATTGTAGAGAATGAAGTGAAGCTACAGTATGTTCCTATAAAGAATCAAGTTGCAGATACTTTTACAAAGGCTCTTCCTAAAGATACTTTTGAGTATCTCAGACAGAAGCTAGGGGTTATTGCCTCTTATCCTTTCAACTAGATGCATAAGTGTATGCATATTTTTGAGAAGCATTTCAAGATACATTCTTGATCTTAGATTGATGTTGAAGGTTACCTCTCAAGGGGAGTAGGTAGTAGTGTTTGGTGCAATTAGGTGTAACACATCTTGTGTCCCTAAGGGGAGTGTGCAAAAAAGATCAAGTAGGAGAAGGAGAAATGAAGAATGAGTAGTGCAAAATGTACATTAGTGAGAGTTGTATGGAGAAGAGCAATGGAGAGAAAGTAGTTGCTTTTTGGTATTTCCTAAAGAGAAGTGTGCAAGTGGAATCAAAGTTATGTATGTAGGTGTCAAAGGGGGAGAGTAGAAAAGAAAAATTCTATGCAAGTGTTGTCAAAGGGAAAGATTTTTCCCTTTTCCTTTGATGTCAAAGGGGGGGAATATGATCTAAGAAACATAGGGGGAGAGTGATGAGAGTAACATTTGAAGATCTCCTCAAGATATGGGGAGTGAATACAAAGGGGATAGAATAGTGTTTAAAAGACACAAAGGAAAGAAATGCAAGAGATGCCCCAGTAAGTGGGAGTGTTTCTTAATGTAGAGTTGATGGTGATAGTTGCCTTTATTGTTGATGGTTTTTCAGATCTGATATTGCCATCAATGAAAACGAGGAGATTGTTTCAAGTATGTTGTAGGTGTTGCCATTAATGTCAAAAATTGGTCATTGATTTCAATAGTATGGAGATTATTGGAGATTTCTTATGTTGGATTTGTTGGTGGTGCTATCATTAGTGTTGTCAATACTGGAGCTAAGTGTGGATATATCAGATTGATGTCAACCCCTAGTGTGGAGATTGTTGGTATTAAATATGTTGTATTCATGATAAGAAGGTGTTGTAGTGTTGCGTTGGTGTTGTTTTTTATTAAGGAAAAACAAGTTTTGAATGGGTCCCAAAACCCTTTAACAACAAAGAGAAGAAAGATAAAGCATGATAAAGTTCAGAACAAAAAATAGAAAGTTGCCAACAAAAATAAAAATAGAAACCAACATAAAGAAAGCACAGCACAAAACCAGTAGGGACCCGACAGAAATCCAGTCATTAGGCCAAGTTTATTAGGATATATGCCACCTCCTTCTCCAGATTGTTCATATCTATCATTGCTTTCTTAATTTCCTAAATATCAACAAGGGTATTGTCAACCTTCCTTTTCAGGTTAGCTCTGGTTCTTTTGCATGGCCTTGCACCCTCTGTCAGGCTTTATTCTTTCTCACCTTCCACGTCCACAACAGTCCTTACCTGATAGGACTTTTCAAAATTCTCAACCATCATGTTCATGGTACTTGCAATGGATCTCAGGATCTTGTGGCTCATTTCTAGAACCTTCTAAATTGACTCTTTAACATTCTTAAGCTTTCCCTCCATGTTAGATAGCTTTCCATCATGATTACTCTTGAATTGTTGCAAGTCCTCCAAAAATTTCTTAAGGCAATCTACCATATATCTCTTTTCATATTTACTCCACAAATCCTTGGCCTTATCTCTATCCTTGTTAGTTTTGTCCATCATTTCATTCTCTTCCAACTTGTTGTTAAAATCCCTTTGATTCAAATTTATCTCCTTAATCTCAAAGAAAACCCACTTAATCAATCGAAAGAAATCCACAGACCCATTGCGGATGATAGCAAGGATATCAATAGCCAAATCACATTTCACCTTAAAGTAGTGATCATCCTCCTTAAGGTCACTAGGATACCAAGGCTTGTCCTCCCTATCAGTAGGAGGGTAGCTAGAGTACTTAGATGAATGGGTTGGTTGAGACTCATCTTGATTTTTTTCATAAGAGGGGTCCTCCACAACCTTCCTATTTCCCTTCCCCTGAGGAGAGACACTAGAATTACCTTTTAGCTTCATTTTATTAACCGCAAAAGCCAAAAAAATGACTTTAGCTCTCCTAGTAGAAATAATTGCACTAGGTTTAGGAAGGGCACTAGATTGTTCCTTACCTTTATTATTTCCCTTCTTCACCGCCTTCGAGGGACACTTTTCCTCCTCCTACATATCAGTCTCCCATTCATCTTTGTCCGTATAGCTAGCACCCAAGTCCTCCTTAGTAGAGGCAAAGTGGGGAGGAGCGGTATGGTGGGTAAGAGCCGACATAGCTTTAAAATGTTCATAAATAAGAACAAGCGAACCCTCGTGAAGAATGGGGTACCTCACCGAGTTTGAATTATGGTCCTGAAGACTAGCATTTAGCAAAGTAGAGAGATAGAAAGGGAGGGAAACCTTAACCTGATACTAAAAATGATTCAGAAGCACAAAGTGATAGCCGAAAGCCCTTGTATATCTGCCATCCAGTGTAATGTATTCCATAATCACTCTTAGAACCTCCCTCCAGAGCAATTTAATCTTAGTGGAATCATAGCTACTTTTGGTAGCTCTTTGTACGTCCTCCTTCTCCTTATCAGTCTTAGGAAAAACTTTAACCACCTAGTCAGAGAGCTTTCTGTCCTTGTAGAACTTAAGCCCCTCGATGGACATCCTAGTGACATCAGTGACTAACTATTCATCAATGTCCACCTTTCTCCCAAAAAGATTTATCTTGTCATTGTTCCATTCCTTAGCAAAAAACTTGGTAATATCCTAATCCCTACCATGAAGTTTTTCAATATAGTTCGTAATACCACCCTTCTCCAACAAACGCCAAACTTTATCCTTACTCTTCAGCTCCTTGCATTACATCGGTTCCACCTTGCAACACTCACCTCCCATGTTGACAATGGTGCAACCCTTCTGTGAAGACTCCAGAAGACCAGAAAACCTGATCGCCAAAATGCCCAAAAAGCATGTGAAGCACACAATATGATAGAGGCAGTTAATGCTACTATACTCCAACCCATGAAAAATAATAATGAAGCAACATTTCCAAGACTGCATTAAAAGGCACACCGCATCCTTAATCATTGTTTGATAGGGGAAATTGAACCTTCCCATGGGTTCGATCATAAATTAATAAGGCAGTGACATCAACCTCTAATCTGTCACTCCTCTGCCACGTCATCTTACCCTTAGCCTTGACCCCCTTATTGGCAAAGAAATTCACCACCATGTTAATTTCCCTATAGGTGTGGGAAATGAAATAATTTTCAAAAGAGCTAATAATCTCCTTGGAGAGATAGATCCAATTCTCTATAGTCCAAGAGGGCTTATGAAAACCTTTAATACACTGAATAATATTATTTGAATCCCCTTCAAGCCAAACATTTTTCAAATTCAATTGACAAGCTAAATTTAGAGATTCGAAAGCCCCTATGGCTTCAACAAGGTGGTTGGTCTGGGTACCCAAGGGGAGCGCCACTTCTAGAATAAAATTGTCATTCTCATCCCTTATCACTCCCTCACACCTAGCAGGCCTAAGATTACCCTTGGTCACCCCATATGTTGTGTTGGTGTTGTTGATGTAGCTAGTTCACTTGGTTTCCAAGTACTTTTGAGAAAATTTGAATAAAAGAGTGTGCAATGTGACATAGGTGTGTTCAATGTAGTTTGAATATAATGATCAGAGGTGTTATATCCATAGTTTCAGGTTCTGGATCATGTGATAGTGGAAGTTGTGTTTGACAAAGTGTGTGCATGTGAAGAAGGTTATCTAGGAGAAATGGAATTGATCCACATTTCTCTGCATTGTTGTTTATTGTCTTGCAGATTTGGGAACATTCCTATATTGTCTATATTTATCTCCCCTTATATTTTCTAGAGTTAAGTTACTATTCAAGTTCAATTCTTATGTTGAATTTTAGTGTTTGTGCATCCTGATGCGTAGGATGAAAGTATTCTTCAATTTTAGGTTGTTGCAGAAGTAGTGCAAAATATTTTGATGATGTTGGAATATTTTGGGATATTGTGTGGATGTTGTGAAGAGTTTTTTTATGGTCCACATGTTGTTTTAGGACTTGGAGAAGTGTGTATGTGGTCGCTTGTTAGTGTTAGTGCAGGTTTGACCAACCTGGAATGTTAGCAGTAATTGTGAAGATTGTTTGTTGTTTGTGGAATCATGACCATGCGTGTCGGTGTAGATTTGGATCCTACTTAACCCTTGGTGATGAGGTAAAAATAACCTCATCATAATAACATAATAAATTCATATTTCATATATGCAAAACCCTTATCCTCTGCCAATTAATTAAACTTTAGGAGAAATAATTGCTTGTCTTTTAAAGAAAATTGTACAAACTTTATTTCTTGTGATTTATTGAAGTATCTTGCCAACCGAAATAATGCCAACCATAATAACAATGATCCTTTGCCACCTCGTACATTCACGTATCTTATTACTCTAGATGCAGATGATGATACCACAGTAAAAAATATCTCTCCTGCTTTCCTGCCAACCTTTCATGGTTTGTCCTTCGAAGACCCCGACCAGTTTCTTTTCGAATTCAAGGTCCTCTGTCAAACCTATGACTATAAAAATGATAACCAGAAAATGAAGTTGTTTCCTTCTACCTTGAAGGGTACGGCCATGTGTTGGTTTATGGGGTTATCTTCAAGATCTATTACGTCTTGGGAGGACATGGAGAACACTTTCCTGCATAAATACTAGAGCTATTGTAGGGTGAGTGATCAAAAGGAGTTGTTTAAACTTAGACAAAATGAGGATGAGAGTCTAGAGGAATACCTAGATAGGTTTCTTTTCTTGTCTAAACAATGTGGAGAAGAGACCATTAGTGATGAGATTCTCAAGACCATATTTCTTAAAGGACTCGATAAGGATGCAAGGCGAAGCCTTGATTTAATGGGAAAAGGAGACGTGTCTCAAATGGCCCTTGAAGAAATATGTAAGTTGTGTCAGAATTTCTCATGTACCCAAGGAGGAATTCACAAAACTACTCTTTTTAAAGGGTCCAACGACATGGGCAAGCTTCGGGAGGAAATAGCAAACCTTAAAACAAACATACTCATTCAATTGAACGCTGCACTAGATAGCATACAAGCTAAGACACGCAATCCTGAGACTTTGTCCATCTACTATCCTAGATGCAAAAATAAACATTTGTTGCGAGAATGCCCCCTAGACAAGGTTAATGTTTGTCAACTTTGTGAACAAAATCATCCTACAAACCAGTGTGAGCTCCTTATTGATCTCAAGAATTCCAAGAAAATGATTTCACATGTTGAGGAAGAAATCAATGTGGCAAATCAACGCCAAGGAGGGGAATTTTCTTATAGGAAAAATTCCAATCCTGCTTGGAGACCACAAAACAACTGGACTAGTAATCAATGGACTCCATCTTGGCCTCAACCGCCCCCTCAACAATCTAATTGGGGATCTCCCTATTGGGGACCCCCTGAATGGGAAACTCAATCATGGGGAACTCAGCAGTGGCCAACCCAAACACAAAAATAGTGGTATCCACAACATACTACTCCTCAATGGAATCAGGGGAAAAATCAATTCTATACTAGATCTTGTAGGAACCAACAGAAAAATTTGTTACCTCCACCCCAGAATCCTCCTCAGAATGAATAGATAAATCAACCTCAGTTCCGAATGTAGCCACTTCCCAATCCAAAGAACAATCGACAAAATACTCTGATATACTCTAATGAACAAGATAATGTTACCAAACTTAATGCTATACATTATGGAAATGTTCAGTTGCATTCGGGTCAAACAATTCAAGCACTAACCATTCAAGAAATTGTGGACAAGCCTACTCCTAAAAATCTTGAGAAGAATAGTCCACCCAACCACACTGTTCCCACAAATAACACTGTACCTCCTTCAACAACAAGAGCTGCTAACTTACCTCAGGAGGAGAAGGAAGGTCAGGCTCTAACTGATCTTAGAAAGGATACCTCTCTAAAAGAGAAAACTCAAGCGCTATTTCTGGGGCGTCTGAAATCATCCACTCTGAAAGATACTCTGAAAATGTCTTTAACCTCTGAAACTGCATTAATTCAAGAAATCAAACAACTGCAAATAGAGGTTCCTTTGCTGCAAGCAATAAAGGAAATTTCTGAGTTGAATCAGTTGATCAAACAACTGTGTATTAAAACCCTAGGGAGGAAACCAAAGAAAATAAATATTGTGCACATCGATGGCTATTTAGCTAACTTTTGTCTATAAAGACTGTCGCTCTGAAATATGATGATCCTGATAGTCCACTTATAACTGTCACAATTAATGATGTAGCAATACCTAATACATTAGTGGATTTAGGAGCAACCATTAACGTAATGACTGTGGATGTAATGGAAAAATTAGGTCTTACCGATTTACATCCCACAACTATAGTCTTACAGATGGAAAATCAGTCCATAGTCAAAGTTGATGGATGGGAATATCCAGTTGAATTTCAGGTCATCCAGTCGCTTACACCCAAAGATAGCTATCCAATAATTCTCGAAAGACCATGGTTGGCCACTGTCGCAACTAAAATTGATTGCAGAGAGGGAGGAATGACCATTTCTCATGGTTGAGAGAGTAAATGTTTATTCTTATACCTCCTACTAAACCCTTTGAAAATAACAAAGTCTGGATTAATGAACCAAAAGAGTCTAATGGTCAAGACAGTTTGGCTTCCTTAGCCATGGTAGTGATTAAACAACATGAAGAGGAATTATTGGATGAGTTGGTAAATGATGTTGCACACCTTGCTATAGGCTCAAGTGATGAGGAAATGGTGGATGCACTATAAATTTTGGGACAACCAATCGATGTACATGGGATGGAACAAAACTTCACTACCATGGGAATACCTTGTCCTATGGCCAATATGATTCCCAGAACTAGTTATTTCTTTGAGGACGTTACGCGATTTCACTGACTGATACCAGATTGCTATCCTCTCAATGCTTTGTTATGACCAATTGATATAGTCACTTTGGCCCATCCAGGGACCTAATCAATTATGT
Organism: Sequoiadendron giganteum; assembly: GCA_007115665.2. NCBI lineage: Eukaryota > Viridiplantae > Streptophyta > Pinopsida > Cupressales > Cupressaceae > Sequoiadendron > Sequoiadendron giganteum. The sequence continues at coordinate 464,714,831 of CM021108.1, forward strand.
TGTTGCTGGGAAAAACCTTGAACATTAATAGTTGGCTGACAAAAGTAGAAGAGGATAGATTATTTAATGTGTTGGTAAAGTGGTCTAAATATTTTGCTTGGGACTATATAGACATGAGGGGAATCCATCCAAGTGTTTATATGCATCACATTTATACTGATCCTAATATAAGATCCATATGTCAACCACAGAGGAGACTCAATCTTGCATTAAAGGATCTGGTTAAAATTGAAATTGAGAAACTCCTCCGTGCAGGATTTATTTATCCCATCTCTGACAGTAAGTGGGTGTCACCTATGGTTGTAGTACCAAATAAAAATGAGAAGTGGAGAATCCATGTAGATTATAGAGAACTCAACAAAGCCACTCATCAAGATTATTTTCCCTTACCATCTGTTGACCAGGTTCTAGACAATTTGGTTGGGAGCAAATATTTCTCCTTTTTGGACGGATTTAGTGGTTACAACCAAATTCAGGTAGCACCAGAAGACCAAGATAAGACAATGTTTACTTGTCCATGGGGCACATTTACATATCATGTTCTTCCCTTTGGACTTTGTAATGTTCCTGCAAATTTCTAGAGAGCCATTCTAGCTATATTCGTTGAGCTTGTCAACGATTGTGTAGAAGTTTATATGGACGACTTCACTATCTATGGTTCAACCTATAATGAATCCCTTTAGAACTTGGATAAAGTTTTAAAGGTTTGCGAGGATCACCAACTTTCCCTTAGCCATGATTTTTTTTTAATAATGGTGGAACAAGGACTAGTCTTGGGTCATCATATCTCCTCGAAGGGAATAAAGGTTGATCCTAAGAAAATTGAGGTCATTCAACAACTGACTACTCCTCAAATGTAAATGGATCTTAGAAGTTTTCTTGGGCATGTTAGATACTATCGGTGGTTTATAGAAGCCTTCAGTAAAATAGTTTCCCCTATGTTTTCCCTTCTCCAGAAAGATGTAGAGTTTAACTGGACACTTGAGTGTCAACTATCATTCAAAACCATAAAGGAGAAGCTTGTCTCTGCTCCCGTCCTGAATGGACCAAATTGGAATCTTCCATTCCATATCTATGTCGATGCTTCAGATGACACAATTGGTGCAATATTGGGGAAAGAAGATGAGGATGGGGGTAAATATGCCATATACTTTATTAGTAAAAGCCTAACATCTGTTGAGAAAAATGACACGACAACGGAAAAAGAATTCTTGGTTGTGGTTCATGCCATTAAAAAGTTTTGCCATTATATTATAGGATATAAAGTTATAGTCTATATAGATCATTCAGCTGTAAAATATTTAATGAAAAACATGTAGTTAATGGTCGGATAATGAGGTGCTTACTACTCCTTCAAGAGTTCAATGTAACAATACCTGACAAGCCAGGGAGATTTAATGTAGTGGTAGACTTTCTGTCTCAAATTAAACAAGAAGATGGTGATTGTGCACCGATGCAAGATGAGTCTCCAAATGAAAATTTGTTTGCTATTTCTATAAAGACACCTTGGTTCGCTGACATTGCCAACTATTTAGCCACTTCCAAAAATACCTCTTGTTCTTATATCAAAACAAAGGAAGCGACTTATTGGAGAGAGTGCACCATTTAAATGGATTAATTAGATTTTATTTCATTGTGAACCTGACATGGTCTTGAGAAGATGTGTCAGAGCTGATGAAACTTATAGTATCCCGAGGGCCTGTCATGATGATCCTCTAGGGGTCATTACTCTGCAATGAGAACTTCTCATAAGATTTTGGGTGTTGGATATTATTGGCCTTCAATGCATAAAGATGTTAAAAAATATATTTATCATTGTGATGAATGTCAAAGAGTAGGAAGACCAACTGCTTCTACAAAAATTCCCTTGCAGCCCCAGGTTGTCCTTGAACCATTTGAAAAATGGGGATTGGATTTCATTGGTCCCATAGACCCTTCCTCCCAAGGGAAAGAATGTATCCTTGTTTGCATCGACTACCTGACTAAATGGGCAGAAGTTCAAGCCCTACGTGTTTCTAGAGAGGAACAAGTTGTTGAATTCTTCTATAATAAGATTTTTCTTAGACTTGGAGCCCCCTGAACCATTGTTACAGATCAGAGACCCCAATTCATGTCCAAAGTTCTTTTGGCATTTATGAACCATTTTCAAGTGAGTCACAAGAAGACTTATCCCTATCACCCTCAGGAAAATGGCCAAGTAGAGGTGACTAATAGGGAGTTAGAAAACATATTGACAAAAATGGTTTCCTCAAGAAGAAGATATTGGGCTAGAAAATTGCTTGAATTCATCTGGGCATACAACACAACATGGAAATCCACAACTGGATTCAACCCCTATGAGCTCATTTTTGGGAAGAAACCTCTTTTTCCCATTGATTTTGAACTCCAAACTCTAGGAATAGCTATGGAGTTGGGTCTAGATCTAAAACGAGCACAAGTAGAATGAGTTTTATAGTTAATTGAATTGGACGAGCTTTGTTTAGATGTTGTCCATCAAATCGAGCTGGTTCAACACAAATGAAAAGTTTGGCATGAAAAACACATTAAAGAGAGAGAGTTCCATAACGGTGACTGGGCTTTGCTATTCGATTCTAGGTATAAAGATCACAAAGGGAAACTCGGGACTCATTGGCTGGGGCCATATGAAATTTTTGAAGTCTTCTTGAATGGCACAGTTCAGCTGAAACCCATTGATGGTGATACACTAACTCTCTTAGTCAATGGTCATCGCCTACATATCTACCATAAGCCTGTCAACAAACAAGAATTTACAAAGTTGGTAGAAATATAGGGAGAAATCCAATGCATTGACTCTGCCAAGGTAGAGTCCATTTAACCTTATATCAAAAAAAAACCATGAAAAATTGTAATAAAAATACATGTGTACCAGTTTGTTTCAAAGCATTTTTTATTAGTTCTTATTTTTGTACTTAACTATAGGTTGTCCCCATTTTACAGGACTTCTCATAAAGATAGACACAATTTCTGGAGAACCTTTCCAAGATGCTCCAAAACTTTATGTTTCAGATGCCCAATGCTCCAGAACTTACCTCTTGTTATGACGAAGCTCTGGAATGTATAAACTTTGTTGCAAAGGTGCTCTGGAACTTGTGGAATTTTATGCCTAGATGCTCCGGAACTTGCATCTTAAATCATCACGTCAGATGGTTGTTCCTATAGAATGGTGATTGGTAGAGGGAAGCTCTTGAAGTTCGAGCTCATTCATGTATAGCCATTTTTCTTCTTTTTGGCTGCATCTTTCAGCAATGCTCTGGAATCTTCCTTCGGTTGCTCCTCCGGTTGCATCTTTCGACGATGCTCCAAAATATTCTTTTGTTGCTGATCCAACTGCATCTTTCAGTGATGCTCCAAAACTTATTCATCTTCCACATTTTGAATGCATGCCACCAAGCGTGCTCTGAAACTTAATCATCAGTTTTGAGCACATGTTCAAAAGCATGCTCTGGAACTTATCCATCTTCATTTTGCCCGCCTCTTTCCATAAAATTTGAAATCTCCTCGATGCTTTGATTGTCACACCTCGGTACACACACCTTCTTCCTTTTTTAAGTTTTCTTCGTCATAAATAAAATTTGCCATCTTTTCATCATAAATAAAAGCTGCCATGACAGCTTGTCCTCATTGATGACTCTGTCATCCAAAAGCTTCCTCACTCATGTCATAATAAATATGTCATCACCTCAACCAATACAATTTCATCATCCTGTTAAATCAGTAAAGGTACAAAATCTTCAGGCAATCACAAAATGTAAGTACAAATTTTTGCTTAAAGTAAGTAGTTATTTTTGAATAAGGCATAATTAGTTGGCATGATTCCTTCCTAATTTAGTAACTTGAGCCGCTCAATGATTAACTACTAGTACGACACTCTTTTCGCACACCTCCATGCAAATTATCATCATTGCACAGTAAGCTTTGCGCAAAGACAAATAAATAATTACTTTTTGATTATATTTTCAAAAACAATTGTGCAAGCTTATCGTGCTATTAAATTTTTTAGCAGAGTGATATATTGGAGACAGAAAATGGGGGGTGCAAAGAAGAAATCAGAGCCGACTTCAACGGAAAAATTATTGGGATTGAGCAACATTTCCAGTTTGTTTGAAGAAGTGGGATGGTTAGATTTCATTATAAAGTTTGAGGGATATAATGAGAAGCTAGTGAATGCATTTGCAGAAAAATACTCCAATGGTCAGGTTTGACACTTCATGGGAAGCGCTTTAAGGTAAGTCCAAAAATCATCTCTCACCTCTCTAGGTTAAATAATTTTGGCATTAAATTGTCTAAAAATTCTCTCAAGTTACATATCAAAAATTATCAGAGTTATTTCTGAGAGATGGAGACCCACAACCCATGATAGTTATCAACATTAGAGGACAAAATAAAGGGTTTCAAAGAACTTATATATTAGAGCCCTGGGGAACAATAGTTGCATAGATTATAAAATATTTAACCTGTGAAGGCCAACTCACTACTGTGGTAGGCCCTACATTTCGTATGCTAGTTCATTTGTGTCATGGGAAATAAAACCCTACCCTTAGGGTTAATTTGTCTGACTTCTTGTGTGATTTTGTTAATTCCTCCATAGAAAGATATAAGAGTGGTTCAAGGCCATTAAAGCACCATGATTTAATTTAATTAATTTGTAAATATCATTTTCGAAAGAAATCTAAAAGCAAGTGGGAAAAATGTTTGTGGAAGTTTGAAAAGTCTATGCCCAAAAGAAAATCAGAACCAGAGGAATCCTCTAAACAAGTTGCTTCACCTTATGAAGAAACTTCCCCTAAGGCCTCTAAAGCTCCTGAAGCCCAAATTCCCACAACCCCTAGTGAGGAAGTGCCAGAATATGTAAGCAAGGAATTTAAAACCTCATATCAACCAAAAGATGTTGAAATCATTCATCCAAGTGTAGATAGCATTCCCCTTAGGAAGAGGAAAAGAAGAACAATTATCACTAACCAAAATGCTCCTCCCTTGAGGAGAAGCAAGAGATTATCCTCTGAGTCTATAGAAACCCCAGTGTAGAGTGTAGGAAGTGGTTCAAAGAAAAAGAAGTCCAAGAAGCAAAAAAATCCCATAGAAACCATTGATCCTATTGATGATGTAGAAATGAGGGAAACACAAGAACAAATTCATCAGCCTCCAGAAAAAGAAACCTTTGTTGAAGAAATTCCTTCCCAGCTAAAATATGAAAAAGAAACCCCTATTCAAGAAATGCCTTCCCACATAGAGTTTGAAGAAGAAGCCCTTGATGAGGAAATTTAGGAAATAGAAATCTCCACCTTCCATGGAGATTGAGGACAGTATTTTAGGAAATTTGTCCCCAATTGTAAATAAAGTTGTTGAGACTATTGAAAATGAAAATGCTAATGCAGAGTTGGAAAAGCTGAGACTAGAAATTGATGAGCTAAGAAATCAGTTGCACAAAAATGAGTAACATATTGTACAACAACAAGAGGAAATCATAGTACATACTACTGTAATAGGAAAAAGAGATCGGGAAATTCAAAATTTGAAACTACATGTAGAAGAAAAGGATTAATGAATTGTAGAGACAAGTTCAAAAGTTGAATCAAGAGAATAGGACATACAATGTTGATATGTCTAATAAAGATAAAGAAATTGAAAATTTGAAAAAGAATTTTATGCTTATGTTTTCAGCCTTTGAAGAAGAAAAGAAAAGACAAAAAGAATAATTGAATACTTCTCTTAGTAGGATTGTGGAACTAGAGCAAGATTTGCAAGAAAGCACCAATAAGATAATGGTGGAATCAAAAGGAATTCAGATCGAACCAACTATAACTGAGTGGTTCCAAGTTCAAATTCCTCCATTATTAATGAAGTGGATGGAACTGTGCTATTTCCTAAGAAATGCCAAGATTGAAAATTACAAGTTGAAAATGGAGATGGTAATATTGAAAGAGTCATTCCATAAAGCCTATAGGGGAAAGCAGGATGCATGCCAAATAGCATAATTTATGTTATCATGTAGAAGACCATCAAGGCTATATTCAATGTTTTTAAATGAACAATGGTTAAGATGGAAATTGCTCAGAATTTATAATGATCAGCCTTATGAACCTAATGACAAAGAATTTGTTAAAATGTTTGCAGAATCAAATCCTAAAGAGCAAGATATGCTATGTGAATTATTTGTTCACTATCTTCTATTAGAAAACCAAATTGATTTCTTCATTAACCTTTTTGTTGGAGAAGTGCAATTGAGGTCTTGTTTGTCTACCATGCATAATCAGGTTCATTGGCAAGAGTGCAACAGGGAATATGCTCAAGTAGAGAAAAATGTGGGTCTTCAAGTGAAATCCCCCAATAGTAGACCTACAGATTTTAAAGCTACCTTTTTAGATCTTACATTGGATGAAAAAATGAAAGAAAGATATGATGGAAGCCTCCAACTTTGTTATAACCATTTCATGGAATATGAGCAAAAATTGATTGGTCTAGCTTGGCATGCTTGTGAAGAGAGATACATTCCATTACCTACATATCTAAAGAAAAGAGAGGTGATCTCCCCTCTTAACATCAAATGGTCTTTCAGAAGAGCAGATGCCTTGGCTAAAATCTTGAAAAACCTCAAAATAGATTGGATAGGGATGAGGTATAGACCTTCCTTGTTGCTCTTTCCACCCCCTGCTTTTCATATTAACACATATCAAAATGATAAATCTTCAACAAATGGAAAGAGGGTGTTTCTTTCCATAGAGGCTTCCTCCTTGCACCTATAGAGTCTGATAAAACAACAATTGATCTATATGATATTAGTGCTAAGTATGAAGAATGGAACATAAATATTGGACAGGGCCACAACAAAGGGATAGGACGACTTGCCAGGAATTAGGAAGGGGAGGAAATGATGAGGTAAAAATAACCTTATCATAATAACATAATAAATTCCTATTTCATATATGCAAAACCCTTATCCTCTACAAATTAATTAAACTTTAGGAGAAATAATTGCTTGTCTCTTAAAGAAAATTGTACAAACTTTATTTCTTGTGATTTATTGAAGTATCTTGCCAATGCAGATTTAATGGGTTGTTTTGAGTATTTTGTAGGATAATAATTGGTCATCAAGTAGTAGTTGGAAAGCATTCAACCAGCACATGCTCCAAAACTTTAGGATGATGGACCAAAACCATAGTTGTTGTTAGTTTTAATTTATGTTATGTTTTAAAGTTTAAAGACTTCATGGCTCGACTCGAGCCTCTTTAATATCTATGTAATGGGTATTTAAAGACATAAAGTTTGTTTGTAATCTGTTGTAGACTTTTTCAAAGGTCATCTACGCCATTTGAAATATAGGACTTAGTTAGAAGTTTTCTATAAAGATGTAATCTCTAGAACCAAAAGATAACGCAGAATAGTAATGTTATTCTATCGACATGTTTTCTGAATATATATGACTAAAGAGATTATTACATATCAATTTTTGAGTTGTTGAGTTATGGATGGAAATTAATTTTTTTGGAAGAATTTTTGAATTAGTTGTGTATGTGACCTAAGGATGAACATAGTAACCCACGAGCTGGCCACTCGAGGGAGAGTAGATTAAATAGATGAGTACTTTCCTTTCTGTTATTTTTATTGCATGCATAATAATTATAAGTATAGTCACTTGCACATGTTAATCTTGTAGAAGTCATTAACACTATTGTTGTAGAGTCTAAAGTTCCAAAGCACTCACTGTCTATCATGTCCATAGTCTGAAGTGTTAATATTTATTGTTATTAATTAGATGTTTTATAGTTTGTTTACAAGTTTTGCTACTTTTGTAGTTCAAACGATTTTTAGTTTAATTGTTTCTATGCTTTATTATTTAGTTGTCATGTTTTCTAGATTAGTCATTTTATGTTTTCTAGTTTAATATACTCCAAGCTTTCTTTAAGATAAATTGTTTTCCAGCTAGATAGTTAGGTGGCCTTAGGTTAGAAATTAATGTTAGCAGCTCTAAAAGAAGTTAGAAAATCTAAGGGAGATAGTCAAGTCTTCTTCTATTGCAAATTGCCTTGGACACTACTCAGTCGACATATTAAAATTTGATCTTCTAAAGTAATGGGACCTAACGACAACCTATCACTTGGTGTGATCTACCTTTACTTCTTTCCACTGCGGAAGTATTTAGTATTGACCTATTTGGTGTTGCAGTTTGGGGTGCATACATTTCGTTGAGGCAAACCTAATTAAGATTGTTTAGGTTGCAAATGGTATAAATGTAAGGTGAGGTTTTGGAGATGTTGTAAGGTGTGTGTATGATGCAAATTTGATCAAGAGTGGTGATCTAAGTGTGAGCTTAATTCTTGACTTTAGATACAATGAACATAAGGTGTCTACATTTTTAGTGTGCTTGAAGTTGTTGGAGGTAGTGATCCAAGGTTGCAGATGGCATAGAGTTGCAGTGGTGGATTCTTCCTATTGCTCTAAGATAGTGAATATCTTTTTAATATTTTCTTCTAGTCTTCTTTCTTCTGGGCAGTGAGCCCTTGGCAATGAGCCACCCGACAGTGAGCCTTTCTTTTTTTCCAAGCACTGAGCCCTTAGCAGTGAGCCTAATTGTGTTTGGTGTTTCTATTCATATATATGTGAGCTAATCCTCATCGTGGTTTTTCCCTACTTAGGGTTTTCCACGTAAATTTGGTGTTCTCTTTTGTATGGTTCAGTTTGCATTGTTGTTTCACATGTTTACATTTTGCTAATGCTTAATGAGGGTTTAAAGTTTGAAGGGTTTGAAATTCAACGAGGGATTAAATGTTTTAATGTACAAATGATTCACCCCCCCTCTCAGTTTTCCTATGCATCTAACACTAACATTGTAGCTAAGTATGAAGCCTTGGTTTATGGAATTTTATACGATCTCAAGAAGGTTGATCATTTATAAGTTCTAAGGGATTTGGAGCTACTGATTAGACAAGATAAAAATGAGTATTGATATAATAAAAATAATTTCCAAGATAGCATTTAATACAATATGAGATTAAATAATTGAATACTTTGACACCTTTCACATGTAAGATGTTCCATGGAGAATAAGTCATACCACTAATACTTTTGCAATGGTTGCAAGTACCTGAGAACTAGTTGTATATTCTAGATTGAAGAGATTCTCAATTGAGTTGGTCTTTATTCCTATTCTTGATAATGGTAGAATTTTTTAAGGACTTTAAGATGATCAAAAAATAATTAATTACAAATTTAAGTATGCCCAAGTCTTATATTATTGATGAAATTAATAAATATCACTTTAATATGGATGGGTATGGAGTCATAAATCTAAAAACCAACAATATACCTAATGGATTATTGTATTTGAAATATATGAATTCGTGAAGTGCGGTTAGTGGAAAAAATTTCAATCATATAGATAAGGACAAATGTCTTCCAAATCATAGCTCTTCTTAGTCTTTCCAAGTTGTATGTCCATTTTCTTTTGGTTTAGGTTTTGGATTTGTAATGCTAGCTCATTTCCTTGTGGAGGATTAGGTGGATTGTAGTTTGGTTGTCCAAGGAAGGATGACGAGTTGTAAAATGGGTTTTGAGTGTGCATCGGACCTTGAGGACCATTATATGTATTAAAAGAAATGTCTGTTCCTTGAGGAGCATTGTATTGGTGAAACATAGAAAAATAGGGTTTATCAAAATGAATCAACAAGATGGTAAACCACTAGGCTTTTCTTGGGTATCACTCAATTTATGAGGGGTAAAATTCCTAAATAGCAATTAGAAATCAATCCTAACTGTTATAATAATAATAAGGGAGGTTTTAAGACGTTGAAACAATGTGTACCCTACTGAAAAAGTGTTGTTTCGGGGTCACTGAGGACTCATTCGCCCAAGGTGGTGAATGGGTCCCTACTAGGGTTTCTAAAAAGTGATTTTTGGGTTTTGTTCTTCAATGTATGCACTTCTAGGTCCTCGGTGATCAACTCCTGAAAGCTTGAAATCAATTTTGTAGCTTCATTTTCATGATCTTGCAACAAACATGACAACTTTTGCAACTTTACAACTTTGACAACTTTGCTCCAATTTTGTTCTCCAAAGATCTTCAATCTAAAACTTGAAATCACACATGAAGAGAGAAGGAGAATTGTTGATTGTTAGGGAATAGGGGTTTTCCTTGATCAAATCTCGTTTAGGTAATTAAACCTTATGATGAAATAATGAGAAATGAAACATGAAACATGAAACAATGATACCTTGGATAGAGTCTTGGAATTTAAATCAATAATCTAACATGAAGTGGCCATGTAGAATGTAGATCTTGATCTTGAATTGGATGTGAAACAATGCTTAACTTGGATCTTCAATGCTACATCAACATATTAGCTCAACAACATGCTTGATTTATTATGCCTTTGACATGATGATATGATCTTGAATGCTACAATAAAACCTTGATAATCTACCCTCGAATGCCTTTGAAATGCTCTTGAATTTCTCCCTTGATCATAAGTTTTATATGGTTCTTGAATACTTGAATGCTTAGATCTTCTAGTTATATGAAAAAACCTTATATTTATACTAAACTTAAGATTTAATCTTGAAATTAAAATAACACAAGCCGACATCAGATCTAGGATTCAAAATCATTGAAATCCCACCACAAATAAGCCCAAAAAGGGGTGTCCTTAGTAAGGAGAACCCATTTGCCACCTTGGGTGAATGGGTCCTAGCACAGTTTTTTAGGACCAATTTTTGGGGATATGAATTAATATGTAAAACGGGGTCCTAGGACATAGTGGGGACCCATTCGCCTAAGGTGGCAAATGGGTCCTAGGTCACTACCCTAGGACTCAAACCTTGCCAAATTAAGTGTTATGCAACATTATTAATGAGTGTTGAGATTTATCCCTCAAAAAATGCAATAAATAAGGCATGGATTTGAATTTAAGGGGCCAATTAAGCTCTAATTAACCTCAATTAATTAATAAAGTCCTAGATTAGTGTGAAAGTGTAAGAAAACACTTTACAACACCCTAAATAAGGCATAATTAAGTTTATTTTAGTTAAAAGGGTCCTAGACTTAGTGTGAATGTGTAAAACACATTACAGCACTAAATCAAGGCATAATTAAGTTAATTTTAGTATTAATTATTCCCAAATTAAGTGTGAAAAGGGTTACTTTTTTCTACACTACAATTGGTATTAAGGAGGAGCATTTGGATCTTGAGGATTGGGGTTTGAGTATTGAGGGTTAACCTTTTTATGTTGAGGGTTTATGTTTTGATGTTGAAGGTTAATGTTTTGATGTTGAGGTACATGTTTTTTTTGTTGAGGAACAAGATTTTGTTGTTGAGGAACATAATTTTGTTGCTGAGGAACAAAAAAAAATTGTTGAGGGACAAGATTTTTTTGATATTGAGGATTCATGTTTTGTTGCTGTGGAGTTTGGGTGTATGAAGGACCATATTGATATTACATTACATTAAGATTCATATTTTGAAATTTTAACCCTTGTTGATATTGAGCATTATATGGAGGGTCTTGGTAGGATGGTTGTTGTTGAGCTTGTCGATGAGTGTTATGTTGTTGGTACATGAGTTGTTTGTGCATGTTGATAGATTGGTGGTTGTTGTTGTGATTGGATAGGTGGATTAGTTTGTTGTAGTTGAAGATGTGGATTGTTTATATTAGGAACAATATAAATGGGTGAATCCATATCATGTTATTTTGGTGGCATGTTAGCATGTAATGGTGGATTTGGTAGTCTAGGAGGAAGGTTTGACATGTTTTTATGTTAAGGTTTTGACCTTGTTGAGGTGTATTTTCTAACCAAGAGGATTCATATAAGTTCCATGATACATTTGGTCTCCACATACTAGTTGAAGCATTATGAGTTATGAGGGGAGTGGTAAAATGGTTGGTTGATTATTGTGGAAGTTTTTGTGTTGCCATAAAATTATCATCCAATTGGTTTTGTTGTGCTGCACTTGCTTGTTCCATTTGAGATGATTATTTATACAAAGGATTGTCAAGTTGGATTGCTTGAGAAGGATCATTCATTTATGCAAGGAAGCTTAGAATTTTCACTTGTCTTATAGGTTGAAAGACTTGTCTAACCACCGTATCTTCACCTCTATAAATAAGGTTGAGATCCTTAAGAGCTTCAACATTATAACAATGGGTAGCCTAGCACCATGTTGGGAAAGCCTATAGAAGTAAGTCCTTGGATCAAAACTAAGCAACTTGTCAATGACCTTTAGCATTTCAGGGTTTTGAGTCATTTCTAATATTTTTGCATTGATGAGTTCTTCATTAGAATCCTCTTTTATATATCCATATTGTCCTCTAGTGGGTTGATTTCCATGTTGAGAGAAATGGTTTTGGTGTTCAAGATGGAGATTTAGTTGTGAAGGATTAGCATTCGGTTGTGGTGGAGGATTGAAATTTTGTGATTGAGATTTATGTTTAGTTGTTGAGAGGTAGAGTACCCAAGAGGATCAGTGTTCAAGGGGAATCCCCATGTCATTGCAGTTGTAGTTTCAATATTTGTTGTATGAACGTTTGTGGTGTTTGGAATATTAGAATTGATAGTATTGGCTACCATTTTCTTCTTATGTGTGATATTGTTGTCATAAAAGTCCCAATAGACCTAAACGATGAAAATACCTAGATGATAGGTATGAGATGATGTTGTTTGGATTTTTATTTCAAAATGGATTTCAAAGGATGTGTTGATAAGTCTTTTAGACAAAAGGATGGTGTTCAAGTTGATTTGGATTGGATAGTTAACCTTTGGACAAAAGGATAACAAAGCTTATTTGGATTTTGATGTTTAAGGATGATGGGGTTTGATGGCCAATCCTTTAGACCAAAGGATGATGACAAGATTGGTTGGATTGTGCTAGATCTCAAGATGTTGATAAAATATTTGGGTTGATGTCTTTGTTTGGACTAGACTTATGAGTACATGAAAAGAGAGATGATGGTGATTTGTAAACCTAGAAGGGAGATAGTTCCACTAAGTCGAAAAGCTCACAAGATGAGATCAAAATATACTAGCAAGATGATTGGTTTGATGTTTTGATATGTTGATTTCTACAAGGTTGATTTGATGTTTTTTCCAAAAGGATGTTGTGCATGGTCTCATAAGACCGATGTTGATTGAGGTTATTGATGTTTAAGGATGTTTGATAAGTTTTATGTTTTTGTCAAAAAATCTATGTTGGCATTTCCTAAGAAAACTAAGATGAAAGGATAGTAGTAATGTTTGAGGATGAAAAGGATTGTTTAGGACTATTATGCCAGATGTTTTCAATTCCAGGATGACAGGTTATGACAATTTTATGATAAGATAATTTGAAGGTCTGAGATGAACAAATATTATAGACAAACATGACAGTTTAGACAAATGAATCATATTGCCCTAGAGAAAATGTGACAATGTAGGTAAAAGTGACATTATGCAGAGAAAATATGTGACACTTTGTGTAAAAGTAATAATATGATGGCAAGCAAACATGACAATCTAAGTGAAAGAAATATTGTGCAGAAAGGGTTATGATAAAGTAAAATAAATGAAAATGCGGTAGAATATGCAATAACAGTAATATGCAGAGAACAAACGTGACAACTTGTGTGAAAGTGATAATGTACCAAATCAGAAGTGGCAATCTGTGCAAAAGCAATAAACTGTGACATGCAAACATGGGTTTTTGTAACTGTTTCTATGTTTCATGAAAGTTTTGATAAGTTTGATGTGTCAAAGTTTGAGTTTATATTTTGAAAGCAAGTGATATGAACAAAAAACATAAAATTCAGGACTAAATCCAAGGAAAGAAGATATTTTTGTAAGCTTTCTTCCATAAATCTCACTAGTATAGATCAATTGAGAACAAGATAAGCACAACCTAGCTAGTATTTGAAATGGGTGAATTTCCCCAGAGTAGGATCACCACACTTGCATGTTAATATGAGTCCAAGGAATGGGTAAGTAGGGTATGCCAAGGTCATGTACCACCTTGACACCCCTCACCTTGAAAGGACTAGGTCCTAACAAGACACCTTATCACCTCAACCAAGGATCAGACATGGTGAGTAACTTCGTGCATGATATTGTACGTTGCACTACTATAGTTTGATGGCCAATCAGGTCTTAGGCTTCTAATACAATTGGTTCATAGTGGGTAGAACTCCATGAACACCACAACATACACAAGTGCAAGAACAAAGTCTCTAATCCCATGTCTGGAATCACTCGGGACTACTAAGGAATGCCTTGCATGGAACAAGTGGATAGAACTATAACTTTCACTCTCATCCCTTTGATATAGCCCATTAGAAAAAACATGCTTGAGGCTGAACCCTAGGGTGATGAAATCCTTAGGCAGGCCTTCTAACAATAAGGGAAGGATTCATGTTGCTATTCTCATCAACTAGGATTCACATGTAGCGCAAGGGGAGAGGATACATAGACAACTCCTTCAGTGAAAAAAGAAAAGTGTAAACTAGAAGTATTTCTCATCACCCAAGATCGCACATAGTGCAAGGGGAGAGGATACGTACTCTCTAGTCTACCAAGTATGACAACAAATTGATTTTAGAACATCAAATTTAGATGTGATTTAATCTAGAAATCAATAAAGCATACAAGCTCAAGTGATAAAATATTTTATAAGGAACTTGCAAAAAAACTAGATTAGTAGTCTTAATGATTTGTCTTGGACCGATCAAAACCTTACAAGCATAAATGGATTAGTTTGTTTGAAAAATATGTCTTCCCCCAAACAATTTTCTGCATAAATAGGTTAGATGAAAAAAGAATACAGCAACAAACAACAATGGTTAAGGTTAGGGTTAGGTCAAAATCTGAAATAAAAAATATGACTAATAGAAAAAAAAAAAGGACAAAGATAATAGTCAAATGTGACAATACCTATAGACACAACAGACTCTGCAAAAGCGATCCTATGTAACTGGCAGAAGCAATAAAACTTGCAAACGCGGCCCTGTTTCTCTGTCAATCATGGTAAAACCTGGATAGGTGACAAAAATCATCAAAAACCATGTACATTTAGCAAGAAGATGCAACAAGATTAGTAGAGGTGACAGTTCATGAATGTTGAAGGCAGTAATCTCTGTCAGACGTGACTCTGTTAAACACGATCACATGAGAAACCTAAAAATCATAAAAAACTCAACAAGATTTTATCAAATCAGGGATGTGGGTCCCACTGGGTGTGCCAAAATGTGAAGTGGGGTTAGTGTAAAATGGAAATGAAACATGAATTATCAAATAAGGGTTAGAATTCAATATACCCAAATCAAGAAATGATTAAATCCCACTTACAAATGAGATAAAATGCAACAAGTCAGAAATCAACATACACATAATGAAACTCAAATAAATAAAATAAAATCAAACAAGGAAAACCTAACGTCCCATTTTGTTTGATTTGATAGTATGTTGGATTGCTCAAATCATAGCTCCCATAGTTGAAAAGCATGAATGACGACCTATATAAATGATAATTGCTCAATTGCTCAAAGATATGAATGTGCTCAAGAATTCAAAGTTTCTAGGTGTGTGATAATGAATGAATGAAGGATGTTTTATAGATTTTCAAAATTATGATCAAAAATTGAGATTAGATCTTTAGATCAATGAATAAGAGTAGATCAAGGAAGATGAAGAATCAAGATCAATTTGAACTCAAAATATCTCCACAATTTAAGGAAACTGGTTTAAAATATTTACAAATGAAGGGTGAAGATTAGATCAAGAAGTGAAGGGTTGATGATGAATGAGAGATTTAGATATTTTGGGATATTTTGAAAAAGAATATTCCATGGGAATATGCCTTTGAGAGGGAAATTAGAACAATTAAATAATTCAAGATTATTGAATTATGGAGGATTAGGATATTCTTTATTAAAAAGGAATATTACATGCAAGTGGGATAGGAATTAGATAATTAAATAATTAAAATTATTTAATCATGGAACATTAGAGGAAAATTAGATTTATGGCTAATTAAATAATTAAAATTATCTAATTAGGGGGAATAAGAAGGAAATTAGTGAAATATGATGAATTAATAAAATAATTCAAAATTACTTAATTGATAGAGGAAATAAGGATAAAATGATGAAAAGTGATGCTAAAGGGGGAATTAGTGATGCAAGTGATGAAAATGATGAATTATGCAAGATTAGGGATGAATATGATAAAAATTCCATGTTAATGATGTGCAATATGAATTAGACAATTTTGCATGTCTATAGAACTAGATCATCATGTTAGTGAAAAATAATTAATTTATTTTTAGGGTAGAATGTAATTTCTTCATAATTTATGAAAGCATGATGAGTTAAAGAATTTTTTCTTGTGTAAGTCTTGCAGTGAGGAGTGAATATGAGGAATTATGTAGGTACTCAAGTACTACATCAATGTCATCCATCACATGGAGTATGAATATCTAAATATAGTTGACACCTCAATAATCATTCATACTATTCCATTAAATCTTGATGTGAAGCCTTTTTGTTAAAGACAAAGGCTACCAAATATATTTTAAGAACTATTGATTTTCAATAAGTACATAAGTTATTATTGGTAAGAACTATTTTTATAGCAAGAGAAACTACATGGGTAGAAATATTAGTCTCTGTATGAAATACAAATGGAGAAATTAGATTGTGTACATTTTAAAAACTTAAATAGGGCTTTAGAAAATGACAACTATCTACTCACTTCATTAGATGAAGCATTAGAAATAGTGAGTGGTTCTTTAATGATGTCATTTTTAGATGGATATA
Organism: Sequoiadendron giganteum; assembly: GCA_007115665.2. Taxonomy (NCBI): domain Eukaryota; kingdom Viridiplantae; phylum Streptophyta; class Pinopsida; order Cupressales; family Cupressaceae; genus Sequoiadendron; species Sequoiadendron giganteum. The sequence continues at coordinate 464,731,622 of CM021108.1, forward strand.
TTTAATATTGGAAATTAAGGTGTCTCAACCTTGGAAATTCATGATTTTATTTATTAATTATTTAACATTTTTCTTGTATTATATATTATTTAGTAGCACACTCCACCAAAATAGGGTGTGGGATTTTGAGCTACCATCATATACCACATGTCAGTACTTTGTGTAGTGTTGTAAAGTGTATTTAAAATGCCTAGATCTATAGAATATTTAGGATGCCTAGCCTTTTTGGGATCCTATGACAACATATGACAAATTATAATGATGCATAGTAGTCAAGAATAGAGGGAGTTACTTTGGAATCTTGACTAGCTATGGCAAGATATATTATTTTTTATGAAGTGACTATTTTGAGTTGATGAATGATGACAATATGGATGCCCATTTTGGGTGGATTAAATTATTTAGATATGGAAATTGTAAAAGTATAAGAGAATCTCCAAAGTTGGTGTTGGAAATTGATGCAAAACTAAACTACGTGCCATATTTATGGGGTTTTTGGCACATGGTATTATAAACCAAAAATATTTTTTCAAGTTGTTCATTTGTCTATATTGAGGAGTTGTATTGTATGTATGAATTTGTAGGTAATAAAAAACTACTAAAAATACTTCAATAGTGTATGCTAGAAAAAATATTATGAATAATTACTCTACAAGTGTGTTGTAATCTCCTATTTGATTTGATACTACATTGAGTTATGGGTCTTGGAATAGAGGGTTTTTCTCTTGAAATGGATTTCCCCATGTAAATATTGGTGTTATGTGTTCTATTGATTATGCTATTATATGCAAATTTCTCTATTTTTGTAATAATTTAGAACGAATTTATAAATTTATGTACACTTCTCTCCAAATTTGTGGAGGAAGTTGATTTTATTAGTGTGAAAATAGTTATTACCAAACTATTTATCCTTTAGCTTATGTAGGAGGGTCATATCAACACTTGTCCATAGAGTTCTATTATGTTTCACTTTTGGAGGGGTGGTCAAAGTTTAACTCCTACCTTCTCACCTCCTTATCCTTGCCTTTATATACAAGGATCTTTTGATGCATATGATAGTTGTTTTAATTTACATATTCTTGATTTTGGAAGTGTTTTAATTTTGTAAGAGATATTTGCTTCTCCAACATGGTATCAAAGCCTCCTTGTAAATCCATTCCCAAATTATCTTGAATTTGTAAGGGTTGTGACCACCAAATTTTAAATAAGAGATTGTAGCGTGATTTTAATGCTTCCATTACATCTACAACATTAAAAAACCTTAAGGAGCACTTTTGGTTTACAATTTTATCTAGATTTTTGTTCAGGGTTTACCTTGTTCTATAGGAAAAAAAACTGTTTTGGAGCACTTTAGGGCCAAATGAATAGTGCCATTATATATAGAGTAGCCAAAATCCCTAAAATGACTATCAAATCATCAAAATCATAGCAATTATAGAAAAGGAAACAAAACTTATAGGTTGTATAGTTATAAAACCCTATATTATATTGTCAAATTAAAAAAATCAACATTTTAATTTTAATTTTTTAAAATCAAAAGATTTTTTTGGCACTTGTATAGTGCAACCCAACAATTAAAAAAAGGGGGTTGTGGGTACCTTGTACTCCTATACCTCTTCCACCTATTTTAAGAGGGGCATGGGAGGATACCTCCCCTTAAGACCCCTTAGGAGTTGCATATGGAGGATTAAAACCCCACCACAACATTTTTTTATTGATTTTTTAAAGCATACTAAAAAATAATAATAATAATAAAAAAATTCCCAACCACCATCCTAGCTCCACTCAAGCGCCACCTTAGCTTGTGGAGCCAAAAAACCGCCTTTAGGGGGACATACCCCTCAATAATTACATTTTCATTTCAAGGAAAATTTCATATTCTTGATGTGGAAGTGTTTTTTTTTCTTGTAAGAGATCTTGGTTGCTCCAATAGATTATACTACCCTTGACTTCCTTACAAGTAGTATCAAAGATCAATCATCTTTGGTTTTAGTTGTTGTATTTTTGAGCTAATCCATATTTGAGTGGGAGCTTGTGTGGGAGAGAACTTTGTGGTCTTATTGTAAGAAATATAGATGGAAAGCACATAAAAAATTATCAAGGTTGATTGTTTTGGGAGTAGACTTCAATATGTGGAAGATGAAAATGAAGGATCTATTGGAAGAATGTGATTGGTGGGGTTCCATTGATGATAAATTTAAAAGACTTATAGATGTAACCATGACTACTCAACATGATGTTATAGAATATAAAATAAAGTATCTCATAAGATTATGTCTTGTAGATCCAATTTTTCTCGTTATCTATGAAGAACCATTATAGAGTGATTATGGTAGATAATGGGTGAAATCTATCGAGAAAAGTCCCTCATTAACGAGTTATTTATGTAGAATAACTTATATTCCTTTAAGGTAAATAACTTGTAAACCACCCAAATATATTTAACATTTTACTGGCTTAGTGGAATTCAATGGGTGTGAAAATAGATGAGGAAGAAAGATGTCAAAAAAATTGTATTGTTTATTTAATTCATGAGATAATCTCATAATGACCATTGGGAGTACTTCTATTATAATGAAGGTTGATGTTAGTTTTTAAATTTATGAAGAAATGAGAAGGAATATTTCCATCAATGCTAAAAATCATTGAATATTCATGTAGATCAAAAGAAAGAGGAAAAAAGAACAAGAAGTAACAATAAAATTCAAGATTTAAGTCTAAGGGTAGATTGAAATCTCTTAGAAACTCCAAACTGATATACTAGAATTGTGGCAAACCTAGTCACTTCTGAAATAAAGTAAAGAGGAGAAGAAGAAAAATAAAAATAAAGTTGAATCCAATTCTAAATCAAAAAATTAGGATGATGATTCATTCATTACAGCTTTGGCATCACGTATTGTAGACACTAAAAATCCTCCTATGCTTGCAATGACATTTTTCTACTAATTTTTGTCTAAACTAATTAAATAATTTTATTATTTAATTAGGTTAACCCCTTTCTTCTAATCCAAAATTTATCTTTCCTCTTTCCCTTATAATTAAATAATTTTAATTATTTAATTATTTTAACATTCCTCTAAGGATTAATTAAATAATTTAATTAATCCTCTTCCCCCTCATTTCTCGTTAATTAAATAATTATCTTTAATTATTTAATCCCTAAATTCTTCTATGATTAAATAAATTTATTTATTTATTTAACCATTCAAATGTGGTTATAAATAAATAAATTTTATTTATCTATTTTAACAACCACTTTCCATATTTCTTTCTCTACTTACCATATTCCTTCTCCACTTAACTCTTCATTTCTTCCACTTTCAAAATCGCTACCTATTTTCTCTCCACTAAACTATTCCTCTCTTCCATTTTTGGAATGGAAACCTTCCCATACATGTTGATTCCTCTACGCATATGTCAAATCTCTATCAAATCCTAACCGTCGATCGAAGCTACATTCTCTCTAAATGCAATCTTCATGATCTTTCAATCTAACCATGATCTTCAAAATTTCATGATCCCTATCTTTCAAGGTTATTCTAAGTGCACATATGATTCTAAGAGCAACATTCATTCAAATCGTTAAAGAGAAGGATAATGAAGGGGAATAGAAATGAGATGTTCGAAGGTATAATAGTTGTTTACTTTTCTGAATTCTTGTATTTCTTTCGTTCTTCATTGGAGGGTTAGTTTATTTGCTTAAATTTGATGGTTTTCGTGGTTTCCATTTGATGATTAATGGTTTATCCTAATTTTTTGATCCAACATTATGGTGAATTTGATGTGAATAACACCCTGCTAACAAATTTCTAGAGATTTTTTTGATTTTTTACTATTATAGAATCGTGTAATGCATTTGAAAAGTTATGCAACACATCTGAGAGTTTTTGAAACACATTTGAAGGATTTTGTGATGCAACTATTAGATCCTACAACACATTTGTTAAAATTAGAAATGCAATTATTTGATTTCAAACATTTTAAATTTTCACATAACAATTGATGTCCTTTTTCATTGCATGTTATTAAATCTTTATTGTTTAATAGATCCTAAACCCTAACTGTGAATTTATATTTTTTGGGTTGCTTTTCTATTTCATTTTTTTGTTGTCTCTAGATTGTAGGATTACCATGACACATCTGTGAGATTCCTTGCCACAGTTACAGTTTTATATACCATAATTATATTGTTTGAACTGTAATTTAATAATTTGGTTACGCATCTATCGATATTTTGACATATTTTCCTATAGGTAAGAAAGAGGTATAAGACTTTGGGGTTTCAGTCCTTTCATACATTTTGGTTCAATTAGATAAGGGTTTCATGTTACTGATATATTTGTGCAACTATCTTGGCGAACATTGGAAGAGCCATAAAACTACTAATACTTTTATTGCAAGATGTTGAGAAAGATTCTAGTCATAAAACATTGTGTGTTTGTGATTTATTAGATAGCTCACATTTTAAATTCTAAGGTTAAAGAACCTTGTCTATTGTGTTTTGTGCGCTTGCACATATTTGCTATCCTAGGTTGTTGTGTGTGTGTCCTCTCTCCTCATGTGCTCGTGCGATCTTGGGTGTAAGATAAACACACAATAGCCTCTTTTTATTTTCAATAGGAGGCCTTCTTGGGGATTTCATCACCCCAAGGTTCAACCTCAACCATATTTCCTAGTGGAGTATACAAAGATGGGAGAGAAAAATTTGTACCTCAATGAGTGGCTAACGATGTTCAAAGTAGAGTCGCAAGACCCTCTATTTTCTAATACTTATTTGGTGAGGAGAGTGGGAGAGTGACTCTCAATCAAAGGCTATTACATGTAGGCTCTTTATTCATAGTTGTCCCCCACTGTGAACCTTTATTTATTTGAAGCCTAGGAGTTATTGGTTGTTCCTTAGTGTGGTGCAGGGGATGTGAATTGTACCCTAAAGCTACTCATGATGTACTCCCTTGAATTGAGGAATAAATTCTCGAGGTTGGATTTTCTAGCATCCTGAGGAGAGAGGGAAAGGTGAGCATGTTGTCATATTGGGATTGTGCCACTGGACCTCTAGCTATCCACTCTCGAAAGAGAGGTGTCTCACACTAATCTTGGGGTATTAGTGCTTGCATTGTGAGACTACACTAAGTATACACGCCTTTCTAAATAATTAGGTTATGCATGTTTATGAGTGTATACAATTTGTGTTATACCAGTGACACCATTGGCCTTTTGGCCTTAAGCCTTTATTCCCTGAAGTCAAGATTCAAAACAACCATTATGTCTTCTATTATTTTTTAGTGTATTCTTGTCTAAATACTAAAATATCGAATACAAAAAACCATTTCAAACATCAAAATTGTAGAATAAAACTAGAATCACACATTTGAGACATTTTTTAATGCAATTATTTAAGAAAATCTATGAAAACCAGTCACACAACTATCAAATTATGTACCACAACTGTGAATTCTAGCAATGCATCTATCATATTTTTTCATGCATCTGTAATACTAAAATTGGAACCTTTTGTCACATATTTGAGAAGCTTTCTGCACCATAAATGAAAATTTCCTTGACACATTTGTTTAGACAAGAACAAATTAGGCTTTACCCTTGGGAATCTAAATTTCAGACATTAGACCTGATTAATACAGTAACTAGATATAGAGACTCGAGACCTATTGAATTTCTTAGTTTAGCATTATACTTTTCATATTATCCCATCATTTAGCTTAGAATCATAGCCTTAGATTAAAATTTGAATTCAAGACTAGAAATCTTAGCATTTCAGAATCAATAAATCGATTAGATCTTGATTAGACCTTAGTTATTCCTTGATTGTCTTGATCTCTCTTCCTTTCATCATCTTATCAATAGTTGGGCCTAAAATTCATCAGTCTAGTTTAGGTTTGACTCTTATAAACCATCATCTTGATCATTGTCATTTTGAGATCTAGACACTTCTTTTGATCAATTTGATCTATTATCATTTGCAAACATCCTTTAAAAGAAAAAAATCCAAAAACACAGGATGTTTATACTTCCTTGCAAACATCCTTTAAAAGCAAAAAATATAAAATATATAGCATTATTTCATACTTTCGTGCACACATATTTTAAAAGAAAAATCCAAAAACATAACATTTAGCATAGGTTCATGCTTTCTTAAAACTGGAAAATCTAAAAAAATCTAAAAAGACAAAAAAAACATTAGCATATCAGGTCTTGTATGGTCAAAACAAGGTTACAAAGCAAGAGAAAACAAATGGATTCTACAATTGACCCTACTTTTATTCCCACTAGCATGATGTAGTTTGGGACATCCTCAAGTTCACAACCAACACCACAACCAAGAGCTATGCTACCCTTCCTGATGACAAATTTAAAATGATTTATGTTGAAAAATATTTAACCCAGAAGGGAATTGATGATGCTTCATAAGATCCTCGAATATTGAAAGTGATAGAGGCACTCTTATTTGCAAATCCCAACATATATTTATTATTTCTTGCACAAAATGGAATAGTCTTCCTTCTGATTTTAATATTTATAATGTGATGGAACCAATACCTAATGTCACATCCCAAAACATAGGTTCCATTAACATGATACCCCCATCAAACAATCCAACTTCACAACTAATCACAAGTATTTCGCTTCGAAGAACATCCCATAATACAACAAGATTGAACATACCTACACCTTCACCATTTGGGTTACATTCCACAAACCCACTTTACAACATGCCACCGCATACCCAAACAACAAAACAATAAAGTAATACAACACCAATGATATAAAACATCACAAATCAAGACCAACCCATCCAAAGTCAAAAACCAAACATTTCACTTCCCATGTTATAGAAAAAAATATGACTTTAATGATTCACAATACACAAACACAAACATCATCACACCTCTAAACACATCATTCCCTCAATATACTACAACAAGCAAGAAAAATACAAACAATTACATACCCACAACCCAAACTCAAATATTTATTAGACCAAAGAAAAAATCGAACCAAATTCCACAACAACAACAAAGTGCCTTTTCCACAAACAGATACATTCCTCAACACAACATACCACCTAACCAAAAATCTACATATACAATCGCACCTAATCCAAACTTGACATTCACATCCCATTTTAACCAAACCATGCAACCTATGGCCCAACATCATTACTCAAGCATATTTAGCCAAAACACCTTAGCTTTCAACCAAACACAAAACTATCAAAATATAAACCCATTCATAGAGCCTACACAAAATAAAACCTACAATACCCAAACAAACATTGTCCCTATATTTCCATCACCAATAGAGTTACTAGCTCGACAATTGCAAAGCTTGCAACAATAAATGACAAATATGCAGTTTACAGGACTCAAAAAGATGTACACAATGGAGGACATATGTCCTTACCCCTTTGATAGGAGTTTATACATACCACCTTTCCTTCAAAATTTTGAAATACCCAAATTTTACAAATAGAAGGGGAAAGAAGATCCCATAGATCATATCAGGGAATTTTGCATAGCTTGTCTAGGTCTCATTTATGATCATATATATCTAATGTGCCTTTTCCCACGTAGTATTGGAGGAAAATCTATGTAATCATTCACTCATTAAACTCATGGTATGAGGAATTGAGATGCACTATCAGAGAAATTCATTGTGTATTTCTCCTATAACATTAAGCACAAGATATCTATAATACACCTATGTAACACCAAGCAAAAAAATGGAGAATATTTTGCTTCATTCCTACAAAGATAGAGAATATTGTAAGTAAATATCCTTGCCATATACTAGAAAAATAATTGGTTTAGATTTTCATTGAAAACCTTAACTCAGAGTTGATGTTTCATCTCCAAATCTAGTGCTCCAACACATTTGATGAAGTCATTGAGAATGGTATATCTATTGAGAAAGCCCTTATTGCGAAAGGACTTGTCATGAACAATCAATAAATACAGTTCAAAACAATATACAACATGGTCCTAAGGACTAAAAATAATCCAAGACAAAAATGCATTCCCCTAGGGGAACCAATTGAACTGGATTTGAAGAAGCTTATACAATCTGTCATAGGGAAATAATGGGAAATGGTTAGAATGTTGAAGACTTAGGTTGTTGGAAACTTGAGCATGGTGATGTATATATGATGTTGATGTATGGTTTGTGAAGATAGTTGAATATTGATGAGCATGGCAGTGTATGGGGTTGTCATTGATGGCAACTCATAATAGAGATATAGTAGCATTGGTCCGAAGAAGACCAAATGTTCTACAGATTTGCCTGTCCCAGTGTACAATTTTCAATGTTCGGTAAACCAATTTTGTGGTCCGCATTGCTTCGATATGAATAATATGGTCACGTGGTTTTGAGGTAATTTTGGTGTGTGTTGAAGGTATCTAAATCCAAATATTTAAGCTTGTATATAATCTGTAGTCGAAGATAATATAGACAAAGTATCGGCTCTATAATGGAAGTATTACTAGTACAGAGTGTATGTTGGAATGTTCCACATTCCACTAGGGATGAATGTTTTATTGTGTGGTTTATGGGAAGTGTTTTGGGATTTCAATAGTGTGTGTGCCCCAAGTGGCAAGTGTTGTGGTCCACGTATCGAGTTGTGAGTAAACAAGTGGTTCATTCATTGTTAATTTACCACTTTTATTATATGGTGCTGACCTAAATTTATTGGGGTCATGCAGAGTTGAATTGTGTATGGAGTGGATTTATGGGAGTGATTATAGGTCATGTTGACCTATTTTGGTGTACATATTTTAGTTTATTATGCAAGGTGTATGTGTTAACATTTTCGGCCGATAGGATATGAGGATGCATGGTACATCTAATTAGGCTGACTTAATTGATGTTTTGGATAGTTACGGTATATATACAAGGTTGAATCATTATACAAGTGTGTGGATAGACTATGTAGAGTGTGTGTGTGTGAGATCTAGTGCAGAGAGAAGTGTGAATCATAGTTGTGGTGAAGCATGAAGTGTGTTAAGTCATTTTTTTGAGCTTCAGTGGAACTCTATCTTTAGTATATGTCAAATGCATATTTAGTGGTTCATCATTGGTAGTGAACCACCCTTTCTTCTATCTCTTTTTATTTTGGGCAGTGAGCCACCAATAGTGATCCATTCTCTTTTTTTTGGATAGTTCAAGTCCACCATTCTATATCAAACATTGTAACCGGTTATAATATATTGTGAGCTAATCCTCACTGTGGTTTTTCCCTTTCAATGGTTTTCCATGTAAATCTAGTGATTTTGTGTTCCTTTATGTGATGCATGCTTTATATGTTCCTTTCATTTACTACAAGGTTAATATGATGCTTTGAATGGATGTTTGAATTGACTAATTTAATGAGTTTTAGGGAATATCGATTCACCCCCATCTCTCAATACTTTGGGTGTTCAATATAGAAATCATAATCAAATAAATTAGGGTTATAAGACACTAAAAACTCAAGAAAAAAAGGTCAATTACATCCATACTCAATGAAATTAGAAAGCAATGCTTCAAATATTTAAATAAAATTTATGAAAATCAATTCAACGACAATTAAAACAATTGAAATATGCAAACCTATAATCCCATTGTTGGATTATGCTTCATTGATATGTGGATTGATCTATTATGCATAGCCAATTTTGAAAAAGCTTGGATTGATGATCTTGATTCACAAAAAAATTGCTCAAATTCTCAAATTGCTCTAAAAAAGGTCATGAATTCCTTATGAGAATTGTGAATTGATTTTGATGAAGATGAAGGCTTCTTTTATAGAAATGTAGATATACAATCAATAGTGGAGATTGAAGAAGAAGATCAATTGCTAAGATTAAATCAAGGAGATCAAGGGATGAAAATGAATGAGAGCTCAAAATATCCCTAATTTCAGGGAAATTGGTTAAAAATATTTTAGAGGGAAGATATTTGAAAAAGGAATATTTCCTTTTTGAAAATAGAATATGCCATGTGTAAGTTGGAGGAAAATTAGTAATTAAATCATTAAAAAAATTATTTAATTGCGAGGTGAGAAGAAAATCGGGATTTAATTAGATAATTTAAAATTATTTAATCATGTGGAGAGGGAAAAAATAATATTTAGTTAAATAATTGGGAAATTATTTAATCATAATTGGGAAATTATTTAATCAAAGTGGGTGAATAGATATTAGAACTCAATTAAATCATTCAAAATTATTTAATTGATGTGGAAAGAGGGAAAATGATGAATTTTGATGAATTAATCAAATAATATCAATTATTCAATTAATAGAAGAAAATAATGAATTTAATCAAATAATTAGAAATTATTTAATTAAATCAAAGAATTGGGAGATAATGAGGAAAATGATGTCAATTAGGAAAATATGAATTTGTGATGCGATTAGACAATTTTAGGTGTCTACATTTTGTCCCTCTTTGAGACAATGTACCTGTTGTGTTGTTTTAAAGACCTGATATTGCTCAAAAAAAAATTAAAAAATATTTAATGCCCCACTATGTCCCAATAGATGAAGTAAGGATGGAAGGATGCCCCCTCAAGAGATCAACCATAAAAAATAATTTTTAGGTTGGGCTCATGACAAGATAGCGGGATCGGGTCAGTAGAGAAGAGGATGGAAAATCGGGTTTTAGGGGTCTTAGAAATTGATCAGGAGAAATGGAAAAAGATGAAGAATAGGATGAAGGGGGTGGAGGGTGAAACCTTAGAGCTTGGGGTCATATATATGCATTTGGAGACATTTCTAACTCATTTTCACCCATTGAGTTTGAGAATTCCAGAGCTTAGAGCATTTGTGCTTCCCAAACACCTTACAGACATGGCGCTTGTACCTCATGCTACACACCGTGCAGATTGGGTTGAATAGTTCCAGCGGCTTACGAGAGTAGGTCCCTCAATATATATTTGAATTTTATGCTTTTGAATGTAGTTTTAGGGTCATTTATTACTAGCTAAAGGTTGGGAAACAAACACCTTGATCTATGATCAACGCTTATGAAACATGACTAGATGCTTTTGAAATGTGAAGCGATGCTTATGTTATAGTGTCTCTTTTGACATACCATGTCACTTATGAAAATCATGCTCGCATATGACTATGATAAAGCAACGCGTTTGTAAAAATGCTTTCTGAAATAGGCAAGCGATGGTTATGAAAAAGTGTTCGCTTTTGACTATTATAAAATGACACTTTTGCATAAAAGGTTACTTTTGCTTTAGGGCTTGAAAAACTTAGGTTTTTATCAGTTTTTTAATAAAACTAGCATTGTAGGTGCTATGCTTGTAGGTGGTACTATATCCTATTCTATCACATAAGCAGAGACCGAGAGGTTTGGACCATGTGGCTCTTCTAGGTGAGGTCAACATAGAGTTCCTATCTTTGATCGGATTATACTACATTGCTTACATGCTTGAGATTTAGACCCACCACACATTCATGATAGATATCATCGAGCAATGAAATTTAGAGACTTATTCTTTCAGATTCCCAATAGGAAAGGCCACCATTACATTGGAGGGTGTGTGGCATATCTTGAGGATTCTCATTGAGGGTACTAGAGTTGTCTACAACCTAGATAGAGAGATAGTCATTAGAGAGTGTTATTGGATGATAACTTAGAAATTGATGATGGGTACATCAACTTAATGCTATATATTAGTCCAGTCGATGATAAATATTAGTAGTAGAAGGGTTGATCTATGGTCATATCATGCCTAATTGAAGATCTAGGGAGTTTTTAGTTGGATGGGGACTCATGCTTGAGAGCATGTTCCAGGATGGTATTACATTTGCATTGGAAACTTGCATCCTTGAAAATCTCTATCATGGCATACACTAGGTAGTCTACAACTTGGCTACCAGTTTATTGGCAAGGGTGACTTTGCTCCATGTTTGGGCATGGGAGCATATTGTCATTATGAGACTGATTGGAGAGGTGCACAAAGCATTGGGAGATCTATCTATTTACTTATATGACATCATGCTTACATGCCAGAGGCTTGGAGAAATTCATTACTAGAGACAAATTTTTGATGATATGGACCAATTCATTTGGAAACCATGGCTATGTTGCAAGGCGTAGACAAATGATCATATCCATTTCATTTAATACTATTAGACACGATGGCTTATTGGTCAAATGACACATATCCTTGAGAGATATTTTCCTGATAAGGTTCAGTGTTGGTTTGGGGAGCCTTAGGATGTGTTTGTAGACAACTTCCATACATTGTTTGATTAAACGACCAAAGAGATAACAGAGTGGGGAACCATGGTAGTGGCAAAGGTTGACATGAAAGATTTCACACAACTAGCTCCTCTTGCTTGGATTTGGGCAGACAAGCTAGAGGATCTAAGGATGACTCTGGATTATGATGTGTGATGGGTCCCTCAAAGAATTTTAAGATTCACCCATCAAGATGGTGGGGCAATGGGAGGGCAAAGGGGTGAGAGGCAAATCCAGGGCGAGCTTGGCCATAGAGGTTGAGGGTAGAGGCAACCAAGGAGGAGGAGGTAGTGAGAGATGGAGGAGACCAAGGACAACAACAATAGGTAGTGTATGCCATGGAACCCAAAGTGGAGGAGGGGATGAGAGAGAACAGAGGTGGAGGAGATGACGATGTGTGACTTGATCTTGTACTTTCAGAGAGGGATCAAGCCTATAGGGAGCAAGATGGATATGACATGGAGAGGGACAATTTGGTTGCACAACTTATTCGAAGGACTGTCGAGAGAGATGAACACACTATTGAGAGGGATGATGAGATCATCTGTCGCTAGTAGACAAAGACACATGTGGCTTAGCTGATAGCTAAGAGAGATGGAGAGAGCTAGGAGTAGTCATTGGAGGTCAAGCAGGGCCATATGATACCTATGGCTCAACATATTCAAGATGTTAGGATTTTAGAGAGAGATGCCACTTATTATTTGACTCTTTATCAGGTAGCAATGCTAGTGGGCTAGAGACAACCTAGGTTCTCAACATGGAGTACTACAACAAGTGGGTTAGGAAAATCATAGGGTGGTTCTATGGGTTGGTCATCTCAATAATCATAGGGATAAGGTGGAAAGAGATAATAGCCACAATAATCAATGGGTCCTCCACCTCCTCATCCTCCTCTTTGATCGAGAGGAGAGAGGGAGTTCCATGTAGATTATGATTATGTATTTGTATTCATATCTTGATGTATAAATATATCTATGTAGATAGATATTTTTGATGTGTATACATTCATTAGCTCTTGATATCCTCATGTACACATATTTTTGATATAGATATTGTATCACACATTCGATGTATATACTTTGTATAATGACATTCATTTTGAGGATTTCTATGAGATGAGATTTTTATGTGACTATGATGTTGGTGTTATGTGATTCATATGATTATGGATGCATATGATGTTCTAATGTATATTTTCATGATGTGATGATGTATGGTTATGATATTACTAATGACTTGTGGATGCAAGATGTATGATGTGATATCATGATGTATGGACATGATTCTTTTTTGTATTTTTGATGCTATATATGATGACTATGTAGGATGAATGATATGTGATGCTATTTATAGTTTGTGGATATAGGATGTGATGGATTTTTTTCTGTATGTCATGATACCTAGATATAAATGTTAGTATGATGAATAGAGTTACAAGAAGGGATGATTAGATAGATAGAATATGATGATATTAATGAATGAATGATGATCAAGTACCAATAAATCTATGATTATTAGATAGATTTGAGATTTTATTAGACATGTGATGAGATAAGATAGATGATTTTTCTTTTGCTTTAGGTTATGCTAAAGAATGTAGAGAAATCCTTACGTTGATATAGCAAGTAGATACTATACACTAAGGTATGAAGAACCAAGGTGATGTATCTAATGGATGGACTTTGACTCTACAAAAAAATAGGAGTATCTGTGTTCATACCTAACATACAAAAACCTTGTTTTATCATGTGATAGAATGAAGCCATCAAAGCAAGTAGACCAATACAAAAAAGGTATAAAGAACATGATATGCAAAATTCATTGTATTGTCTAAGACTATACCTACACACAAGGAAAGTATTCACCAACGTCATATTACAAGAGCGTCCCACAATCACAATAGATGAAAGAAAAGACTATGCTCCATTACGTACCCCTCTAGACACACCAAGATATTAAAGATCAAGTTGTCTTTGAGTGAGCGATGGAATGAGACAAAAGATCAAACCAAAAGAAAATACCGACTGACAAAACACATCAATGCCACCACATCTCTTGCCAGAGATATTATTTTAGTTGATATTTGAAATGATTCCTATCATACAAAAGATGTATTTATTAATATATTTGTTGGATGTTGAATTAGATGCTATAGGTTGTTTGATATGAATGTTGTATTTTCTTTTGTTTACTTAGGCAAATATGAAGGTGATGATAGGTTTATTATGGATGACAAATTTATTGCAGATGGGTGATTGGTGATGCTTCTTTATTTTTGGAAAAAAATTTAATGTTTTTGAGATTTTCAAATGTTTTATGGCTATCTTTGTTTTTTTGACATTTTTTGAGTTTGTTTTTGTATTTTGACATTATTTGGATGTTTTTGAAGATTTTTTGACTTAGGTGATATACGAGAATCCCATTTGACAACTAGGTTTAGGAAGATGCCCAGAGTAAAATTTTAGATTACTTCATTATGGGTTGTAGGAGATGACCTTAGGATGATTCCAAATAGTACAAGGTAGTCATAGATACTAATCGAACACCAAGCCATACTAGGGATGTAGATGGAAAAATGATAGATGGATAGATGAAGCAGATTTATTATGGATGGCACGAGAAAGATTGTTTGATAGATGGTAGATGGTGTTTATTTATACATGTAACCTATTTTCCATGTTTTCACCAAGGTACTTTCCCAAAGCACCACCAAAGTGGTTTTTCACTAGAGGATGATTTTTCTCTTTACTATTTTATCCTTTTTCTGGATTTTTATATTTTTTGATTTTTTGAAGTAAGATATCCCACATGGGTTAGGCATATAACCATTTGAGATGACTGATGTTGATATACTCTGATAAGGGATCCCCTTCAAGTGTTAATTGATATGCTCCCGATCCATAGTTTGTAGTAACAACAAATGGTCTTAACCAATTAGGTTTGATTTTCCCTTTGCTATCTTGATCCAAATAATTCTTTTGTTTCTCTTTAAGGACTAGGTCTCCCACTTGAAAGTGTTGGCCCTTTATTTTCTTGTTGTAGCTTCTACAAAGATGATTTTTATAGGATTATAGATGATTAAGTGCTTGTAGACATCGTTCATCTAGCAATTATAGCTCGTTCATTCTAGACATTTGGTACTCTTCATCATCAATCAGGTGTTGTATTGAAACCCTTAGTGGTGGGAGCTCGACCTCAATAGGTAAGATAGATTTGGTACCAGAGACCAAGGAATATGGTGTGGCACTAGTGGGTGTTTTGATACTGATTCGGTAATCCATAAGGTAGGATTTAGTTGCAAGTTCCAATCTCGACCAATGCCATTAACAACCCTTTTAAGGATTTTCAAGATAGTCTTGTTAGATCCTTCAACTTGGTCATTCCCTTGAGGATAGTAGGGTGTGGAGAAATGGTGTTGGATATGAAATTGGGTGTAGAGTTCTTAGACATCCTGGTTTTCTTAAAGGGTGTTCCATTATCTGTGATGATGGCTTGAGGAACACCATATCAACATATTAGGTAGTTGAGGATAAACTTGGAAATTTGCTTACCAGTGATATAAGTAAGATGAATGGCTTCAATCAACTTTTTAAAGTACTCAGTGGTGGTAATGATAAACTTATGGCCATTAGATGATGTGGGTGAAATATTTCCAATGAGATCAAGCTCTCATTACGAGAAAGGCCAAGGTGTTACAATTTGTAACTTTTGTGTCAAAACATGGATGAGATCCCCACGCTGTTGACATTGTAGGCATTTATTTACAAACTCATTTGCCTCTTTTTCCATGGTCAACCTATAGTACCTAGTTCTAAGAAAAAAAAATCACTAGGGTAAACCCACTCAAATATGATCCACAAACACCTTCATGTACCTCTTGTAAGGCAATTGTATCTTCTTCCAAGTTAAGAAACCTAAGTAATGTGCCATCGAGACTCTTTCGGTAAAGGGTATCACCAATAATGACGAAGCAGGATGATCTTCAAATGAAGGTTTTACGTAGGTTAGTGGTAAGATTAGGTAGAGTGATACCATCATGAAAGTATTGATAAATGTCATGGTACCATGGGGAATTGGGACCAACAACTTCACACATAAATTTTAATTTGGGGACTTTGAACGTTGGTATGAGTGTTGTTCTACAAGAAATTTGCACTTATGGCTATTGTGTGACATATCTAATAGAGACCTAATGGTGCCATAACATTTGTTTCCTTGTTGTTGATCTTGAGAATTTGTTCAAAGTTAATGACCATGAAGTATTCTTTGAAATTATCAACCATCCTTTTATACATCAACTTGTCATCTTTAGTTTGATAGTCATCATTGACCTGTCATACCACTAGTTGAGAGTCACCATAAAATTGGAGTTCCTTGATCTACCATTAGATAACCATTCTCAACCCTATTATGAGGGCTTCATATTCAGCTATGTTATTGGTAGATGACAAGGCTAGCTAATAGGATTTCATAATGAAATCTCCTTGAGAAGTGATGAATAGAATCCCTACCCCTGATCCATGTTGTATATGAGAGTCATCAAAATACAATTTCCATTGATTTATCGATGTTAATATGAACACTATTTCATCTGTGAAATCCGATACCGAAGGATTCTTTGCATATATAGGTGCCTCTGGTAGCAGATTTTCTATGGATTGTCCTTTATTTTCCTTTCTTTCCGCATATTTGATGTCAAATTTGCTCAAGATCATAACCCACTTAGCCATACAACCTGTAAGAGTTGTTTTTGATAATAGGTACTTTACTGGATCAACTTTTGAGATAAGATTAACTTGATAACTAAGCATATAATTTCATCATTTTTGGGAAGCAAAAACCATTGCTATACAAGCTCTTTCAATGGGAGTATATTTAAGCTCATAGCCAACTATCATTCTACTAATGTATTAGATAGATCTTTCCTTTCCTAACTCGTCATGTTGTGCCAAGAGAGCTCCTAGTGTTATTGATGTTGCTAAGATGTATAAGATCAAAGGTTTGTCTACAACTGGTGGCATCACCACTAGTGGTGATGCAAGATAGTATTTTAACTATTGGAAGGCTTGTTGGAATTTATTGTCCCATTTGAATGCTACATCTTTGTGGAGAAAATATGTGAAACAGTGAATGGGTGACATTTATCAACTACTTGTGTAATAAACCTCTGGATAGACTGTAACTTTCCTTGCATACTATGGATATTCTTGAGAATTTTATGTGGAGGCATCTCAATGATTTATTTGACTTTGGTGAGGTCCACTTCGGTTCCTCTTCGAGATACTATGCATCTCAAGAGTTTGCCCGAAGTGACTCCATACACACATTTATTTGGATTAAGCATTACCTGATACTTTTCCAGTCTATCAAAAATTCAAGCTAACACCTCAAGATGACCTTTCCTTGTTATAGATTTGGATAGGATGTCATCTACGTAATCTTCCAGGATTGTGTGAAACATGTCATGGAAAATTACTATTATTGCTCTTTGATATGTTGCTCTTGCATTTTTTAGACCAAAGGGCATGTGAATGCAGTCTTATGTTGATCCTCTTGTGCTATCCTTATTTGATTATATCTAGAAAAACCATCCATAAGAGATAACATCTCATGTCTAGCTATGAGATCTACTATAATGTCAATGTTGGGTAACATAAAGTCATCCTTGGGACATGCCTTGTTGAGGTCTTGAAATTCCATACATATCCTAATGCCCCAAGTGGGTTTTGACACTAGTACAAGGTTTGAAACCCACTCAAGGTATTCAATAGGTCTGATGAAGCCCATGTCCAATAAATTTTGCAGTTCCACTTTGACCAGTAGCATTATTGAGGATTATTTTTTCTTAGCTTCTATTTTATTGGTTTATCATTGGGATACATCGTCAGATGATGAACCATTAATGATGTATTAAGCCTTGGAATATCTGAATAAGACCAAGAGGAGTTAACCTTTCTCTCTTTTCTCTCTTTCAAGAAGTTTTCCAAGTGGTGTTGCTCTTCAATATCTAGAGATGTGACATAATATGTGATATGAGGTTGATTGATTGTCCCAATATTAACTAGTTGCATGTCTTCAACAAGCACTATCAAATTTTCTTGATCCTTAGTGATACTTGGGAGATTGAATCCTTCACTCTTGGGTGCCTCAAAGAGGTTTTCAACTTCAGATATGTCCTTTATTTTTACTTTTTCTTGATCCAAAAGTGTCACATTGTAGTTTTCGCTAGGAGATATTTTATTCATTGTTTATGTTTGTCATTTTGTGACTAATGGATCCAATCTTCCCACCATAGTATGCCTTGGTATCAAATTCTATTTTGAATCCTACTTTGTGATCACCTAAAGGTATGCCTTCTTGCAGTCCCATGAATTTAGCAATAGCTTCATCATTTTTGAACAAATCAAGAATTGGTGCTTGTTGTTAGTCCCAATCGATAATTTGGGGATAAATTAGTGTGAGACTATTTTTTTTAGTGGGGGAAGTGAATGATGTGGTTTTGATAGTGCATATGGATGCATTTTTTAATAATTCAACTATGCACATAGGCGAGTCCTCGATTTCATTGTTATTAAGTGGATTATCCAAGTGAGAAGATACAAATTTCTCAGTAGAGATATCCTTAATGAGAGGGGTCACATTTTCATGTGATCCGTACCCAAGACCTTTATACTTTTATTGATTTTCCAAGGGGATGGGTTCTCAAAAACCTTGTTGATTTAGACCAAGTCCACCATTACTTGTGTATCCCATATTCTTGATCATTTGGAATCCTTTGCTACTTTGATCAATGGGAAGAGGAGCTTCTTCTTGTTCTTATTGGTACATCCATTTTGAGAAGTCTTATTCATATATAACCTATTTATTAAGTTCTCCCCATTTTGCAAATATTGTTGGTTCAAACTTGATCATCTTGGAAGCTTTGTCAATATGGTGAGGTTTTCCATATGTTTTCAAAGAAATTGGTAGTTGTCCTACATAGAAGGACTCTTTGAGGTTGTAATCACCAAAACCATTATCTCGTATTGGGACCTTAAATTCAGAGGGTGTTTTATGGGATGTGGACGAGGATGCAAGTGTTGATGGATCAACATTGGAAGATGAACGTAGAGACACGTCATTATTAGGGACTTGAAGTAGCCTATGATACCTTTCTTACATGTTTTTGCAATAATGGAAGGGTTCGAGTTCACCATGAATGGTAACCTCGGTATCATTATAGGGAAACTTGATGCACTAATAGTATGTAGATGGGACACCTTGCATGGCATGTATCCATGGATGGCCTAGAAGGATATTATAAGGAAAATAAAGGTCCAATACTTGACATGTTATTTCAGCTATTGCAGGACCAACTTGGATAGGCAACCTTATAGTTCCCTCTGAGTCCCTTTCATTATCATCATATGCCTTGATGGTGATTCCATTTTTTATTTTGATTAATCCTTCATAGTAGCCCAAATGTCTAACCAATTGAAGAGTACAAATATTCAAGCCCGCACCTCCATCTATCAAGACTCTCTTTATCTTGTGTTTGTGGACATAGATCTCAAGATGTAAAGCATGATTATGATATGTTTGAGTGGGAAGGTATTTTTTCATGAATACACGACAATGAGTGGATACAATATGCCCTATCATGGCCTGGAATTGTTTTGTATCTTTATCAATAGGTACACATTATTGTAAGAGAGCCTTTTCTAATACCTCTTTATGTGCAAGGGAGATTCTTAAGATCTCCAAGATTGAGATTTACACTGGGGTTTTATTAAGATTGTCAATTAAGTTATAATCCATTGGATTTTTTGTGGTTGGACCTTTTGATTGCAAATGAACTCCTTGGATGGTGACTCTCCCTCTTTGTGTGGTGACTCCACACTCAAGATTTTGTCTAGGTATAGTAATGACAAAGATGTCATGGTTTGCATACTGTGTATATCCTACAACATTATCATAGGAATGGTTGACCTGCTTATAAAATTTTGAATTTCCAACATCATTTCCTCTACCATGATCAGGTATTGGATTCATGTATATACCTAGGTCATTGTTTCTAACAGTCCCTAGGCATTCATCAATGCTTACCTCTCCTTGATTGATAAGGTCTTGGATGAGATTTTTAAGTCTCATACAATTGGATGTTATATGTCCTTGTTTGATGGTACTCATAATGGTCATTTTCATTATACCATGTAGGTTTAATCTGTGGTTCTTAGTATTGTCTAAACTTTGGAAGTTTGATTAGGTTTGATTGGACTAGTTTGTTTAAAGTTGTTTCAATTGGCTCCCCTAAGGGGGTGTATTTACGTCTAGTCATGTTGTTTGGTCTCGATGGTTGTCCTTATGGAGGATTAGCATTTTATATGTATTTTTTATCTGTTCAGTTGGGGTTGTGGGTTTTGTACAAATATTGAGTCCACAATGTCATCATTGGTACAAAAAAATATTTTTATCCCATAGGCGTGGTTTATCATTAGAACTTGATGGTTAGTTTTTTTTATCCTTGTAGATATTCACTAACCCTTTAGCAATAAAATCCCTTTTGATTGTGAGACCTTTTTATATTAGTTCTTCAAATGTAGTGCACATTGGATACATAAGTGAAAGCCAATTTCCATGTTTAGATTTTGAACAAAAATGTCCACTTGTTGTTTCTCAGGAATATGCTATTTATATTTGCTTGTTATATGTCTCCATATTTGTAAAAAGGATGTAAAGGATTTTCTCCTTGGTTTTGTTTAACAAGACATTAGTTGTTTAAAGTGACTTCATGTTTAATGTTATAGGAGAAATGCGTGACAAACTTTTCTATGGGTTCTTGAAATTTTTTAATGCTTGGGGGTAAGTGTGAGAACCATTCAAATGCATGTCCACCTAAACTTCATGGAAAGAGGTGCATGAGATAGGTATCATTGTAGGACACCTCTAGGAAAGCTACATAAAATTATCGTATGTGCTCTTATAGATCGCCATGCTCCTTGTATTTTTCAAACTTTAGTATCTCAAAATTAGAAGGGAACGGTGTCATTGTTATGCTCCTATCAAATGGATAGAGACATAGATCTTGAAGATTGTATGATTTCTTTGGTGCTTCCATTTATATATGATTGATTTTATAAGATAAGATCTAGATTTTTGATGCTATATCATGAGTGGGATTGTTTGGTGTTGGGTTGTATGTGTTGTATTGGGGTATGGTGGATGAATTGTATATCGGGTTTTGTTTCAAAGGGATATTAGATGGCATGTCATGTGTTGTATGAAAGATGTTGAGGTTGTGGGTTTGTTTGATATTGAGGATTTTGTTATGATGGAACTGTGTCATATGTGGGAGTTAATGGTGACTCCAGAATACCCCCAAGAATAGTTGCTAGACCAAAATATCTTCCACAAGAGATAAAATAGCAAGAATACTTGCTTCAACAATGCAAGTTTAATATGATTGAATAATGCTTGAATATGCAAATGTACATAATATCCTTGCTTATAAAGGAAAGGTAGAGAGATAGGATTAGACAATATCATGCCAAGTGTCTTAATCCTATAACATGAGACAACTAACAACCTAACTACCTAGGAATCAAGCATTACAAGCTAGATAAGATAAGTTCTAGAAAAGCCAACTAAGACTTCTAGAAATAATATTATATCCTAAGTAAACTTAACATGTGAATATGTCCCCTAATTACGTAGTGAGTGAATTATCTAGGTACAAGAAATTCATTCACACCAACACCCCCCCTTAAGTGCAACTTAGGGAGAAGATTATTATAGAAACTATGCAAAGCCTATGGAGATGAAGATGGGTCCTAGCTACGAGGCAATGTTAGGTACCCATTTACTATTGAAAGTATGAGCAGTTGGTATTGTCATTGATTTCAACAAGCCTGTGTTGTCATTGATGTGTGTAGTTGAGATGGTTGCAAGAGTGTGTGCAGTTGATGCTTTGATTAGTTGCATTATGTTGTCATTAGTAAAGCTACTAGTGTCAACCTCTAATGTTGCTTTGATAAGATTCTATCTATGGTTGTGGAAGTATTGAAGATGATGATTAAGTGTTTCTAGTTCTTGGTTTGCAAGTGCTTTTGAGAAAATTTGATAAAAAAAGGAAATAGTGTGTTGCAGTGGTGTCCAGATAATAGAGTTGTGTTCTAGTTTTGCTCCGCATTTCTTCTAGGTTAAAGATCTACCTGTGTGATTCAGATATGTTAGTGAGAGGTGTTTAAAGTTGTTTTATTCAAGAGATAGTGTGTTGGATTGTGGTACAATCGAAGTTGTGTTCACCAGTGTGTGACTATGCATTGTAGAGGTGTCTGGGAGAAATGTTTCTACTCTGTGTTTCTCCACAGTTATGTTTTAGGTCTTGTGATTCTGAAAGTGTGTTGATGGTGTTGGTAGTTTACCTCGGTCAAGAGGATTTGAGGTTTGGTGTTTTAGAAGATATTTTTCAGTAACAGTGTATGGAAGAGTAGTCTGAGTGTACTGGTTTGCACATTCTTCAGGTGTAAGTTGTTGTGAAGGAGTTTTTTGGATCTTAGGGTGTTTGAGGAATATTCTATATTGTGTTCAAGCATGGTGTGTGGTTTGAAAGTATTCCTTGGGTTTGAGGAAGCATGTACTTAAAAGTTTAATGGTGTTTGCATGGGTAACAATTGACCTAGTGTTTACACTACATGCGAAGGATAAATATTGTTTGTGGAAGCTTATGATTGAGTGGTGTTGTTGATTTGGGTCCCAATTAAGTTTTTATGTGGTTAAAATTGACTTCTATCCACCATGGAAGTGTTTTAGCACTAATCTAATTTGAATTTGCACATTTGAGGTACATATCCAACCTTGGAGAGGGTTTCAAGGTTGAGGATAGTATAAGTATGAGTTAAGTTGTTGAAGGAGGATAAGATAGATGAAAGATAGATGTGTGAGATGTGAAATTATCTGAATTGTAGTGTGTTAGAGTGCAAAATTAAGAAGTGCAGTGCGAGATTTCAAGTGTTAGTTTACTTGATGCAATGAGCAGAAGGTGGCTAAAATTCTTCAATCAAACTAAGAAGGTGTAGAAGTCATTACGGTGGATTCCTTGTTGCATTGAGATGCTTTCCTATGTGTAACATTCCTTCTCTATCTTCTTTTATATTCTAGCAGCGAGCCTTTCTTCTTTGGGAAGTGAGCCCTATTGTATTCAGTGTTGATATTACTTATACTATGAGCTAATCCTCACCATGGTTTTTACCTTCTTGGGTTTTCCACATAAATCTAGTGTTCTCTTGTGTATGGTGTTGAGTTATTTAAGTTTTTGTTATTTTCTTTTCATGCCAATTCATCATAATATATTTAAGGGTTTAATGAATGAATGTGGATCTAAATGTTATTGAGGGTTTTGAATTTTTTAAGGTACAAATAATACACTCCACCTCTCAGTTGTCTTGTGAATTTCAACATTTACAATGTAAATGCAATCAATACAATCTCTCACAAGCGGAGAAAAGGAGAAAACTTAGTGGGATAAAACTCCTCTCCAAAAGAGATAAAAGAAACAAAACAACATGATGTATGGAGGACTCGATGATACCCCCCAAGGACTACATCCATCATGTATATACAATCAATGGCCCCCATAAGACTGAAATAGAGAGACAAAATATCCCCCCATAATGAAGAAGCTCCAATACCGATGAAGAATGCCTGAAAACAAAATATGATCCAATGTCTACAAGCAACACATCTTCCCTTAAGAATAAATAGATCCATAGGTTGATGAAGAAGCCGTTGCATGTCCAACTAAAAGGAGGAAGGATGAAGTCTCAAAATGTGTGTCTATGAAGACTGGGTAGAAGTCTCAAATCTTGAATAAGCCACAACATAATCATGGTCAAAATAAACCAAGAAACATGAAAAATCAAGTGAATGAGGAGACTCATTAATGTCAATCTCCAAAGACAAAGAAGATGGGATAAAATTTGTGCTAAAACTATCATCAAAGAGGAGAGAAACCCCATCAAGTGTGTCCTCCAAATATACAGTATGAGACTCCACAAACAAGTTAGAAATACCTATCAAACACTCATCCCACAAAGCAAGATTTGAAAAACTATTATCATCCTACTTAATATAAGCATTGCTAGCTGAAGAAGCAGGAGGTAGAGTAGGAAGCTCAACACTGGTCTCTATAATACCAAGGTGTATATGACCAAACTTCTCTTCACAAACATGATTCAAACTCAATGAAGGAGTGTGATATGCAGTCAAAGGAACATTATCTTCTTCTAAAGAAAAATGTGAAAAGGAATACAAACGAGATGAATGATCAACCAACCCGATAGCAACAATATCCCTAGTCTCCAAGTCCCTTATGTACACTCTATCAGAAGTGAACTCAACTATTTTACCTTGGCTGCCATGGTTGATTTGATAGACAGAAAGGGGATTAGTGGATAAAGAGAGAACACAAAGTGCAGCATTGAAAGTGCCCTCTCCCATGTCAATAGAACCCTTCCCACTTACCTTCATATATGTATTGTTACCCATCAAGATATGAATATTCCATATTATGAGATGCCCCTAAATCAAGAAGCTTTCTATTAGATTCATGACTTGTAGAGGCTAAGAGTTCTTGTCTTTTTATTTTGTGAAGCCTAATTGTAGATCCTACATTCTCTGAATGAGAAGATGATGGGGCTTTTGATTGAGATGATGAAGAAGAAGAAGACACTGATGAGGACAATTGTATGAGTTCATCAATCTTCTTATTATGACATATATGCTCATCATGTCCCAGACTTTTACAATATGCACATTTGAACTTCTTCTTTTTAGATGATTCCTCTTTAGAAGAGGGTGTGGACTCAACAATGTTATGTGAAGGTGAATCTTTACCTTGCTCATTAGACTTGGGGGCCTTATTCAACTTCTTACCTTTGCTACTTGAAGCCTTTGAATCCTTTGCAAAAAGAGCATGAGATGTGAAAGACTTCAATGTTCCCATGTGTACCAACTTTGCTTGTTCCCTTGTGAGATAAGTTGCAAATTCATCAACAGAAGGCATTTGTATGCATTGCCAAGGGCATCCATTGTAGCATAAAATGTAGAAACAAACATTGAATAATCAGGACCAAGCTTAGCAAGAATAGAAAGAATCAACTGTTCATCCTCTTTAGTGACCACACAATTAGATAACTACAATATTAGAGAATTGAATCTAGAGAAGAAGTCTTGGATATTGTCAAAATATGAAGGATTAAGACCCATTAGTTTATTCTCCAACTTAAATTTCCTCATTTTATCTGGCTTACCAAAGAGAACCTCTAAAGTAGTCCAAACTTGATTAGGATGTGTGTAAGATGCAACATCATATCTAAGATTTGGAGAAATGGACAAAAGAAGAGTATCAAGAGATTGATCCCTTCTAT
Organism: Sequoiadendron giganteum; assembly: GCA_007115665.2. Lineage (NCBI taxonomy): Eukaryota > Viridiplantae > Streptophyta > Pinopsida > Cupressales > Cupressaceae > Sequoiadendron > Sequoiadendron giganteum. The sequence continues at coordinate 464,757,277 of CM021108.1, forward strand.
CAAGCCATTTTATTCTTTCTTTAGCTCCTACGAATTCTGGATCTTGACCAAATGTGATCCTTTGCAATGTCAATTTTAACAATAATATCTCCATTTGAGATCTCCATTCATGATAGTTATATGGAGTTAGAGACACCACTTTTGGAAAATCCATGATAAAATCAAAAATTACAATAGAGTAACATCGAATTTCCCTTCACAATACAAGCAATTAACCCCTTTGTCCCAAACAAATTTACACTTTTTTTGCAAATTTACAACAATGTATCCAAAAGTACCAAATCAGCTTCAAACTTAAATTTTTAAATTATGGAAACAAATCTGCAAGAAGTGCATGGATAGAACTGAAGTTCTCATGAATACCTTCCTAACGCCGCAAATTTTAGGAAAAATAGAGTTCGAAGCAAGAAGTTGTGAGCTCGCAATCTAGAAAATAAGATCTGGATTCAACCTTGAAAAATGGCACAAAAATACTTTTTTTTTTGCAAAACACCTACACCACTAAAAAATTGAGATCACCAGCTTTTCGACAATATTTTGTTTGAATTTTTTTTCCTCTGTATGTGAAAGTTATGAAATTTAAAAAAAAGCCTTGTTTTGGGCACTTGGGGGCAAAATCAGGACATCCACAAACTAAGTCAACGCAAACTTTAAGCACTCGAGGTCGACTGTTGGTCGCTCATATGACCAATCTGTAAAGAGGGGGAAAAAATTAAAGTTCCCACCACCTTAGGCGACGGGCTGGTGGCGCGGGGGTGGTGGCCTCTTCCGCACCACCCATGGGCAAAAGCTCCACTAAGAATACTTGTCGGCCAAATAAAAAGTTTATAATTTTTTTTAATATATTAAAAACTTGGACAATAATGTGGCCGACAAGAAAAACTGACAAGTCAACTTTGGATAAACTTTAAAACAAAGTTTTAATTAATATAAAATCTGTGATTAAAAGCTTTGTACCATCCGCCGACTGATGACTCAACATGTGTGTGCAAGAAGTTGAGTCCACTTTTTGGCCAAAAAGTGGAAGTGTTTTCCCTAATTTTCAGAATTTATCAAAATTGACCTAAAATTTTGAATCACTTAAAGATTGAATCTTAAAATAAATTAGTAATATGACATATAGTACTCAGAGTCTAGTTTCCAAATATGTAATTTATTTTAATACCCAAATGACACAAATTGATTTTCAATAGGCATGTCTACAAACCACAGTTTAAAAGTCACTATTTTTTACCATACCATGCACGTGTACGTCATCCATATTTTGACCTAAATAATTGTATTTTTTTGAATCCTTTTGGGAAATTATCTCTAACACATTGAAGAATGTACATGATATTTTTTTGTAATTTTTTTTTAATATATTTTTTTGTTAATTTTTTATTGGCCGTAATTGTTGTTTTGAAAATCCCACGTGTACGTCATGCATAAGATGACCTAAACTTATCATTTTTTTATTTTTATTTTTTATTTTTAAATTGAAAAGAATTATCTGAATATTGTTCACATATAATTTGTTTTTTTTTTTTAAATATTTTAATAAAAATTTATCAAAATAATAAAAAAACCTGATATTTTAGGTTTATGGACCAATTTCATCAAAAATTATTTGAAAAATAGAAAAAATAATCCAATTGGAAAAAAAATTACATATTTAGAATCTACATGATCTCATCTAAAATGGGTTTTAATTTCATAAAATAATTCTGAAAAAAAAAACCATCAACCATATTGACATAGTCAGTTTTTTCTCTCGATATTGTCATAACCTTGTACTTGTAGATCCAAGGCTAAGGGTTGGGTGACCATGCATTTTCTAAGCCTAAATCCTAATGAGAAACATGGATTGTGATTTTCAAGCTATTTGGAATTTGTACCCACTTTAAAATGGGTACCTATTCTAAAAAATGAATGGGTACCTATTTTAAAGTTGAAAAATGACACTTCCACTAGAAGTGGACTCAACTTCTTGTGGTAGAGACAAGACATCAATGACATAGGAAAAATATGTTGGGTGATGTCGATTGCAGATGACCATGACCTATACAATAACTGTCAACAATAAGAGACTTTGGTTGGCTATTCAAAATAGTTAAGACAAATTTTTAATATAAATCAAACTTTGTAATAAATAAGCTATCGATAAATTTGTACAACATACCGACTAAAAGACCTAAAGTGATAGCGAAGTACAGATACACAGAGAATATTCTCTACGAAATATGCCAGAAACTATTACAAAGATTTAGCCCAAAATTTATTAAAAAAATTCCCAAAAATATTAATATTTGTCTGATAATAAAAACTTGCAGAATTATTGTGGGCGCAAGGGAGGGTGGCCCTCCAAGCTAGCAGAGGGCACTAGCCAGTTGGCATAGGTGGCGCATACGTTAGGCCGCTTGGTGGTGAGGTGGAAATAGTTTTGAGAGCTTGGCAAGGTTCTTTTCGTGACCATCCTGGTTGTCAACATGGGCAGGGTTCCATGTGAAGAAGGACAAGTTAGTGCTCATAATAAGCACTCAAAACAAGGAAGGGCTAGTTGATAGAGTGGAAGACTATGACTACTAGTTCATCTACTGATGTGACAGATTTTTGAGTAGTTTGTATGGAATTTGTGGTTGAGGACGACCTCTCTCGTGTGTTGCGCCATGGCATTAATGTCATCCTCAATTAAGCATTGATTTATGATTGAAAGCCTGGAGCCTTCCTTGGTTTAAATGTAGTCGTGGCGGTTGTGGAGGTTACCATTTGAAACCTAGCATTGGTTGTTTGGCTTGCATTTCCTGTAGTGTTTATTTTATCAGGTGTGTGCTAGTTTTTTGCGATGGCAGGGCACTCACGTTTTATAATTGAGGTCTCAGCGGAGGGTCTGGTGTGTTTTGGTGTGGACACACCAATTTCTTTGGGTGCCAAAACTTTCCAAATGACCTTTAGGTTGGTTTCAGACCAGCACCTTAAAAGGAATATGAACAACATTGATCCTCTGCTGGTTGTGACCGTGAAAATGGTGTTAGGCTACAGGCACTTAAGTAGAAGTGAGTTTGGAAGGGATAATACAAATATCGATTTTAGGTTCTTGGCGTCCCTTTTGGACAACCACGTGTCGAAGGTGGAGGCTAAATTGTTGTTGGAAAAATTCTTTCAAAAAGACCTATTGTTGGGTGTGGACGAGGTGTTGAAGGTCGCCATTGTGGGCAAGGGCATTCCCCGCCCTGGTGACTGGGAGATGTTGAAGAATTCAGATGAGGTGGTGAAGATATACCCTTTTTTGCTCAATTTGAAGGGACCAACTCTAATGAGGCATCGTATGATCATTGTCATTGTTGTGGAGTATATGGAAAAAAAATTGGTCTCATGGTTGTGCAGGACATCGACTGGATAGTGGATTTTGAGGCCTTTGCTAAGGCCAACGATATTCTATGAGTATGGGTTTGGTTTGGAAGTCTGGTTTTTTTGTAAATTTTGTAATGGTTGGCTTTTATGTCTCTTCCGCAAATGTTAATTATGGTGTCTAGGTGGTGGTTTACTGTAATGGTGGGTAGTGGTGGTCAAGTTTGCATAGGGCCTTTATTTGGGGTTTTCTCTATAATATATGCAGAGAATTTTGGGTTGGTGCTTAGTTGGTGATAGCAACTAATAATACTGAATGGTTTCATGGTAGGCGTTTTCTTGCTTTAGTAGAAGTTTGTAAATGTTATCTTATTAATATTAATAAATAAAACTCTTACGTATCAAAACAAAACTTGTAGAATTATTATTTTTTCAATCATATTTTTTTGTAAATAAAAGATTTCGAGCTAGGGGGTTGCACGGCCTACCCAGGTTAAAAAAAATCCTTAGAAACAACTTTATAAAAAATGGATGAATTTACAGTCAAAATTTGTTTGATCAGCCTCTTGAATGCAATGGTGATGCCAATTTGGGCCCAAAGTGCTCTAAAAAAATAGTGACCTCCTGGATCAACTACTCTTCACACTTTTTAAAACCCTCATAGATTAGACAAAACATAACCAAATTTGATGAAACAAAAGGCAAACCTGACTTTCTTTTATGCCCTAGATTCAATCGTGAGGCCATTGAAACCCCAAAATGCATCCAACAAAATCTTCAAGCCAACATGAAACTCTTAGATTTGGGAAGGAATCCACAACACTAGAGTTCTGATACCATGTGGGAGTTAATGGTGACTCCCCAACACCCCTAGAAACAGTTGCTAGACCAAAATATCTTCCACAAGAAATAAAATGGCAAGAATAATTGCTTCAACAATGCAAATTGAATATGATTGAACAATGGTTGAATACATAAATGTACATAAGATGCCTTGCTTATAATGGCAAGGTAGAGAAATAAGATTAGACAAGATCATGACAAGTGTCTTAATCCTATAACATGAGACAACTAACAACCTAACTACCTAGGAATCAAGCATTACAAGCTAAATAAGATAAGTTCTAGAAAAGCCAACTAAGACTTCTAGAAAGAATCTTATATCCTAAGTAAACTTAACATGCAAATATGTCCCCTAATTACCTAGTGAGTGAATTAGCTAGGTACGAGACATTTATTCACACCAACATCTTATGAGCCATATTGATTTTGTGGTATGATGTGTTGGATTTATTTTTGATGTTAGAGGTTTTGTTGTGATGTTTATTGTTGTTGTTGTTTATAAGCAACATAGTGCTTTTGTGGCATTTGGGGTATATATTATTATTGTTGGGAGATGCATTGATGGTGTTGAAGATCTTGTGGTGTTGGAGGTTGTTGTTTTTTGTTGATGTGTGGTTTGTTGTTGGGGTGTTGATTGATGTTGTTGAGGTATTGGTTGGTGTTGTTGAGGTGTTGATTGATGTTGGTGTGTTAATTGATGTTGGGGTGTTGATTGATGTTGTGAGTGTTATGGAATGTTAGGGACACTTGGGTGTATGTTATGTGAGGTGGAAGGTGTTGTTAATGGATTAGTCCCATAGTTAATTATGTTAGGATTTTGGAGATTTGGAAGGCTTGAATTGGGTTGATTTTGTTGGGATTAGGGTGTCTCAACCTTAGAGTCCTAGCATTTATTTACTGTTATTTGATGTATTTATTTATATTATAATGTTTATTAGCCTACCAAATGTGTTGTCACTTTGTGGAACCCACCAATGATGTGGCATCCTACATGGTAAGTGACATGTAATTGTTGTAATCTACATTTATGGAGGTAGGCATCCACTTAGGAGGACCTATATTCTAAGCTATATTGATGGAATTTGTCATATGTTGCTATTTCAAGCACTATGACAAATTATGACCCTTTTTATGACAGTCGTAAGAGTTAACTATGCAAACTACTATGATGAAATATGACAGTTGTAAGAGTCATGTATGATAGTTTCCTATTCACACTATGATAGGTCGGACCCATGTGATGAGGGTGCCTACACATGCAAGGTATTTGCATGCATGCAAACTCATTGCATGTGCAACGGTGGCTAATTTTATGGGATAAGGGCTAATTATGCAAGATTTGTCATAATTATGAGTTTTGATTATGACGACATCGCATAATGAACTCATGTTCACACCTTGAGCATGGAAATTGGTTATGGAAATTTTTGGGAACCTTGTTTTATGTTGAAAGGTTATAAATACTTGTGCATTTTTATGGTGACGGGTTTGAAGAAGCTTACATGTTATGTTGTCAAAAATTTTCCAGATTCTTGTCGTAGTGTGAAGAATCTTGAGCATTGATTTGAGCTTGTATTTTAACTATTATATTGTTGTTGATAATAAATTTGAGCTATGTGATTTGGAGTGAGGGATCTTTTCCTGAAAGGGTTTTCCCACATAAACACTATGCTATGGTTTGCATTGTTCTTTATGTTTTTTAAGTTTTTGAATGTGCATCTTCTGAATCTGTAAATGTAAAAGGTGTTTAAAATTTTTTTTTGTAACTCTCCCCTACTTAGATTAGTGTAGGAAGCTACTTTTGTGCACCTGGATTCCTTTCAATTGGTATAAGATCCTAGCCAACTTTGATTTTGTTGTTGGGTTTGAAGGGTTTTTTGAGTTGATCTTTGTTTTAGTGGGATTTTTGCAGAAGGGTATTTCATGACCTTGTTGTAGGCAAAAAGATGGAAATCACATCCAAAAGAATTGAGATGGAAAATTTTAATGGTGGAAACTTTAAACTCTAGAAAATGAAAATGGAGGATATGCTCATAGACAAAGATCTGTGGGTCCAAATATCTAGAACTAAACCAGCTACAACAACTTGGGTAGATTGGGATCTTATGAATAGGAAAGCCAAGGGTCTTATCAGACTTTGTTTTTCTAATTTTGTTCTCCTAAATGTCCATGAAGAGAAAAATGTAAAAGACCTTTGGAAGAAACATGAAGATGTTTATCAAGCTAAATCCCTAGTAAACAAGTTTTTCTTGAGAAAGAAATTGTACTCCTTGAAGATGGAAGATGGATGATCTGTAGCAGATCACCTGAATGCATTCAAAATGTTGATAGCTCAACTAGGTTCCGTTGGAGATAAGATTGACAACTAGGATCGTTGCATGCTCCTATTGTGTTTTTTCCAGACTCATGGGACCACCTTGTAATGGCTATTGGAAGCACAACCACTAGTTTCAAGATGGATGAGATGGTGTCTTCATTGTTATCTGAAGAGATGTGGAGAAAGTCTTCCTAGATGGCTAAGGAGGCACATCCTGTTCATGGTAGATCGAAGGAGAAAGGAAAAAAGAAGGATAAGAAATCAAAGTCAAAATCTTTAGGGAGATCTAATTCTCTTGGAAAGTCCATGGTGAAGTGTTGGAACTACGAAAAAACTGGTCATATCATAAAAGAGTGCAAGGAAGAGAAGAAGAAGAAAGGAAAGAAGAATTTCTCTTATTTTGACTCTGAAAAATCCTCTCAGGATGATGCAAATTCCTTTGTCGTAGCCTTGGCAACCCATGCATCAAAAGATGTGTGGTTGATAGAATCGGGTGCTTCTTTCTACATGATCTCTCATAGAGGTTGTTTTTCAAAGTACAAAGAATACCATGGTGGGAAGGTGTATCTAGGTGATGAATCTCACCTAAATATTGTTGGTCGTGGAAGATTCAAAATCAAATTCCTTGATGGAAGAGTGAAGGGGATTGATGGTGTCTTGCATATCTCGAGTTTGGCACAAAACTTGCTCTCTATGAGTAACTGAATGATGTGAGAGTGCAAGTTGTTTTCTTTGGTGGAGGATGTAAGATGATGAGAGGAGCTATGGTGGTTGCTAAGGGTGTTTAGATTGACACCTTGTATAAGTTGGATGCATGCACAATTCAGTGCAATAATTCTTTTGATATGCCGAAGAAGAGACCTTTGGATTATTTATCCTCACCATCAAATTGTGTAGAGAAGAGGTATGTTGTAACTACATTTGATAGTTGTGAATTTTTGGTACCTAAGGGTTCTTATTCAATGGAGATGGAGCTTCCTACAAAGAAGACAATTCTATGACACCAATGACTTGGTCACATCGATGAGAAGGGTCTTATAGCCCTAAAAAATAAGAGCCTAGTTGAAGGCCTTGATGATTGTAATCTCAAGTTTGACTTTTTTGAGCATTGTCTTTATGAAAAACCACGGCATGTCTCTTTTTAATCTAGTTCTCATAAGTCTTATGGGTTTTTGGACTATGTTCATGTAGATGTGTTTGGTTCTGTGAATGTTCCTTCATTGTCAAAATCTATATATTTTGTTTCTTTCATAGATGATTATAGTAAAAGGACATTCATTTATTTTATTAGAAGTAAAGTTGAAGTCTTTAGTTGGTTTAAGGAGTTTAAAACCTTGGTTGAAAATCAGACTAGTAGAAAGATTAAGTTTTTGAGTATTGACAATGGCAGTGAGTTTGTTTGGCATAGTTCTACAAGTTCTGTAAAGATCACAAGATTGAGAGACATAAGACAACTCCTTACAACCCACAACAAAATGGAGTTATAGAGAGGATGAATAGGATGTTGATGGAGAGGTCTAGGAGTATGTTGAGTGGTGTTGGCCTTGAGAAAAAAAAATTGGGTTGAAGTGGTATCCACTACATGTTATCTAATCAACAGATCTCCTACATCGGTGCTTGTTGAAAAGACACCCATGGAGGAATGGTCTAGTAAAAAGTCTTCATTAATACAACTCAGAGTATTTGGTTGTGAAGTTCATGCTCATGTTTTGATTGAGAAGATGTCTAAGTTGGAGAACAAGGTGGTTAATTGTATCTTCATCGACTATGGTGTCCATGTAAAGGGATAAAAGCTTTGGGATCCAGAGGCCTAAAAGGTTCTCTATAGAAGAAGTGTAATTTTTAGAGAGATGAAACCTTCCACTATTGAGTTGCAGCTAGAGAAAGAGAAGAAGGAGGTAGTTTAGGTTCCACCTACTTTTATGAAAGGTGAACTACACACTCCTACTAGACCTGATGATGAAGAGAGCTCAAGTAGCTCTAAAATTTTTGAAGAAGAAGATGAACCTCAACCTCAAGAATTGAGGAGGTCTACGCATGTTAGGCAACAACTAGAAAGGTTTGGTTATTCATTATTGGATTCCAATTTCATTTTTTCTTTGATTGCTAACACTAATGAGCCTAGGACTGTTAGAGATTCTATGGGTATGAGTGATGTAAATTCTTGGATGAAAGCCATGGATGAAGAGATGGTTACTTTGAAGAAAAATAAGACTTGGGATCTGGTGCCCTTGCCTGATGGAAGTAAACTTGTTGGTTGTAAATGGGTGTTCAAGAAGAAGTGTGGTCTTGATGGAAGTGTTGAGAAGCACAAGGCACAATTGGTCACTAAAGGGTATTTTGTGGTGGATGGAATTGACTATGGTGAGATATTATCTCCTGTTGTGAAGCTAACATCTATTTGGTTCATATTATCGCTTACAATAGTGTATGATTTAGAAGTGGAACAACTAGATGTAAAGACAACATTCCTTCACAGTGATTGGGAGGAAGAGATTTACATGTCACAGCTAGAGAATTTCGTTGGAAAAGGTAAATAAAATCTAGTTTGCAAATTGAAGAAGTCTCAGTATGGTTTGAAACAGTCTCCTAGAATGTGGTACCAAAATTTTGATACCTATGTGTTGTCAATGGGATTTTTGAGATCTAAATCTAACCATTGTGTGTATTATAAATCTAAAAATGGCTGCATTCTCACTATTATTTTACATGTAGATGATATGTTATTTTTTGGGAATGGTAAAAGTATGATTTAAGATTTGAAGTCTCAGTTGTCAACATAGTTTGAGATGAAAGATCTAGGTGCAAATAGGTATATTATGGGGATGGAGATCATGAGAGACAGGGCTAACAAAAATATTTGGCTAGGCCAAAGCAAGTATGTGAACTTATTATTGGAGAGATTCAACATGGCAGATTGCAAATAGATAGTTGTTCTTATGATGTAGGGGATGAAGCTTTTTGTGAATGATTATCCAAAATATCCTATTGAGATGGAGGACATGACCAAAGTACCATATGCAAATTGTTGCTGGTAGTTTAATGTATTCTATGGTTTGCATGAGGCCAAACATTGCCCAAGTAGTGGGAGTCCTTAGTCGATTTATGGCTAATCTTGGACGTGTACATTGGGACACAATTAAGAGAGTGTTCAGGTACTTGTGGGGTACTTTTAAGTATGCCCTATGATTTCATGGTTATCCTACTGTACCTCAACACTCTGAGTATTCATGGATATGTGGATTCTGATTGGGTGGGTGACATTGACAACAAAAGATCCACAAATTGTTATGTGTTTATGATTTTTTTTGGTACTATCAGTTGGATGAGTAAGTATTAGGTTGTAGTCACTTTGTCCACAAAATTTTAAGTAGAGTACATGGCAGCTACTCATGCTTGTAAGGAAGTAATTTTTCTTAAGAGATTGTGATCTGATATTGGTTTAGATGCAAGACAAATTACTATTTGTTGTGACAATCACAATGCCATTTTTAGCAAAGAACCCTACTTTCCATGCTAAAACAAAGCACATTGAGATTTTTTATCATTTTGTTTGTGATATGGTAGAAGATAGAAAGGTGAAATTGGAGAAGGTTGAAACTTTGTAAAATTGTGTAGATGCACTAATGAAACTAGTGAGCATAGAGAAATTCAAATGGTGTTTCGATTCCATGGACCTTGGGGCCCTGAGCAGTTGATTTCATATGACTCTTCCAGGTCTTTTACAAGTGGGAGAATGTTGGGATTAGGGTGTCTCAACCTTAGAGTCCTATAATTTATTTATTGTTATTTGATGTATTTATTCATATTAGAATGTTTATTAGCCTACCAAATGTGTTGTCACATTGTGGGACCTGTCAATGATGTGGCATCCTGTGTAAGGGGGAAATGGATCGATGGAATACAACAATGAAAATAATCAATTGAAATCAAAACAAGATAAATCCCAACCTACTCATGAATTTTGATTGTAAAGCAATGAATTCAACAAGCAATTTTAGCATAAATGAGAACATAAATAAACTCAAAGACTTCAATTTTACCATCCCATGTTGGAGTGTATTTGTATTCATAATGGATGTTGGATTGCTTGATCAATATGAAGCATCCATGTTTGCAAAAGCTTCAAAGGTAGTAGTAATGGTGATCTAGAATGCAAGTATTTTCTCGATGTGCTTCAATAGTCAATTTGACATGACCTCTCCACAAATCCTCCAGATTATCGAATCATTTTTGAGAAGGAAGAAGGTTGTTTTATAGATTTATGATTTTCAAATGAACAATCGAGATGCAACAATGAAAGATCATGATCAATAGTTGAGAACCGTTGAGAGGAAATAGATTGACAGTTAACACCTCTGATTGATCCAATTAAGGATTTTAATTGAATAATCAATGGGATTAGATTGAGTGATTCGTGGGATTGAAGAAATCAGTTTGAGTGTTTAGTGGGATTAGCATAATCGGTGGGATTGGGAAATAGATTGAGAAATCAGTGGTCATGATTTATTCAATCAAGAAATGTGAGGATGTATTAATTAATTTAATAATTAATTAATGTTGGAGAGGAACGTGCAAGATGTGTTTGACTTTCATAAATAAAAGGTATATTTATTTATTTGACCATGTTGAGTGATTTTGGGGAAATTGAATAATTGATTTTATTATTCAAATTTGGAGAAGGGAAAATAGCTTAATTAAATAATTAATGATAACTATTTAATTAATTTAGATGAATAAGGTATGTTAGTGACATAATTAAATATTTTGTGTTTATTTAATTAATCAGGAGGAATAAGGTTAAACTAGGTGATGACATAGTGAATTAATTAAACAATTTGAGATTATTTAATTAATAAAGGAAAACAGGGCTAATGATGCAAATGATATTAAAAAGGGGATTAAGATGGTAATGAAAGTGATATGCAATATTGATAACAAAAGGATGTCGATAATGGAAAAATGTCATTTAGGATATGTGATATGTGTTAAGCCATTTTTACATGTCTACATTCTGCCCCTCTTTGACACAAAGTATTAATTACACTGTTTCAAAGAATTCAATGTTCAAATCAAGATTGAATTTTTTTAATATGCCCCACTGTGCCCTGACGGTCAACGAAAGGATGATAAGACATTGGGCTGCCCCCTCGAGAAGTCAACCAAAAAAATTACTTTTTTAGGTCGGGCTCGCGACAAGGTTCAAGATTAATTCAACAAGATGGAGAGGTTAGTTACAAGAAATGTTAATAGGATCATAGGATAGAAGAAATTGAATGATTGATGATATGTAAAATGTGATGAGTTTTCTTTTGCTTCATGGAGACTAGGTAGTATTTAGAAATCCTTATTAATATAGCAAATAGACACAATGCACCAAGGTATTAATGATCAAGGTGGCTTTGTATCTATTATGTGGAATTTGACTTTGCAAACAAGGAGTATTCTTGCTCATACCAGACATACAAAAACCTTGTTAGAGTATATGGGTTAGAAGTTCACAATGTTTGGACAAGTACAAAAAGAGGTATGAGGAGCCAAAAATACAAGGCCGCTTTAGTTTCTTGAAACGACTTCCACACACACAAGGCAAGTATTCGCCATGGTAGTGTTGCCAAAAATATCCAAAAAATAGAGCATATGAAATCGTTAATAAATGCCTCATTCCTTCTTTTCTAAATCCTTAATGGACATCCTTGAGAGATCCTGGGAATGAGACAATAAGATAAATCAAAAGATAAGATCACAAAAGATAAACAATGTTGTAGTATCACTTGCCATGATTGTTTTGATGTTTCAAGATTATCCATCGATGATGTATATTGTAGGAATGATTAATCTGTTAAGACATATGTCAAGATGTTGATGATGGTCTTCAAAAGGTAGAGTAGTTAACACTTAAGAATTATTTTAGTCTAATGATGATCCAATCATTTTGTTTCTTTAATTGGAAGTTTTGGATTTCGTTGTTTGCTTTGCTTGTTGATTGTGTTGTCAAAGGGTGAGGGCAACAATTGTTTATTATGGATGGAGAGTTTATTGTGGATAGATGAGAACATAGATAGGAATTTTGAGAATTTTTTTTTTAATGTTTTTATGCTTTTGAGGTTATTTGATGTTGTTTTTGATGCTTTTTTTGAAGATATTTGGATTATTTGGGTGTTTTAAGAGATTTAGAGACCAAGACAAATACCTAAAGGGGACTGACCTAACACCTCGAGGGCTCATCAATGATGGTCTTTCCTATGTGTAAGCTTAGAGACAACATAGTTTGACTATATTGAGTGACACTATTTTTGGAGTTTTTTTACTCTTTACGAATGCTTTTAGACTTTGATAAGATATTTGAATGTTTTATTGGATTTTTTTTATCAAGTTTAAAGACCAAGAGGGACACTTAAAGGGATTGACCTAGTGCCTCAGGGACTCATAGATGATGGACTTTCCTACGTGCAAGCTCAAAGACAACGTAGTTCGATTGTATTGAGTGACACCATTTTTTGGAGTTTTTTTACTTTTTATGAATTTTTTTGGATTTTGATAAGATATTTGAATATTTTTTTGGAATTTTTTTCAATCAAGTTTAAAGAGCAAGAGGGACACCTAAAAGGATTGACCGAGTGCCTCGGGGGCTCATCCATGATGACCTTTCCTATGTGAAAGCTCAGAGACAACGTAGTTTGACTATATTGACTCGATGCAGCTTGTTCGGAGATGACCTACAATGTTTTTGGGATTTTGTGTTTTACGACTTTGTTTCAGATTTTGACATTTTTTTGGATGTTTTGTTTTATTTTGTTTAGTTTTCTAGATGTTTTTTTATTTTGTTTTGATAGCTTTCCACGAGTGATGGGGTTAACAAGCATCCAATCCACTACCAGGTTTGGGAAGTTGCCCCTAATTTTGGGAAAGGGTTATGTTTATTAGGGATATATGGATAAGACAGATGGTGGATAGAGATGGTATAGTAAGGTTCAACACTTGATCAATTATCGATCCCTAGTTGGGTGCACATTTTATTATGGCGATTGATGGAATGGATACGATAGTTGATAGATAGTGTTGATAGATGAGGATGTAGGTATTATTCAAATGCAGTGCCTATTTACCAGGTTTTCACTACGATACCCATCCTAGAAGCGCCACAAGGTGGTTTTCACTTAAAGGATGTTTTATTTATCTTTACGATTTTCTTGATTTTTGAGCTTGAAATGTTTTTTCTCTTTTTTGCTTGGGATATTCTAATACGATTAGGTATATAACTTCTTGAGATGACTATTGTCAAGAGGTTCAACTAAAGGTTCTCCTTCGAGCATAACCAACTAATATGCTCTAGAGCCATAACTTGTTGTAATGATGTAGGGACCTAGCTAGTTTGGTTCAAACTTACCTTTCCCATCTTGATTCAGTTGGATTTTTTTATTTTCCTTTAGGACCAATTCATCGACCTGAAAGTTTCTATTTTTTATTTTATTTTTTTTGATAGGTAACAAGTCATTTTATTGATATTAAAGCAATTACATATGTAAAGTTTTAAAGTATACAAAATCTCCAAATATTTCATCGGATGAATTTAGGAGACCAAAAACCAGCTCCCTCCTAAAAGCATCTAAACTGTTATATCCCTAAAATCCTTCGCCATCAATTTCTATTGTCCATGCACCATGCTTTTTCATAGTAAACTTCATGGGTTAAGCTCGCATCAATTCTGCTAACTTTCTTTATCGTTCAAAAATTTCTAAACTATCCTTCATCCTTTAATCTTTGGCCGGCTGTTTTGACTTCATTGAAGAATCCTTCACATTGCTTTCTTTTGTGCCACAAAAGCTATTATGAACTTCAAAAAACCATTCCCCCAAAAAACCTTTTCCCAACCTTCTTGGCTTGCTTCACTTATCAAGCTATCTCCACTCCTCGACCTCGACCTCTTGGTACCGAGCATTTCTTCTTTGGGTATATGCCTGGTACATCTACAACTTCCTCTCGCCATTTCACTTATGCTCTTCACACCTCCAATTTCAGGTTTTCCCATGCATATAGAACATTCAGTTTATATGCTTCTCTATCTGTCGTTCTACGCCACTTGATAAATGGGATTAACCCATCCTCTATCTCTTCATCCAATTCCTCAATTCCTTTAGAGACATCAAAGCCGACACCGGGAATAGCCCATTCAAGGAAAGACTCGAGCTTGCCAATAGTTCTTCCTAAAAAAGAGTGAGCATCACTCGTTTAATTTATTTTGGGTTTTCTCCTATCTCCATTGCCCATGCGAAATTTATGGAAGCAATATCAGCATTTTGTCTTCCTCTATGTGTTGCCTCACAAAAATGCAGTCCCAGTGTCTCAAGGACTACCTTTACGACCTCATCATTTGTCACTAACAATAGTTGCTTCAATATTTTCACCGATGGTTGGTTGAAGAAAGCCTTCTGCTGCAAACTAGTTGAAAAACTCAACATAGCTTCCATTTTTCATAGATTTCGCTCTCACCAATCCCACAGAGAACGCCACTAATGCCTTAGGATTGTTGTCATTGTTTAATGGCTTTAATGTTAAGGGCTTTCCCCATTAATGCTTCTGTATTTCCATCCTACATGAAACTCATTCAAGTGTCAGCCCCTGCGCTGCCGCCATCCAAAACAACTCATTCCTTGATTGAGCCAACTCATTCCTTGATTGAGCGTGGGTGATGACTTCATCTTTCTCCCATGTTCCTAGGGATTCTCATCCTTTCACAAACCTTGTGTCATGTCCAAAATTGGTCTCTCCTTCTTCTGAAGTACCACCAACTCATATTGCAAGTACCCCAAACAATGTCCTTTACTTTTCATGATGTAACATTTTTCCTTCAGGATGTGACTTCTTATTCATTGCGAAACCCTCCCACTTATGATGTCACAAACTAGTCGTTTCTCCTTCTATGAATTGGAAATTTTTGAGATCCTCTATGACTAACTCTGCCTCTTCTTTAAATGAAATTGCCCACTTGGACAATACATCTGCTTCTTTATTACTCTCTCTCCTTATATGGGTAATGTCAAAATTTTCAAAAGTTTCTAGTTCTCCTAAAATTTCTTTAATAGTGTTTTGCAAATGCCATGCTTTCACACCTGAATCCACTATCACTTTTATGATAATTAGAGAATCACCTTCTAGTTGTAACTTCTTAACCCCAAAACTTTTAGCCAGCTTAACTGTGAGTAAGGCAACATTGGCCTCAGCCACATTGTTAGTTCCTGGTGGCAATTTCCTTGCTGAAATTGCAATGGTGTTACCCAGATGATCCCTAACTATTGCCCCAACCCCAGATGGGCCAGGATTACCACTAGTTGCCCCATCAAAATTTACCTTATACTAGCCTTCCTTAAGTTTCCTCCAAACCACCTTTGATCCTCCTAAGATTTTGGTCGGTTTCACAATTTGTCTTGTAGCCGCTCTTAACCGAATACTAGGCCAAGCTTGTTGCACTAAAGTATCCCCCAACGAGAAAGGATTCTGCCAATTCTGTGATTGTGAGGTTGCATTGCTCACAACCTCCTCATTGTTGTGATCAATTCTGCTAATTAGCCTAGTTGCGGTTTCATATTTATCCAAGAAGATTCTTCGATTCCTCTCTTTCCAAATTTCCCAAATTACCAATGAAGGTGAGCATACCCATATACTAGACAATAAATTTTTCTTTGACTTCCCAGACCAACTTTCAAACATTTCGTTAAGAGTCCACGGGAGGGGGCTCTGCCAATTTAACTTCCTTCTCACATGTCCCCAACAAATTCCTGCCATTTCACATTGGAAGAATAAATGGTCCACCGATTCCTCTATCTTATCACACATAACACACTTCGAGGGGCCTACAAAACCCAAGTGTTTCCTTCTTTCCCCTGTAAGAATTCGGCCCCTTGTAGCTAACCATGCAAAATTTCTTGCTTTAGGTAGACAATCCTTGTTCCAACACAGATATTTTGCCCAAAAGTTTTCTTGATCCTCAACATCCAATAATTGGTACCCAAGCTTCACTGAATATTTACCATAGGATGAACCACACCAAATTATTTTATCCTTGTTGCCTAAAATTTTAATTCTCTAATTCTTAAAAATATTTTGCATTAGTAGAGACTATTGGGGGGTCAAGTCCTCCTTTGATACATCTTTCCAATCCCATTCCTGCCGTAAGGGACCCATCTTTGGACTCAAATAGTCTTTGACTTTGGTCCCCCACCTCTGAGAGAAATGATTTTTGAGAAAAATCAACTCCGGCTCATCACACAAGTTTGGTATTCCATTCCAGGAATCATCCAAAAAATTTGCCTTAAAACCATCTCCAATCTTCCATGAGAGATGATTTATTACCACTGGTCTACAAGAGACGATGAAATTCCAAATAGCAGATCCTTTAGGAGGGTTGTGAATTGTGAAAATCTGATGCTCCTCATTTGTATCCAGATATTTTGCTTTTAAAACTTTAACCCATAGTAAATCCGGATTAGCCTATAAACTCCACACCAGTTTAGCCCCAAGAGCTTCATTCAGTAGTTGCCAGTCTCTCAAACCAGCTCCACCTTTATCTTTGGCTTTACAATTTTTTTCCCATGCCAACAAAGGGATTTTGTCATCCAAACTGGTCCCATTCCAAAAAAACTTCCTCATTCGCTGCCCAATTATATTTATTACTTTCTTGGGTACCTTTAGACACATCATTGAAAAAATTGGAATTGCAGAAATCATTGTTTTCAACATTAGAATTATCCCTGCAGATGTTAGCCATTTGCTTTTCCACCCATCCATACGTTTGAGACAAGAGTCAATTAGGTCTTTCCAGATGTTTTCTCTATTTGCTCCTCCAAAAAGAGGGATACCCAAAAACTTACTTGGCAGTTTGCCAGCCCTCATTTCCATGATCCAACAGATATCCACTTGCCTTTGTTTAGGAGTGTTAAAGAAAAAAAAATCTGACTTATTCCAATTGATACGCTGGCCTGAGGCCAAGCCATATTTGTCTAGTGTGCCCTTCATCACTCGAGCTTCGTGCAAAGAGGAGTCCCCCATAAGAAAGGTATCATCTGCAAACTATAGATGTGATATTGGTGGAATCCCTTCCACAACTTTTATCCCCTTCCACTGCCCATCCCTGCATTTCTGGGCAATAAGCCTGCCAAGCA
Organism: Sequoiadendron giganteum; assembly: GCA_007115665.2. Classification (NCBI taxonomy): domain Eukaryota; kingdom Viridiplantae; phylum Streptophyta; class Pinopsida; order Cupressales; family Cupressaceae; genus Sequoiadendron; species Sequoiadendron giganteum. The sequence goes on from CM021108.1 coordinate 464,774,929, forward strand.
CCTCAGCAAGAATGATGAACAAAAAAGGTGATATGGGATCTCCTTGCCTAATCCCCTTTGTGGATTCGAAAAAACCTTGTGGGCTACCATTAACTAGAACTGAGAAACGAGGTGTCCTTATACATCCTTCCACCCAATGCAACCAATCTTTGCTAAAACCAAACTATTCCAAAACTTTCAACAGAAAATTTTTGTCCACCTCATCATAGGCTCTCTTAATATCTAATTTGACCATCATTCTTTCCACTTTCGCAGCCCTGACTAAGTGAATAGTTTCATGAGCCACTATCACTCCTTCAAAAATAGATCTATTGGGTGAAAAGCCACTTTGCTCCGTAGAGATCACTGAGCCTAGAACCAACTTCAATCTGTTGGCCATTACTTTGGAAATTACCTTATACACAGTATTGCACAAAGATATGGGTCGAAAATCCTCAAAGGAATTTATAGACTCCCGTTTTGGAATAAGGGCAATGAATGTGTTATTCAGATCTTTCAAGATAAAGCCTTCCCTCCTAGATTCCTCCACCACATCCCATAAGTCTTGAGCAAAAATATCCCACATTTTTTGGAAGAAAACTACAGGAAAGCCATTAGGGCCAGGAGCTTTGTCGCCCCCCAAGGCAAAAAGAGCTCTTTTATCCTCCTTTAATGAGACTTTCTCCATCAACATCTTGTTTTGGTCCTCTGAGATGCACTTCGGAACCACATCCAAGACCCCCGAGTTCTGATTTGGGCTTTCTGGTTGCTTAGTGAAGCTATCAGAGAGAAACCTTGCCGCCTCCCTATTAATCTGATCAATGTCCTACAATAATTCACCCATGTTGTCTTTAATTGATAGAATCTTGTAACTAGACCTACGAACTTTAACCGAGTTATGAAAAAACTTGGAGTTCCTGTCACCCTCTTTCAACCACGTCTCTTTGGATTTTTGTATCCAGAACATTTCTTCCCTTGCTAATATTTCAGAGTAGGCTTTATTAAGTTCTTTTTCCTGAGTGTAGTCTTCTTCATTCATTCCAAACTCAATTATCCTAGAATGCAAAGCATTGAGATTCTCTTCTAGTCTCCCTTTCTGCACAAAAATATTCTTAAATGACTCTCGGTTCCACCATTTTAGCTGATCTTTCATAAATTGTAGCTTTTTGAAGAAAATAAAAGCTTTATTTCTCGACCATTCTGGAGCATTCGTCCACCAATCCTGCACTAAATCTTTAAAATTTTCAGACCTAAGCCACATTGTTTCAAATTTAAAGGGGCACCTGTCCGGATTTGCCTCATCTTGAAGTCTTAAACAAATTGGGTAGTGATCGGTACCCGTTATGGGAAGAATTTCTGCTTCGCATTGCCACCGTTGCTCAGCCCAATTTCTAGCTATGAAGAACCTATCCAACTTTTTTGCAATATTTAGGAAACCACCACGCCTGTTTGTCCATGTGAATTCCCCTTTTCTAAAGGGTAATTCAATCAACCCATTGTTTAAAACAAAATCACCAAAGTCTTGTTGACTCTTTCCAGATCAACATAGACCCCCAAATTTATCTGAGGGTCTCATTACTACATTAAAATCCCCGCCAAGAAGACACATGCCCCCCACCATTTCTTTCAAAATGTCAGAAAGTTCTTGCCAAAGGATCCTCTTCTGGGTGGAGTTGTTAGGGCCATAAATGTTGAGAATCCAAAAGCTTGCTCTTAATTGCTTAGAGTCCACTTTACACCACTGCCAATGCCTTTCCTGTATAATAATTTGAACATTTACTAGAGAATCATTCCAAAGACAACCTAATCCACCAAAGGCACCCAGTGCTCCTGACATGGAACACTGCCAACGATCAAAGCCTTTTGAGAAAGCTTCCACATCATTATCCTTAATCTTCGTTTCTTGTAGTAGAACCACAGCCAGTCTCGTTTGATCAAAACATCTTTTGATCAAACAAAACTTGTCAGGGGAATTGCAGCCCCTGACATTCCATGAGAGGATCTTCATGATTATTGGGAAAAGGCATAGCCTTTCCCTGACCTAAGTTTGCTTTGTCCTGCCGCATTTCTAGCTATCTTAAGACGCATTTTGTTTGTTTTTGGACCCCTTCTGTTCTTCCAACCGATCTTTACTTTACTGTTTAGGGATGAAGATTGGTTAATGGTTCACTTATCCATTATTGCAAGACTATCCTGAAGACCAAGAATATCCTCATCACCCTAATTTTCATTAGCCTTTGAATCCAAAGAGGAAAATTCCATATTTCCACCGGTATCACAAACGCCATCAAAAGCAGTGTCAAGGTTTCTTATGGGGGATATGGGTATATCCTTGAAAGTAGTTTCTTCCCTTGGGGATTCATAATTTATCAATTTCTCAAAGGGAATGGTGTTATCCATGGTGTCACAGTTCAGTTGTTGATCTTGGCACCATTGTTTACCAGGTTTTTCTGCCCTATTTTGAGTGTCAGAGTGCTGAAACTGATTTGACCTTCTTTGACTTAGAAGGCAAGTTTCCTCACCCAAATGAGTGCTCTATTCGCCTCCTTGGTTCAAAACTTTCTGTGGTGATTTCCATTCATCAACACCACCCTCAAAGTTACTTCTTATATCTTCCAAACCAATCAGCTGGCCACCTTGTGCAGTCCTCACACTCCTCACTGTTTCACAAGGATGGATATGGGGGATGCACTTTTAGTAACACAATTTAATTCCCCCACCTGGGTTTCCTTTGCATAGGTATTTTCAAGAATATAGTATGTTTCCTGGCAGTTTATGGTCCACCATCCCTCATCTAAAGCCCTTAGTTCCTAAGTTTCAATTTGACCTTGAGTACCCCATTCTTCAAAGAGGCTAGAATACTCCCTTTGGATTTCCTCTGACAAATTTACTATCACCTCAGTCAGGCTATTTGGCAAGAACCCTTTCCCTTTTCTGACGACATAAGGTCCTCTTTGGATTTTGATTTACCAATGCATCCAACACATTCAAAGTCAGCATCCTCAATTTCAAGCTTTTGAACCCATATCCCTTCTCCTGATTTGATTTCAAGCCTTTCTGGTATAGAATGGATCCCCTGTCTGAGAACACAAATTTTGGGAAAAATGCTTAAATCTGTTTTGTCTACCACCTCCTCCAATTTCACAAAGGTTCCAAATCTTCTACCAATCATACTGAGGGTTTCCTGATCCCTATATTCATGAGGGAGATTTTTTAACCTAATCCAGACGGGAATGTCTTCCACCATAGTGTCATTTGGATTGAAATTTGGGGTCCAATCTTTAATGTGAAACCTCAACCCTTCCATTACGAAAGGGCCACTATTAAGAATCCATTCCTTATCCAGAATGGTCTTACATATGACCAGATAGAAACCATTCTCAAGAGTTTTGAGCTCACATTCATGACCCCAATGTTTATCACACCAAGCCTTCAGTTTCAAGTAAGCTGGCCACTTCCCACCCCATTTTAGAAAGAAAGCCTTAGCTTTTAAAAAACTAACTGAATCTTTCCATTCATTGTTTTCCACAAGCACAATATTCATAGTTGCATGGGAAATTTTTGGAAATACTTGGCTCGGGCCGACTTTCTCTGCTTGTTGTTTTGGGCACCAAAACTTCACCGCAATATTCTAGAACTCTACTCGTTCAGGTAAATACCATGTCCTGAAGTGTTCGTCCCTCTGAGGGTGCGTTCCCATGCGTGAACCAACTTTACCCACGCCTCCATCTTTGTTATCTGGAGCTTGACAAGCCCTATTTGGGTCGACCCTTCGGGGGCGAGTGTTATTCCTTCCATTTCTTTAGTTGAAAGGCCATCTTGCTTGTTGTCTCGCGCCATACTGCAGGTTGCCATGCCTTCAAAATCCCTGTTGCCACTGGTGCTCCACCATTTTCTATTTTTGATTTTATTATTATGGCTTTTCTTGAGTTGATTTTGATAGGCCTGTAGATGGTTCAATGCACTCAAGCATCTTTCATATAGGAGTTAAGGCTTATTGAGTTTGGATACCCGATACTCTTCATTTTTAATAAGATCCTTCAATGATACTCTTAGGGATGGGATTTCGACCTCTATAGGTAGTATTGCTTCCAACCCGTAGACCAAGGAAAAGGGAGTTGCACTTCTAGGTGTGTGGATGTTGGTTCTATAAGCCCATAAGGCTGGGTATAGTTGTAGATGCCAGTCATGGATGACGTCATTAACAATTTTCTTTAGGATTTTAAGATGGTTTTATTGGATACTTCGACCTATTTATTTCCTTGAGGATAATATGGGGTTGAAAAGTGGTGTTGGATAGAGAATCTTTAGCGGGGCTCACAAACATCTTGGTTCTTAAACGAAGTTCCATTATATGTTATGATAGTTTGTGGGGTGCCATATTGATAGATCAAATAGTTAAGAATGAACTTAGATATTTGTTTCCCTATGATATAGGTTAAAGGAATAGCCTCTATCCACTTTGTAAAGTACTCCATAGCAGTGATGATGAATTTGTGTCCATTGGAAGATGTTGGTGATATCTTTCCTATTAGGTCCATTCCCCACTAAGAGAAAGGCCATGGAGTAGTGATAGGATGCAACTCTTGTGCAAGTGCATGCACAAGATCTCCATGATGTTGGCATTGACGACACCTCTTGGAAAAATGAACTGCTTCTTGCTCCATCGATGGCTAGTAGTATGTTGTTTGAAGTATCTTCTGGACTAGGTTAGGTCCACTAGAGTGAGATCCACAAATACCTTTGTGTACCTCTTGCAAGCCAGTTTGTGCTTATTTTGTGTTAAGACATTGAAGTAACGTACCATTGAGGCTTCAATGGTATAAGGTATCTCCTAGGATAGTAAATCGAGAAGTTCAACAAATGAAGGTTTTCTTTTGATTGGTTGTTAGGTGGGTTTGTATGATTCCATGTTAAATATAGGAAAATTTATCCTCATACCAAGGCGAGTCAAGACCAACAACATCACACACTAGTTCAAATTTTAGGATGTCAAATGTTGGTATAAGCAATTGTTTTACCAGGAATTTGTATCTAGGAATATTCTCAGGTATGTCAAGGAGTGAACCAATAGTAGCCATAGCATCAACTGTTTTATTGTTAACCCTTGGGATCTATTCAAAGATGATGACCAAAAAGTATTGTTTGAATTTGTCCACCATCCTTTTGTATGGCATGAGCTTATCATCTATAGTCAGGTATTCTCCCTTGACCTGCCTTATGACCAACTGGGAGTCACTATAGACTTGTAGTTCCTTCATTTTCTATTCCATGGCTATTTTCAGCCCAATGATCAATGCTTCATACTCAACTATATTATTTGTATAGGGGAAGGAAATCTTATATGCTTTTGGTATACTATCTCCTTGTGGTGTTAGAAATAGGATACCACCCCCTAAGCCGTGTTGAGTGTGGGATCCATCGAAGTACATGGTCCAACAGGTTGACTAAGTTTCTAGCAGGATACTCTCATCTGGAAATTTTGGTATGAGCAGTTGATGATCTTCAATTGGAGCTTCTACTAACTAATCTACTATCACTTGTCCCTTGATGGATTTTTTGTTGACATAATCTATATTGAATTCACTAAGTATCATGACCCACTTAGTGATTCTTCCTATAAGAGCTACCTTTTCCAAGAGATATTTCAAGGGGTCTATCATAGATATCAACTTGATTTGTTTGTTTAACATGTAATGCCTAATATTTTGTGATGTGAAGACAACTGATAGATATGCTCATTCAATGGGTGTATAATTTAACTCATAGCCAACCAGGGTACAACTAATGTAGTAAACTGCTCATTCTTTATTCTGGTCATCAAGTTGTGCTAACAGAACTCCCAAAGTTGTTGTTGTTGTGGAAACATATAGAATCATTATTTTATCCTAAATTGGAGGCATCAATACTGGGGGAATGAGAAAATTGTCCTTTACCTATTGAAAATATTGATTGCACCTTCCGTCCCATTTGAATGCTACATCTTTGTGGAGGAGGTGTGTGAACGAATGATGTTTATTTGCTAGTTGTGAAATGAACCTTCTGATAGATTGAATCTTTCCTTGTAGACTGTGTAACTATTTTAATGTTCTTGGGGGATGCATTTCTAGGATAGCCTTGACTTTAGCAGGATCCACCTTGATAGCTCTTCTGGATACAATGTAGCCCAATAGTTTCCTAGATGTTACACCAAACACACATTTCTTCGGATTTAGACGCAAGTTATATTCTTCTAGCCTGTCAAATATCCTAGCTAAGTTAGCCAGGTGTTCATGTCTTGTGACTGATTTAGCCAATAGATCATCTAAATAACCCTCCATGGTGATGTGCAACATGTCATGGAAAATGTTAGTCATTGCTCTTTGATATGTGGCTCATGTGTTCTTCAAGTCGAATGGCATGACCTTTCAACAAAAATTTCTCCAAGCATAGGTAAAAGCTATTTTGTGTTGATCTTCAGCAGCTATCTTTATCTGATTGTACCTAGAAAAGCCATCCATTAATGAAAGCCTTTTGTGACCAACAGTTAGATCCACTATGATGTCAATGTTGGGAAGGGGGAAGTCATATTTAGGGAATGCTTTGTTAATATCTCTAAAGTCTGTACAAATTTGAATGCCCCTAGTGGGTTTTGATACTAGTACAAAGTTGGATACCCACTTAGGATATTCTATGGTTCTGATGAATCCCACATCCAATAGTTTATGAAGCTCCACTTTGACTAACAATGTTATCTGTGGGTGCATTTTTCAGAGCTTTTTCTTAATTGGTTTTGAAGCAAGGAATACCATTAGATGGTGTACCACTAAAGCTAAATCCAGCCTAGGAATATCTACATATGTCCAAGAAAAGTTGATCTTACATTCCTTCATGAATGCCATGAAGTTGAATTTTTCCTTAGGATCTAAGGAAGTTGCATGATGTGTTACTTTAGGTTCCTCTATTGTTCCAATGTTGATGGGTTCAGAACCTTCCACCAAGGCTGTTGAATGTTCTTGATAATCTGTAATGGGGATATTGAATGCTCCATATTTGGGTGCCTCAATGAGGTTTTCACCCTCAAATACATCTTTTTTATCCTTTTTCATGATCTGATAGAGGCACATTATGGTTTTCCCTAAGGCATCTAATTTTGATTTTTAATTTTTTAATTCCAATTTTGCAATTGGAGGATGTAATATCCCCTCCAAAGTATTCTCCTTGTTCTAGTTCTATGACAAAACCATCCTCTTTATTGATACCCTATTGAATTCACATGAACTCTGCAATAGATTCATTGTTCTGGAATAGGTCCACAATAGGTACGTTATGTTGTTGATCCCAATCGATCAACTGCGGGTGACGTAAGGGTAAGTTATCAAAAAATCTTATGGTGGATATGGATGGGGAAAAGGTAAGCATAGTAGAGTTGTCAAGGTCCCAAAGGGTATCTAGGTTGTAGTCACTAGAGATACAAGACTCATATTCCCATTCGTTGGAATATGTTTTAGTATGGTAGTCCTCAGTTGTAGGTTTGAAGGTGATGGTATTTATGCCAAAGTCTTCAAATAGGTTTGTGATTGTTAGGTTGTCGTCAATAAGATCATAGTTATCCTATGTCTCAATGATGGTAGAAGGAGCTATTGCCTAATAAGAGGTAGTTTCAATGTTTTTGGTAACCACATCTATTGAGCCATAACCTAGTCCCGTATTCTTCTTGCATTGTTCTATTATGATGGGTTCTCTTATGCCTTGTTCATGTAGACCAAGGCCACCTTTTCCAGTGTATCCCATATTTCTTGCTATCTGATAACCTTTATTGTTAAGGTCCACAGGAAGGGGATGTAGTTATTCTTGTTTCTCTTGTTCTTCTTTATAGATACATGACGAGAGGTCCTTTTTGAATACCACTTCATCCTTCATGTCTCCCCACTTGGTGAAGATAGTGGGTTTGACTTCATATGCGACGGCTTGAACATGCTTTATTTCCTTTGGTCGGTCATAGGATTTTGGTGATGGGGGAAGTTCCATAATGCAAAAGGTTTGTTTGAAATGGTATTCTCCATAGCCCTTGTCAAGCACTTGGATCTTGAATTCAAATTTAGGAGGATCAATTGATGGGGATGGAGTTGAGGATGAAGCAAGTGATGTTGGATTGACATAGGAAAATGAGTGGAATGTTATATCATTACTGGGTGTTTGAAGGATCTTTTTGTAATTCTCCTCCAAGTTTGAGCAGTAGTGGAAGGGTTTGGGATTGTATACTGTAACTTCCTTACCATTGTAAGGAAATTTTAAGATTTGGTGAAAGGTTGAAGGGACTATTTGCATTGCATAGATCCACAGATGTCCCAAGAGAGAGTTGTATGACAACTCAAGATCCAGTACCTGACAAGTTGTTTCTGCTATAGCTGGCCCTACTTGTATTAAAATTCTTATTGTGCCCTCAGAGTTTCTCTCCATATCATCACAAGACTTTATGGTGATAATCTTGTTCTTGTTAATCACGTCATCAAAATATCCCAACTTCTTTACCATTTTTAGGGTACATATGTTTAAACCTGCATCCCCATCTATTAGGACTCTCTTGATTTTGTGTTTATGGAAACAAACCTCAAGATACAAAGCTTGATTGTGGAAGGTAATTTTCAAAAAAGACCAAGTGATGGGGTGAAGTGACGGTACTAACCATGGCTTGAAATTGATCAATGTTAAGATCATTAGGTACTACAGATTTAATGAGAACTTTCTCCAGGATCTCTTTATGTGTTGGTGAATTTTAAAAGCTCAAGGATAGAAATTGATGTTGGATTTTTCTTCAATTGGTCAATAATGCTATAGTTAGTGGAAGGTTTGACGATGACTTTGGCTGGAAGTGGGGCTCCCTGGATTGTGACTTTTCCTCTTCATGTAGTCACATTGCATTCAGGGCTTTTTCCTAGTAAGGTCGTGATATTGATATTTTGATTGGCTCGTCATAAGTGAAGTTGGATTTTTGATAATCTTTCCCCTTACCTTTGTCATTTCCACTAGAATGATCGAGGAGTGAATATTTGTATATTCCCATGTCTATATTACCGGAGGGCCTAGGACAATGTTCAATATCGACCTCTCCTTTTTCTATCAAGTCTTGTATGATGTTTTTAAGTCTCATACAATTATTTGTTGTGTGACCCTTGATCTTGTGGAATTCACATCGATCATTCTCATTGTACCAAGGGGGTTTGAAGTTTGGTTCATCATAAGTCATTTTTATCAGGATTAGGAAGCCTGATAAGGTTCTTTTGGATGATTTTATGCATAACTACCTCAAGATTTTCTCCCAATGGAGTGAATTTTTTCCTAGTTTGATTATTCTGCCTTGGCGACCCTCTTTGAATACCCCGCCCTTGATTTGGTTGCTGGATATTTTGTTGATTGTTTGGAGGATATGTAAGCTAGTTGTTTTGAGCATTATTTTGAGGGTAGTTCGCTTGATCTTCTTGGACATTATTCTATGGATTACTAACAGTTTGTATGTTTCATACAAATTTTGCATCTACTACTCCATCATTGGTAACCTTTTTGTTCTTTGCCCATATTTTTGGTTTATCATTTGAGCTTGAAGCTTGGTCTTTGTTGTTATATAGTTTAATGAATCTCCTTGCTATGAGAGCTCTTTCAATGAGTAAACCCTTTTCAATAGTTTCCTCAAAATCACTAGGGCATGACATGGTGAGTTGGTAGCTAATGTCCACTTATATGTTAGAGACAAAGATTTCTACGAGTTGTTTCTCAGGAGCAAGCCATTTACATTTGCTAGCTTTATGTCTCCACCTCTGTAGATATGAATAAAATGATTCCCCTTGGCTTTTTTTACTTTTTAATAGATCGGGGATCATTATATCTTGCTCTATGTTGTATGAGAAATGATTGACAAATTTGTCTGACAACTCATTGAAGGTCTTGATACCAAGCAGTAGATGAGAGAACCACTCGATAGCGGCCCTGCTGAGACTTTGTGGGAAAATCCTCATTAAATAGGTATCATTGTGCTATAAATCCATGCAAGCTACTGAGAATTCTAACATGTGCTCTATTGGATCTCCTCTTCCCCTATATTTGTCAAATTTTGGTATTTCAAAATTTTTGGGGAAGGGTATCATGGATAAGGAACGATCGAAAGGATATGGACATATGTCTTGTAGAGCATAGCTCTTCTTTGGCTCTCCAATTTGGATGTCTGATATCCTTTGGTTGAGATTCTATATTTTTAAGGTTACATCATCACTTGGTGCATTCGTTTGATAAGGAGAGATGTTGTAAACTTGTTGCCCCATAATATTGTGTGCTTTTTATATATAATGGCCCTTGGTCTATGTTGTGGGTGTAAGATGATGGATGGGGTCCTTGAGGATTGATGTGGGTGTGTTGTGTATTGAGGGTATGATGTTATTGTTGAGGTACACCATGTTTTTGTTGAGGTAAACTATGTTCTTGTTGAGGTACACTATGTTGTTGTTGAGGTACGATTTGTTGTTGTTGAGGTATGTTGTGTTGTTGTTGAGGTACTTTGTGTTATTGTTGAGGTAAATTGTATTGTTGTTGAGGTCCATTGTGTTATCGTTGAGGTATGTTGTGTTTTTGTTGAGGTACATTGTGTTGTTGTTGAGGTAAGATGTGTTGTTGTTGAGGTATGTAGGTTTGGTATTGTGGTAGAGGTTGTGTACCAATGTTGTGTTGTGGAGGATTGGGTGCTTGATTTTTTAGGTGTGTGTTTTGTTGTGGCTGAACATAGATTTGATGTTGGGTATTGACATTCGGTGGTGTCAAAACATATGTTTGATGTTGAGGGTATTGGGTAGATGATGATCCATATTAATTTTGTGTGTTAGGATCGTAGTAATTTTGTTTAGGCATGTATTGAGTTTGGTTTTGTACATTTCCTTCGTACATGCTTTGATCTTGTGGTGTTCGTCGATACATGTTTTGTCCTTGGGTTGGGTTGTTAACATGTAGTTGTGGTTGTAAAGGGTTATTGCCTTATTGGTTCAGTACATGTTGTTGTGGTTGTCTTGGTGGAAGGTTTCCCATGTTCTACATATTAGTATAGGGACCTTGTTGTTGGTTATTCCAAGATGTCTGATATATATTGGGTCCCATTGTGTTAACATTATGTGGTGGCATGTTTTCATTTTTCAAGAGGTTTGGATTCTCTTGAGTATATTAGGCTACCACCACTTTTTCAATTTGTGATGGATGTCTATAAAATGGATTCTCCATATTTTATGGGAAAGAATGGTCATTGATATGTACGTTTGAGAATAATGGTGGTATCTTGGGGTTTACCATTGCTTTGGGTATTTGTCTTACCATTGATTGATCTCCCAAAGGAATAAGGTTGGGATCCTTAAGAAATTCAATGTTAAAGTCTATGGGAAACTTGGCCCCACTTTGTGCTAGCTTGAGGAAATATGTGTTAGGATCCTTCCCAATCATCTTGTCCATTAGTTTCTACATTTTTGGATCTTGAGAGCGCTCTAAAAGTACTTCATTAGTGATTCCCTCGTCACTGTAATACTCCTCTATGATAATGTCTATAGGATTAGGAGGTTGATCTTGTTGCCTAGCAAATATGTCTTGATGTTTAAGGCATATATATTCATCACTAGGTGGTTGACTCAGTTGTGCTTTAAATGTTGGTTGGTCTTTGAAAGTTGAGTATTTCCTAGGATCGTAACCCCATGGTTGAGTTTCCTCATTGTGGTGTTGGTTTTCGGTACACTAGAGCTAATTTTATTGGCTTCCATATTCTTTTTTTGTTGTGATCTCATTGTAGTCATAAACAAACTCAAGAGACCTTGGTAAGTTTGAGATAACCACTTATGGAAATGGAATGATGTTGTGTTTTGAGATTTGGTTTGATAAAATGATGTATAAAGGGGATGTGTGTATACCCTTTGGATAAAGGTTGTTGGTTTTTTGTTATGGATTGATGTTGTGATATGTGGACGATCAAGCGTGATGTTAGATAGTAAGATTTTCTACACAAACCTATGATAATGAGATGAGTCAATTTTGGGTGTTTGATGAATGACGCTATGATGTTTGATGTTGGATGTTTTGATTTGACGCTAGTTTAGAAGACAATAGTTCATAAGACTCAAATCAATGTTTTGCTAAGTTTTAGAGGATATGGTGTTTGCTTTACTTGAACTAGCTATGAGGTTGAAAGTAAGGGTTGCTCTTAAAACATTAGTAAGATAAGGGTTTGATTTCTTGGGTTCAATACGTGTCCAAGACTAGGTTGATGTTTGGTTGCTAATTTGGTGATGTCGAAGGATTTTGATAAGCCATGATGTAAATGTTGTGTCCAAAAGATGGTAGTTATGAATCCTATGTAAACCAAGTCCAAAGTGAAGGATGGTGATGTTTGATTTTGACTGGTAAGTCCAATGATGATAATGTTCTCTGATAACTGAATAAGGTTTTTAGGCCAATGTTTTAAAATCAATTGTTTGACAATTTTTTTGAGGCAAGCCTGCAAGTAGGATGATAGTAGCCAGATTTGGGTTGATAGCGATAGGATTTTAGGACAATAGTGGTTTTGTTTTAAGACAACTGCGACATTTAGTTTTCAAAAGCAACTCTATTTTGATAGTGATTGTCATGAACTAGTGATAGAAATAGCGGTTAAATGAAAAAAGTGAGCAGATTCTAGGTTGACCGCAGTAATTTTTTGAGATAGTAGCGGAAAAACTTGACAATAGTGACTCTATTTCAACAATTTCTAGTTTTGTGATGGCAGTTTGTTCAATAAGTTTGCAAGTGTTGAATGTTTTTTTGATATGATGTTTGAGACAGGGTTTTTGAGATACAACAAGTGAGAAAACACAACAAACAAAGTGTGCGAATTGATCGTAATGTTTTGATGAAAATAGGCCAAAATCAACCAAATTTATACTGGTAATAACACATCGAAAATATTTCAAGTACTTTTATCCCTAAGGTCAAAACCAGTGGTAACACTTTCAAGCTCATTACTTGGAAGCTCCTTCAAATCAAGGGTAGGGACACCCAAAGGGATGTATACATTTAAGTCTTTGTGAGAGTGGATAGATAGGGGCCTCCTGGCATGGAAGGATAACCCAAATCACCCTTTCTCTGGAAAGCTACGAGTAGCTTATGCTAAGCCAGGGATTTATGTCTCAGCTCAAGGGAGTTCATATGGTGATAAAAATCTTTAGGGTACGGTACACATCCCTTGCACTAAAAATGTCGCTAATACATGGTCAATCCATAAGATGGGCAACTACAATAAGGATTTTAGTCACTGCTCGAGGACTTGACACCTTGTGATCATCCAATAAGCCACTTAAGGCTTTAACCAATCCTACTAGGGGCTCTATACACCACTTGGGTACATCCCCTTTCTAAATGGCACTGTCGAAAAGGTACTCATTAGTTAAATCTTGGCTTTCATCTTAACTTATTTATATAGCGATTTGAGGGAAAACCCACTTTGGGTTGCCTTCTAGTTCTCCTTTTGGGATGTGTCTCGTAGGCAGGCCCAATCTAAAGGTAGTGATGTAAAAAAAGGATGCAATGAGCCCAAAGTGTTTCTCATCACCAAGGATCATCCAAAGACATAGGGGGAGAGGATACACACTTGGCTTGCCAATCATGGTGGATATAGTAGACAATTTATTGCAATTGGATTTTTAAGCCCAAAATGAGGTGTTTAAAGATAACAATTTGTGTTTTAAATGCACCAATTTCAAATATTTGAGACTTAAAGCAAAAAAATACCATAAACCAAGAGAAATAAATTTTATTTTAAAGCACCAAATATAAATGTTCAAGTTGTCTTGTTCGATTTTAGTGCACCAAAGGAAAGTGAATTCATTTTTAAAGCACCAAATATAAATGTTCAAGTTGTCTTGTTCAGTTTTAACACACAAAAGGAAAGTGAATTCATTTTAAAGAACCAAATGTAAATGTTCAAGTTGTCTTGTTCAGTTTTAGTGCACCAAAGGAAAGTGAATTCATTTTAAAAGCACTAAATGTAAATGTTCAAGTTGTCTTTTTCAGTTTTAGTGCACCAAAGGAAAGTGAATTCATTTTAAAAAGCACCAAAAGTAAATGTTTTAAGAACTTCAAAAACCTTCATACAAATGCTTGAAAATTTAAAAGCCTTGGACCATTCGTCAACCTTGCAAGAAAATGATTAGTTGTTCATGCAAAAATATGCCATGAACCTACAAGAGTTGTACCAACAATGTAAAAAAATCTCACAAAACACAACAAACACCCAATAGTTAGGTTTAGGTACACTATGAATCTAAAAAGCTTACAAAATTGACATAGACCCAGAAAACAAATCAATAGTGGACCTGTTACCTACAATAGCGACTTTGTATTTAGTGTGACTACAACTTTTTTAGACGATAGTAGCAGGATTTAGGTCAATAGCAGTTCTGTTTAGGATGAAAGCAACTTTGGAATGTCAATTCAAATACCCACAATTAGGAACCTACATGACATAAAAGACAATAGCGGCCTTTCTCGACAATAGCGACTAGATTTAGGTCGATAGCAATTCTATTTAGGACGAAAGCAGCAAACCAATAGATATGATCGTGTTCATATTTTAAGACAAAAATGTTCCAATTAGTAAAAGTGATTCCTGCAAAAGAGGTGAGCGACCCAAAACCTGCAACTGCTCATAAAATTTGACAAAAAATGTTAGAGTTAAGGACCTATGTCCCACCGGGAGTGACAAAATGTGTAAGGGGGAAATGGATCGATGGAGTACAACAATGAAAATAATCAATTGAAATCAAAACAAGATAAATCCCAACCTACTCATGAGTTTCAATTGTAAAGCAATGAATTCAACAAGCAATGTTAGAATAAATGAGAACATAAATGAATTCAAAGACTACAATTTTACCATCCCATGTCGGAGTGTATTCATATTGATAATGAATGTTGGATTTCTTGATCAATATAAAGCCTCCATGTTTGCAAAAGCTTCAAAGGTAGTATTAGTGGTGACCTAGAATGCAAGCATTTGCTCAATGTGCTTCAATAGTCAATTTGACATGACTTCTCCACAAATCCTCCAGATTATTTGATCTTTTTTAAGAAGGAAGAAGGTTGTTTTATAGATTTACAATTTTCAGATGAACGGTTGAGATGCAACAATGAAAGATCACGATCAACGATTGAGAACCTTTGAGAGGAAATAGATTGATTAGTTAACTCCTCTAATTGATCTAATTAAGGAATTTAATTGAATAATCGGTGGGATTAGATTAAATGATTCATGGGATTACATAATCGATGGGATTGGGAAATAGATTGAGAAATTTGTGGTCATGATTTATTCAATCAAGACATATGAGGATGTATCAATTAATTTAATAATTAATTAATGTTGGAGAGGAACGTGCAAGATGTGTTTGACTTTAATAAATAAAAGGTATATTTATTTATTTGACCATGTTGAGTGATTTTGGGGAAATTGAATAATTGATTTAACTATTCAAATTTGGAGAAGGGAAAGTAGCTTAATTAAATAATTAATGATAACTATTTAATTAATTTATATGAATAAGGTATGTTAGTGACATAATTAAATATTTTGTATTTATTTAATTAATCAAGAGGAATAAGGTTAAATTAGGTGATGACATAGTGAATTAATTAAACAATTCAAGATTATTTAATTAATAAAAGAAAATAGGGTTAATGATGCAAATGATGTTAAAAAGGGGATTAATGATGTTAATGAAAGTGATATGAAATAGTGATAACGAAAGTAATGTTGATAATGGAAAAATGGCATTTAGGATATGTGATATGTGTTAAGCCATTTTTACATGTCTACACATCCTACATGGCAAGTGGCATGTAATTGTTGTAAGCTAGATTTGTGGAGGTAGTTGTCCACTTTGGAGGACCTATATTCTAGGCTAGATTGATGGAATTTGTCATATGTTTCTATGTCAAGCACTATGACAAATTATGACACTTGCTATGACAATCTATGACAATTGTAAGAGTTAACTATGCAAAATACTATGACAGGATATGATAGTTGTAAGAGTCATGTATTGCAATTTACTATTCACACTATTATAGGTGGGACCCATGTGATGAGGATGCCTACACATGCAAGGTCTTTTCATGCATGCAGGTTCATTGCATGTGCAGTGGTTGCTAATTTTATGGGACAGGGGCTGATTATGGAAGAATTGTCATAATTACGAGTTTTGATTATGACGACATGTCATAATGAACTCATGTTCACACCTTGGGCATGGAAATTGGTTATGTCAAGTTTTGGGCACCTTGTTTCATATTGAGAGGTTATAAATACTTGCAGACTTGGTGCATTTTTATGGTGAAGGGCTTGAAGAAGCTTACATGTTGTTATGCTACCAAAAATTTTTTAGATTCTTGTCATAGTGTGAAGACTCTTGAGCATTGCTCAGAGACTGTATTGTAACTGTTATAGTGTAGTTGATCATACATTTCAGCTACATGATTTGGAGTGTGGGTTTTTTCTCGAAAGGATTTTCCCACATAAACACTGTGTTATGGTTTTCATTGTTCTTTATGTCGTTTAAGTTTTTGAATGTGCATCTTTTGAATCTATAACTATAAAAGGTGTTTAAAATAAACTTTTGTAACTCTCCCCTACTTATATTAGTGTATGAAGTTGCTTCCACGCACCCGACTTCCTTTCATATTTGATGTGTAAGTTGTGGATGGTGGGATGTTTGTGTTTTGAAGACCTAGGTTTGTTTGATTTCATACACCTTGGTTATAGAACAATGAATTTATATATTGTCTTGAAAAGTTTAATGGATCCACATTGAATGGAGGTACGAGAGGTTAACTTGACACATTTTGTATAGGAGGTGCTAGTAATCATTGTATGACATGATGTACCAAAGGTTCGATTTCATATGTAAGATTAGTTGATGTCATAGCATGTGTAAGGGATTTTTCCCTAAGTGTATTAACATCAAAATTAGTAGGTAGTTTGGCACCTCCTTATGCAAGTTTGAGAAATTATTGATTAGAGTTATCCTATGACATAACATCAAGTGTTCTAAGAAGAGATGGGTCATGTGTCATCTCTAAGAGTTGTTCGGGAGTATACTCTATGAACCCTTTATTTTCATGAGTAATGTCTTCTATGATGACTCTTTTTCCTTGTTATTTTTTTTGTTGTGGAGTACTATACCCTCTAGGATTGAACTTGACACTAGGGATTCCCATGGTTGTTTCGGTAGCACTTGTGGTTGTGGGTTAACTAGAACTACTAGGATTGGATTCCATATTTTTCTTGTGTTGGGACCTCGTTATAGGCATAAAAATTATAGTGGTCCTATGAGAGATGTGAGATGTGAAGTTGGATAAAGATGATTTGAGTGGATGTTTTCTTTGTTTCAAGTTGGACTAGTAATGACACCTACATAGGCTTGGACCAATGTTTTGATGATGTTTGGATGGGTGGAAGATATGAAACCTCCAATAGACAAATTTTTTGACTAGATCTTGGTTTTGATTGGTGTTTGATGATAATCATTGCTTGTCCTAGACTAATGAGTCCAAGGAAATGAAGAGGATAATGAGGTTACAAACTTAGAAGTAGATAATGACTACTAAGCAAGATAGCTCACAAACATTTGATGCTAATTCAACTAGGTACTTGAAAAGGAATGTTTTTAAAGCAATAAGATAACCTAAAGGATAATATATGAGATCTAAATCAATGACTAATGTCAAATTTTGGTTGTTGTTTGGATGAATTGTTTTGCTAGTTTGGTGAAGTTGATTTTGATCCAAAGAACACTAAGATGTGATTAAAGAAGTCTAAAGTGAATGAATGAGATGGGATGAAGATAAAATGTTTAGTGATGTTTTTTAGATGTTGGTGATAACTAAATGTTTGTTTAGAATAGGTCTCTGGTCCTATAATAACTGATGATGGAATTTTGGAATCTAAAATTTTGAGAATTCTATAAATTTTTGTTTGACAGTCAAATACGTCACTTACAAAAGCATCGATTAATTGGTCAAAAGTGATGCACTGCCCCTAACAAAAGAGACTAAAGTTTTCAAAAGTGATACTATGTTATAGTGAAAAGTGTCGTTGTGTTGATTTGTGTTGATCAAGAGGATTTTTAGACAAATGTGTCAAGTTTTATAGAAGTGACGATATGTAAAATCAAAAGCGTCGATATGAAAAATAAAAAAACATTGATATGCAATCAGAAGCAGTGTGAAACTACAGAAGCGTTGCAGGATGACATTCAAACACGTCATTATCACTCAAAGCTAAATTTTTGCAAGTTAACCTAAATCAATCTAGGGTTTTTATTATTATTATTTGAAGACTGATTTTAGTTTGTTTGATCTGGAAAGTGATAGAATATAGTAGAGAATAACATAAAGGACTTAATCCAAGGATTTTTTGGATAGATTCGCATGTCTTCTCCAACAAGAGCATGCTATTTGGTGTCATTGGTATTTGAACAATGAATACATGCCAAAAATACACAACCTAGCTAGTAGTAGAATGATATATTAACTTAGGATAAGGCCATGTTCCCAAGAAAATTCCTCCATAATGAATGGGTGACTAGAGTATATGAAGGTCATGTACCACCTTTGCACCTCTCACCTTAAAAAGGATAAAGTTCAAATCAAGTAATTTCAGTCACCTCAACAAGGGGAAGTACATGATGAGTTACTTCATGCATGATACTGTACATTGCATTATCCCAAGCTAACAATTGATAGTATTAAAGGCTACTAATAAACAAGGTTCGTAGTGCGAGATCATTGAACAGTGAGCCCATCCATGGATGCCCAAGTCAAGGGGTTTCTCACCTTTATCATCACCTATACATGTCTCAGCAGATCAAGGGTCATGAGGCTTGGCTTAAAGGCGATGACCACATCTTGGGGTACAATTTTTTTATCCCGCCTTTATATACTCTGCCTAAAAATATGGTTGAGGTCGACCTTGAGGTGATGAAATCCCTAAGCAGGCCTCCTACTTAAATTAAATGGTAATGATAATGTTTTTGATTCCCAAGATCATTCTTAAGAGTCCTGAGAGAAGAGCATACACATATAGTCACACCTTGGGTGTACAAAAAATTGTAAATTGATGGTTCTTTTGATCTCCAAGAGAAGATACACACCAATAACCTACCAGACATGACAAACAAGTTCTTTTTAGTGCACCAAATTCAAATATGAAAGTTGTCTTGTTTAATTTTAATGCACCAAGTTCAAATGTGATAGTTGTCTTATTCAATTTTAAGCACAAAATTGAAATGTGGTAGTCATGGGTTCAATTTTAAGCTCCAAATTGAAATGTGAAATTTTTAGGTTCAATTTTAAGCACCAAATTGGAATGTGATAAAAAAGAAAACCATACAAGAAAACTTGTTAGTAGTTTCTTAATTTTATCTTCTCCCAACATTTTCCACAAGTTGCATAGATGAGTTAGTCCAAAAAAGATCAAAGAACCAGTCATATGTTAGGGTTAGGTAAATTTGAAAGTAGAGAAACAAAAGTGTCACTATAACTAAAATAGAAGCATTGAATTACCTCAAAAGCATCAGTTTACCTCAAATGCATTATTGTAATCTATCAAAAGCATCAAGTCACAACAGAAGCACCAAGTCATAACATACGCATCACTATAACCTGCAAAAGTATTGTTGTACCTATAAGGATAGAAAGATAATAATGTTGATCAAAAGCATCGAACTATGACAAAAGCATTAATGTCTTTTGATGAAAGTGTTGAAACATGACAAAAGTGTTGTTGCAAGGAAAACAAAAGTGTCACTCTAATGTAAAAGCATCTTTGTAACCCATAAGTCAACAAAAACTCAAAAAGACATAAATTCAAGGATGTGGGTCACACTAGGCATGCCAAAGTGTCATAGGGGAATAATGGGCAATGGTTAGAAATCACAATCAAAATAATTAGGGTTAGAAAACACTAAAAACTCAAGAAAGAAAGATCAATAACAACCATACTCAATGAAATTAGAAAGCAATGCTTCAAAACTTTAAACAAAAGTTATGAAAATCAATTCAAAGAAAATTAAAACAATTGAAACATGCAAACCTATAATCCCATTGTTGGATTATGCTCCATTGATATGTGGATTGCTCTATTATGCATAATCCATGATGCAAAATCTAGGATACATGATCTTGATTCACAAAAAGGATGCTCAAATTGCTCTCAAAAAGGTCATGAATTCCTTATGAGAATTATGAATGATTTTGATGAAGATGAAGGCTTCTTTTATAGAAATGCAGATATCTAATCAATGGTGGAGATTGAAGATGAAGATCGACGATTGAGATTAAATCAAGGAGATCAAGGGATGAAAATGAATGAGAGCTCAAAATATCCCCAATTTCAAGGAAACTGGCTAAAGATATTTTGGAGGGAAGATATTTTGCAAATGAAATATGCCATGTGTAAGTTGGAGGAAAATTAATAATTAAATAATTAAAAATTATTTAATTGTGAGGTGAAAATAAAATTATGATTTAATTAAATAACTGAAAATTATTTAATCATGTGGAGAGGGAAAAATTAATATTTAATTAAATAATTGATAAATTATTTAATAAAAGTGGGAGAAACTTAATTAAATAATTCAAAATTATTTAATTAATGTGGAAAGAGGGAAAATGATGAATTTTGATGAATTAATCAAATAGTATCAATTATTCAATTAATAGAAGAAAATAATGAATTTAATCAAATAATTGGAAATTATTTAATCAAATTGATGAATCAATAGATAGTGTGGAAGATTATGTCAATTAGGTGAATATGAATGTGTGATTTGATTAGACAATTTTAGGTGTCTACACAATCCAATGTCATTCAACTTCCAGAAGTAAAACATTATGAACCAAGACTTTTCAAACCATCTTGGTGGAATTACATTGACTTCTACAAATACGATAGGACTAAGGGACATACAAATTTTCCATGTTTCAAACTTAAGAACATCATCCAAGATATCATGTATGAGGGAGATGTAGTGATCAATAATTTTTTTGGATCCTCTAACACTAATCATAATATATTTAAAGATCCTCTATAGAACCATAGACAAGGGAAAGCTTCTGATTCAAGGACTAATACCAAAGATACTGCCAACTATACTAATGTTTCCTATGAGTATACAGTCAACCATATCCAGCAAGCTGATAATAATGTCTCGACCATAACCATCAAGAGTAAGAATCCTAAGTGTGCAATTACCACATGTAGATCCAAAGTGACTATGTAAGAGGCCACTTCCAAATATCAACTAACAAACCAATATAACCTTTTGGATTAGTTAAGAAAGACTCCTGGCCATATATCCATTCTCAAGCTGCTATGTATATCCCCTATACATAAGGCTATCTTAGAAAAAGCTCTACAAGATTCCTTAGTTCCTACTAATCTAAATGATTAGTTTCAGCCCATGGTAGGATATCTTGCTACCACCCACCATGTTACATTCATAGAGCATGATGCTACTTCACACAAGACTTACCATAACGATGCCCTCCACCTCAAAGTCTTTGTCCATAAACACAAAATCAGAAAATTTTTGGTGGATGGTGGAGCATGCTTAAATATCTATACTTTAAATTTGGTCACCACATTGGGATTCTTTGAGGGGTGCATTGATGCATCAAAAAGGATTGTCATAAGAGCCTATGATGATGCAGAATGTTCTTCCAAGGGTGTTATCACCCTTCCTATCAAATTTGGTCTAGCAATTGAAAATACATTGTGTCAAGTCTTGTACCTAGAAATTCCATATAATGTTCTCCTCAGTCGTCCATAGATTCATTCCATGAAGGTTGTTCCCTCTGCATACCATCAATGCTTAAAATTCCCTTACAATGGAGCTAAAATCACTATATCAGGTGACCCTAATCCTTTCCAATACTACAATAATTTGAAAGGGAATCTTGAATACCAAGTACCTATCAATGGAGAAGCTTCATCATCCAATTCATCCCACTACATTGATCCTACATCACTATCGAAATCTCCCATTCTATCCATGTTTTTTTCCAAGAACAAGGTCTAGGTTCAAGACAAAGGATGTGGCAAATATAACGTGGAAGACTCATTTTACATTGGCAAGTTGCCTGCTTCACCTAAATCTTATGACAAGCCAAGTCCTATTCAAAAGGACCCTAAGGTCATCATTCAATATCAACCTCCCACTACTTTCGCTAAGTGGGGTGAATTAGGCAAGGAATCTATAGATGAGGACATCTCTACCTAGATTTATAAAGATGAAGAAGATGTAAAGCCTATTCAATTGCTAATCGAACAATATGGTAAAGGCTTCACTATCATGAAACATAAAGGTTATGATGGCCACAGTGGCCTAATACTACAAAAGCAAGGAATTATAGAACCTATTCAACCTAAAATCCTACCTAAGAACAAAGGGCTTGGGTATCCCCCATTGAGATTTGATTCTCTTAGTAATAAGTTGCTTTCAGGTGAAAATGTTAACACTTCTGATGATATTGAGACTTCTATTGATCACACTATGACAAACCTTAGTGAGGAGAAATGGAGCTCGGATCCATGCGAGAACAAACATACTGATGATCATGCCTAGATTGTAACATTTTGGGACCTTGATGATTCCTCAATCCTTACCTTAACTGCCCTATCCCTAACCTTTGCAAATACTGATGATATCTTACCCTTAATCCAGCCACCACTTATAGATTGGGATCAACAAGGACTGTCGAGCTTGGATATCTTTGAAAAATGATGAAGCTATAGTTGAGTTTATGGAACTTCAAGAGGGTATACCCCTGGGTGATCATAAAGTTGGATTTATCATAGACCTTGAAATTTCTACTTACTTTGGTGAGTCTACTCCACCTTCCAGTTGCAAAAGTGAAAACATTAAAAAGAATAGGTCTCTAGGTGAAAATCAAAAGATGCCATTAGACCCCAAAAAAGTAAAAATAAAGGATGTATCCAAGGGTGAAAACCTCTTTGAGACACCTAAGGATGGAAGGTTGGATATACTCCCCACCAGTCAAGAGAAATCTCCACTTTAGTAGAGAAATTAGAGGAAGTGAATATCAGTACAACTAAAAATCCAAAGATGATACACTTTGCAGCTTCCCTAATAGAGACAAAGAAAGCATATTTCATTAGATTCTTCTCAGAAAGACAAGTCAATTTTGCTTCATCTTATGCTAACATGTCGGGGATAGATTTTGAACTAGTCCTTCATCATTACGTTTGTATCCAGGTGCAAATCCTATAAAGAAAAAGCTAAGGAAAATGCATCCTTAGATCACCTTGTTGGTCAAAGTTGAGCTAAAAAAGTTGTTAGATTTTGGCTTCATCAGACCCATCGACTATGTTGAATGGATATCAAACTTAGTATTGGTTACCAAGCCAACTGGGGGAATCAAAATATATACTGATTTTGGAGACTTGAATAAAGCATGCCCTAAGGATGATTTGCCCTAACCAAACATTGATATTATAGTGGATTTGCTAATAAAATATGAGATGTTGTCACCAATGGATATATTTTTTAGTTACAATCAAATAAAAATTGCTCCCAAGGATCAACATGAAACATCCTTCACATGTACTTGGGGTACTTATCCCTGGAGCATAATGCCTTTTGGTCTGAAGAATGTCGAAGTGATTTATTAGAGAGCTATGACCACAATCTTCCATGACCTGATGCATACTCTTATGGAGGATTATGTTGATGACTTGTTAGGGAAATATTTTACAAGAGAAGGCCATCTTTCTATGCTTGACAAGATCTTTACTAGACTGGAGAAATACAAAGTCATATTGAATCATAAAAAGTGTCTTTAGAGTCACTTCTGGAAAACTCCTTGGATATATTGTCTCCTATAGATGTATTAAATTCAATCCTGCAAAGGTAAAAGCTATCATAGATATGCCTCCACCATCTAATTTGACTCAACTATGTAGTCTACGAGGGAAGCTACAACCCATTCGTAGATTTATTACACAATTAGCAGATAAATGTCACCCTTTTTAATATTTTATTCACAAGGGCGTTATGTTCAAATGGACTAATCAGTGTCAACAACATTTTCAAAAACTTAAGGATTATTTATTATCATCACCAGTCTTAATGCCACCTATTGATGGAAAACTATTAATTCTCTACATATCAGCTACAACATCAACATTATGAGCTCTCCTTACACAACACAATGAAGAAGGAAAGAAGAGAGCTATATACTATATCAATCATACATTAGTAGGGTATGAACTTAATTATACTCCTATATTTGAGTGTGCATGTCTTGCCATTATCTTAAATTCACAAAATCTTTGACACTACATGCTAAATCATCAAACCAAGATCATATCGAAAATAGATCCCATAAAATATTTGCTCAACAAAGTGGCTCTTACTATAGACTGGAAAATGGGTAATTATTCTAAGTGAATTTGACATTGAATAAGTTTATCAAAAAGCAATAAAAGGACAAGTGAAGAATATCAACTAGTGGATGCTCCGACTACAACAAATCATCCTCTTATATCAAATTTTCTTGATGAAGCAACATTTATAGTGGCGACATCTATCAAATGGAAACTATATTTTGATGGGTCTCATACCTAGCATGGTTCTAGAACTGGAATAATTTTCATCACACAAGGGGACACAATCCCTAAGTCCTATAGATTGGCTTTTCCATGTACCAACAAAATTATAGAATATGAGGCTATTCTTATAAGACTTAGGACAATTATCAAATGGAAGATCAAGAACCTTCATGTCTATGGTGATTCTTAGTTGGTCATCTGAAAATTTAATGATGACTATGAGACAAAAGATGAGAAACTCATGTTATACAAGAGGATGGTTGGCAGCTTTAAGCAGTACTTTGATTCCATCATGTTTGAGAAAATTCCTAGAATACAAAACAAAGAAGCGGATGCTATGGATACCATTGGATCTCTAATTGACATGCCTCATTATATACATTAGTGTGAGTTCTTGGTGGAACAACTTTTGATTCTCACTTTTGATGTTCCTGAGTCTAATCTCGTGTGTGAAATTGTTGGTCCTAATTCACCTTGGTACAAAGACATCTATGATTACCTTCATGACCAAATTATTCCCCCTTGACTTTTCAAACAACCAACACAAAACCTTTATACGCCAAGCCTCTCGATATGTTATCATCATTAACACCCTATACGATGAAGTTTATATAGTACTCTTCTTAGATGTCTTGACTCAAAAGAAGAATAAATGGCTTTACGTGAAGTGCATGATGGTATATGTGGATCTCATTCCAATGGTCCTACCTTAGCCAAAAATCTCATGAGAACTGGATATTATTGGCCCAGTATGGAGCAAGATGCTTATCAATTTGTAAAGAAATGCCACCAGTGTCAGGTTCACAAAGACCTTGTTCATGCACCAACATAAGAGCTTCATCCTATTATGTATTTGTATCCTTTCTCTCAATGGGGACTCGACCACATATAAAATATCCATCCTACCTCTACAAATAGCCATAAGTTCATCACTGCCACATGCAAGCTTTGGGCATTCTTGGGGAAGATAATGAAGAGTAGGTTGCATTCGATGTTCAAAGACTAGGATCCTTTGGTACTGGGTGTTGCAGAGCTGATAATGGGCAAGGATTTCATGGTGTCCTCGAAGCACTATAGGATGAATGTGGACATTGCTTCGCGCTTCGTCGTGAGACTCTTGGACCTGCGGCTATCAAAGGCTTTGGTGCTTCTAATGGCTAGTAAACTGGTTTTGGATGACCTTCTAGGAGGTGTTGAGTATGTGATAATCATCACGGAATTGGGTGTGGGTATGCCTCAGCCAAGGGACTTGCACAGGGTGTTCTTGCCTCACATCCGTGTTAAGCACTATCCTTTTGTCTTGGATGTCAAGGGCAAAGAACTAGAGGAACATAGAGTGCGGGCTCATTGTGGCGTCGACTTCTTGAAGGTGTGGTTGTATCTGGAAGCGACGTTAAGGATCGACTGGAAGGTGTGGTTTCGTGAGTACCTACAAGATGAAGGTGTGTTGCTGGAATGATGGACAAAATCTGATTTGGTACAAGTGATTTTTGTGTTTTATGTTAGTATACTTGGTTTTCTTATTGGCAGGTGTATGGCATATGCAGTAGCTGGTGGATTATATTAGCATTTTGTATTTTGGTAGGGTGGGGATGTAGGGAAATGTATGTTGTTTCTTACTGTACTTGTATATGTATGCTTGGATGGCTATAGTCTGGTAAGGTGATAGTACAGGGTTGGGGGGATAAGGGTTTTTGAACTTCATCGCTGCCATGGCAGAGCTTGTACATCCTGTTCTGATATCAATATAAATACATATATACGAATAAAAAAATAGTGAACGGGTGATGAGTGATGGTGAAGGGAAATGATGAATTTAGAAGAATATGTTAGACATTTTTAGGTGCCTACAATATGAATCCGAAAATTAAAGTAATCTATGTTTTTTTTTCTAGTTTTTAAATGTTAACAAATCAACTACTTGTAGAAAGTAACATTTTTTCTATATGAATGCAATTTAAATGGATTTTCCTATGAATGCAATGTAACTAATATTTTTTTTGCGTTTTTTTGTTTTCTTGGTAAGATCTAATCTATGAAAAGTTAAAATAATGCAACTAATTAGAAAATAAAACTATTGGAATTAAGAGATTTCTAATCTAACCAAGAAATGCAAGCAAATGCTATTTCCTTAGCCAAGATATTTTCTAATTACTATTTTTTTTTCGGGAATAAATGAAGTGAACAATGGCACTTGTGTAAAAATATCTTTTAGTGTTGCTTGTATTGACTTGTGCTCAAGAGGTTCAACTTCCTT
Source organism: Sequoiadendron giganteum (assembly GCA_007115665.2). Lineage (NCBI taxonomy): Eukaryota > Viridiplantae > Streptophyta > Pinopsida > Cupressales > Cupressaceae > Sequoiadendron > Sequoiadendron giganteum. Next base: position 464,801,829 of record CM021108.1, read on the forward strand.
CTTCCTCTATAATAGTGGGGTCCTCTTCCTTGATGGCAATGAAAAGGAGGGATGCTCTAAGAAAATTAGAGATCATTTAGAAGGTAAATGAAGCTTTGAATATTCTAATAGAAATGAAAAAGACTCACATAGTCTTCTATAAGCATGTAAATGGTGGTGGGGATTGCAACGACAAAGACAACTAAGATATAGGGAGAATGAGAGCATATTATAGAAAAAAATAAATCGTAGTAGTGCACAACATCCCTCAAATGCATAAGAAGGTTGACACTTATAGCAAAGAAGCTTCACAAATTAGGGGGATTGGTTAGGAGCTCACTAGAGCACTTATTTGAAGTGGATTGACAAGTTAGTTAAGAGTTGAGGATATGCTATGGAGAGAGGTGGATTAGTCAAGTTTGGAAAGAACTCTCGACCATGAGCAAAAATGGTGGCAAAACGATCTAAGCTAAAATAATCATGCATCTCCAAGAATAACAATGTCACCCTTTTTGCTAGGGTTAGTCATCTAGATGACCCTACAACTTAAGTTAGGTCACCTAAGCGACCCTATAATCGCTCGAGTGACCCTTGAGTCAAATGTTGACAAAAGGTCTTTAGACTTGTACACGTACTTTAAACCTAATATGGGGGTTGAAGGAGGGGACACGAAGGCTAAGAAGTTGACATTATTCTCATCAAGTTAGATAAAGTTGAGAGGAGGCGTGATTCACCCCATGTGGGTCATGTGTTGGACCTACTAGATCATTATCAGATGATATGATTTTAGGCACTTATAATAATGACTAGTTGGAAGGATGCGAGCTTGGACTCATAACTTAATTTGAATTTAAAAGTTTAGGATTCAAAATCCACATATATAGATTTGACCCAAATTAAATAACGAATAAACTATAAATAAATTTTAAATCTCGTAAGATACGTGAAATCAAGTTCAATCAAAACTTTCATGCAAAAAAAATATGATTTATATACTAATCATTACATATAAAACAAATAAATCCAAAATAAATAAAAATTAAATCCAAAACACAAAAGAAAAATACACATAATACAACTATCACCATGTAGAAAAAAGAGGCATACTCATCTTTATGAGTGGAAGAACGTATCATTAAGTCATAGAAATTTATGTCCATGTTAGGTAAGATAAGGAGGGGGTCATTTATATTGAACCCTAGTAGAGGTGCAGAGCCCCTAGTTGTAGTGGGGGGAGCAAATCCATTCCACTAAGAAAGCAGTGACTTTAGTGGTCAACATATTGATGATGCATAGTAATGATTTTTTTATATTTTAAAGCTAGGTGATACAGCTAAGGCTAAAGATATTTAGCAAACCGTCAAATTTAGTGGGGTTTATTGTTCGTACCTGGGCGATTGTCACGTGAAAAGAATATACAAAATAAGGTAGAATCAATTTTGTCCGTCTTTCTACGGAAAGGAGTGGGGGCGAAGTTATGACCGTACAAGGAAATGGATTCCACCCTTGCTTGTCTGCAAATTGGGTTCCTTTAGGGAGCATAGGCCACTAGCCTATGTTATAGCTTTAATTTTTCTCTCCCTAGTTCTGTTCAAAGGGAGATATAGATCTAAGTGAAACATAATAAATGATAAAATATTATGTTTAATGATTCTAAATTAATTAAGTTTAGGTTGTGTTTAAAAAGGATTAAAGAGAAAGATGAGATGTATATCTTTTTGTACTAGATATGTCTAGATATGTTTGTACCTTGTTATGGGATATGTATGATTTCTAAATTTTTGTGCTTAGTTTTTATATCAAATTGGACACACTTGCATGTGATGGTGTCTCTATGGCTATGGTTTAGTACTTGTATTCTATACTTTTTACTACTTACAATAAACTTTTGTCTTAGATAGGTTGGTGTTGCTTGTACCTTTAGGGATTTTTTTGAATAAAAAAAGTTTCTTAATGGTGATCTAGTGTTGTTTGCATATTCAAAAAAAGTTTCTTAATGGTGATCTAGTGTTGCTTGTATCTTTAGGGACTTTCTTTAGGATGTTGAATAATTTTTTTTCTTAATGATGATTTAGCACTATAAAAGATTTAAAAGATTGGGATGGATATTTGAGAATGCACATGATGTCTAGTTGAAGAGGTGTATTATCTCAATGTTTATGAATACAATTAGGGGAGAGGACCCATAGTTGTGCACCCTAATTTTGCTTATAATTATCTCACGTGGAAATTTCAAATCATTCCCATTTTTTTACAACAACTTATTTGGCAAGTCCCTTGCTTATAACTTTCGTTTAAGGGCCACATCAACATGCTTTTTGTCAAGGTGTCCAAAAAGGCCCAAAAAAAAGTGAGACTAATACTTGTGCATTCACATCATGGGTAGTTGAGTGTTGATGTGGCATCACATGATTGGTTGCTTTTTAGATCAAAGGAATACATTTTGTTTAATTATGAGTAGTCAAGTCACAACTATTGGGCATTATATAAACAACTACTAGCACAACTATTGAAACATGCTCAACTACTGGGTCCTCTCCCTTAGTGAACTTATGATGGAGTTGTGAATGTTTCTCATACGTACAACTTCTATTGCAATGTTGATTGTGTGTGTAGGTTGTGAATGTTTAGTGTTGTTCTTCCTTTTTTTGTGTCATTTTCTTTCTTAAATGAGCAATTATGCAACCATTTATGGTCGTTTGGGTGAGTAAAGGAGAGAGATACAAAGTAGAGTGAAAAGATAAGCATTATAATTAAAAAATCAATTTTAAAATATTGGGGACACAACTATATGTGTGGTTGCATCTAGGGTGGTTAGATGACAAGGATTGACATGGTATTAGGGTGTTTAGGTCTAGAAAGACTAAGTGTGAGTGTTATAGGATCAAGGATAGTTCATGTTCCAAATAGTCATGTAGACTATTGTAATGTTTATTATTTAGCAAAGGGACTAAGAGTAGGCGTTGAATGAGATGGAAAAGTGACACTTTTCCCTCTCATTCAACTCCCACTTTAATATGCATGTGAGCTTAAATTGAATCATGTATGCTAAAGGAAAAGTAGTGTTTGTAAACAATATTTTTGGCACTTTTCTCTCTCATTCAACTCCCACTTTGATGTTTGTATAAGCTAAAAGAAAATCATGCATGTTAAAAGAAAAGTAGTGTGATTGTAACCATTAATTGTATTCAAAAGGGTACAAAATAATTGTTTTATATTGTTTCATATCTATTCACTCAAGTAATGCCTTCAATCTAAAAAACATGCAAAAAGAATTTTAGTTTATATAGTAAAAACATCCTCAATGTAAATATTATCACAATAAACAATCCATACAAGTCTAGGGAATTTTATCACATTTTCAAAAATGTGAGGGATTTGTGGAGATGTGATTGAGTTGGTTTCCATGAAACCCTTAAAAAATAGATTCATAAAAAGAAAGGGGCATGTTGTATGCAACAATCATGAAGTTGTCATTGATTTAGTCTCTATGAAAGATACAATCCATGATTGGTGTGAGAGGTGTAGGACCCATCATGGAATCAATTTAACCATTATATAGTATAGTAGCCATGAATGTGTCACTTTTAACTAGTGTGTAATGTAAGATCCATGCAAGTGTCACTTTAACTAGGGTGTGTAATCTAGAACCCATGAAGGTGTTGCTTTAACCATCAGTACATTGTATGTACATATGTAAGGAAGAAAAGTAAGATGTATACCCCTCTCAAATTGGTTACGTGTAACACCATGTGATTAATTTGAGGTAAGGGAAGAGAAGATTTTGTTGAAATGAAATGCTAAATAAAATAATGTGTTGGCATGAAGTGTGTATTTATTTATGAAATACATGATCATTTAAGCCCAAATAATAGAGGAAAAATGTTTTTACCGCTAATTTCGTGTTAGTGTAATTAATATTAAATTACACTTGCATAACTTTACTTAGGTTTTGCTTAGGTAATAATTATTTTACTTAATTAATAATTAAGCTTTATTTAGTTGAGTTGTTTTTAGGTCAACATTAGGGTTGCATACTTTGCTTTTATAAAGCAAATCATCTCATTGTAATATTGAATTCCTGAATATATCATTTTGCACATTCGCATGCAAAGCTCTGCTTTTTTATGTTTTCTCTTTTATGGAAGGTGTTTAGGTTTGCATGTCTGATCTAGAGTTTCTAACATGGTATCAGAGCCTTGACATGCAGCCCCTTCTCAAATTCTGGAGAAATTCATTGCAGAGTTCGTTCGGGGTTCCTCGAGGGTATCATGCCTTGAGTTTATTTATGCAGCATCTTGGATCAGATTGGGCTTCACCATTGGATTCAAAGCGCTGGGAAAAGTCAGGTTTGGCTTTCATTTTGCAGATTTTTGCCATGATTTGCCAGATCTGTGAGGGTTTCAAGCTGGGTGATTTTTTGCAAGCTCTGGAGGTTGTCATTTTTTCAAAGCATACTGGAGCAAAACAGACACCGCCATCGCATTCGCAATGCCCCAAAACCCTAAGATCGCCCTTTGTTTCATCGATTTTGGTGAAGTTGTCTGGAAGGCAAAAATAATTTCCAGGGAAGCTGTACAGCCTCCCTGACATGCTTCCAAGGCACGGATTTAAAAAAAAATTAAAAAATGCGTTTTGGGGATCTGCGCTGACACTCACAATGCAGAGAGGACCCGCCACCGGGTGGCCACCAGGCGGCCATCGGTCCACCGCCGCTGCCGGTGGCTCCCCCACCCAGCATCGCCAATCGGCCCAGCCCCCGCGGGCTCCAACATTCACAGCCAAGGTCACATGGGGGACCAGGCGCTATGCACCCAGCCCCCGACCAACTTATGCACATCCCGCGTGGTCACATGGGTGACCAGGGGCTCTGCCCCAGCCCCTTGCTTGCCAGCCCCTGGTCGCGCACAGGACCAGGGGCCGAATTTTTTTAGCCCCCTAGGCTGCCTGTAGGCCATATTGGCCATTCTGGAGCACCTTTGACAAAATTGGGTGTAATTTTTGCGTACGGTCTTTGTTTTTTGAAAACGAGATACCGTTGGAAAGTTGATTCCGACACCGATCCAGTGGTGTTGATAGTTTTTTCTAATTTTGCTTCAAAATTATTTTGCAGGTCCTTGAACTCAGATGTTGTTATTTTCACTTCGGAGGGCATATCTTTTGACTCGGTGATCCTTTTTTCGCTATTCTTGCGGCATTGGAAAGCTGGTTCAGTCCTCTACATAGATTTGAGGTCTTTTTTAATTTTTTGTTTATGCATGTTTAGGCATTCTCTACTTTTGCAGTCATTGGGGATTGTAATAAATGAACTGATATAAAGTTCCATCGGGGGGATTTCTTGCATAATAATCTTCATCATGTTTTGATGGCAACTCGCATGGGTTGTAATATGGTTTCTTAGTTTATTTTGGCCATATTTTGTCTTAGCTTGACACATATCAGATTCATATTGTTTCACACTTTAGATTGAGAGCCTATGGTTAATGATCTGCATCGGATCTATCTCAGTTTGAGGGCCACTAAATTTGTGGTTAATGTTCTAGAGTCTATATGGTACTTTTTCCCATGGAAGAGTTTTAGTCTCAGTTTTGACATCGGCATCGAGATTCATGGTTTTCAGATTCTGTCATCATTTCATCTGCTGTTGCTCTATGGATTCCAGGGTTGTTCTAGTTTGGTGTTTTCGAGTGTTCCGTGGCATCGGGTCTGTTGTCACATTATTATGATTCCGATATGGTTTCTTGTAGACAGAAGTATCTTTCCTTGCTTGCCGGATTGCGGTTCCAGTGTTACTCCACGGTGTTCTTCTAGTGCTTTTTTGCAGCAGCCATCTCATTGTAGGGGGGGTTGTCCCATTGGGTTTTCCTTCTCTACCTCATTATTGCATTTGTACATGGGTACCTGATTAGGCCTTGTTGCCAGGACCCATTCATGGTTTCTTGCATTCATCTTAGTTTTAGGTGCATGCTTATCTAGTCTCCCTAAGTTGCACTTATGGGGGGGGGGGTGTTAGTGTAATTAATATTAAATTACACTTGCATAACTTTACTTAGGTTTTGCTTAGGTAATAATTAGTTTACTTAATTAATAAGTAAGCTTTATTTAGTTGAGTTGTTTTTAGGTCAACATTAGGGTTGCATACTTTGCTTTTATAAAGCAAATCATCTCATTATAATATTGAATTCCTGAATATATCATTTTGCACATTCGCATGCAAAGCTCGGCTTTTTTATGTTTTCTCTTTTGTGGAAGGTGTTTAGGTTTGCATATCTGATCTAGGGTTTCTAACATTTCGCCCCTACTGTGAGGACAAGTGTTGTGAAAGATTTAATGTTAAATTAAAACATAATGAAAAGGCTTTAGATTTAAAGCATGAGATTACTAAATTTATTGATGTGTGAGATGGATTCACTAGAAGACATTCATATCACGTAAATGTGAAGGATTTCATTATTTAAGCATAATAAAAGAAAAATAATATGAGGTCATGTCTAATGTAAGCATTAAAAAATACTATTTAATTACATGATTGTTAATTTAATAATTTGTATTACCACTAAAAGTAGAATGCCACACAAGTTTCAATGTAATGGAAAACATACCAAGAAACAAAATTATCCATACCCTTCGTATCATCTTATGAATGATGAACACAAAAATAAAGAAGGTCAAAACAAACATAAGCAATGAAACATATATGTCATTGATAGAAGAAGAATTGCAAGTGAGAGGTTTAATTTGGTGGAGCTTTAGGTTTGTTGATAAGTGGGTCAAGGGAAGGAGAGTCTACCAAATTGACATCATCATCATGAGGACAATTAGATGGTATGCCATTATAATTCATCAATTTCTCATGTTTAATGGTAGGTGCAACTTCTTCCTATTTGAAAGATATATCATGTGTTTGCACAAATTGGTAGAATGAACTATGATGGTAACCTCATCTATAAGATCTTGGATTTTGTTTAGCAATGCTTCATAATAATTGGTAGAATTACCTTAGTATGTTTTGTTAGTCATATCATGAAAGTGAAGCAAGAGGTGCGTGACTTGTTTAAGTTACTTCCTATGTTTGAAATGGGGTGATGTGGTCATCCTATATTATACTAAAAGATACATCATTTGTTCAAGGGGATCATATAACTATGCCAAATTCCTTGCTTCTTATTTATGTGACGATATATGTGAATTTTATTTCATGGAGGAGTGGGGTTGGAAGGTTTCCCATAGTCGAGGAGATGAAGTTCTAGTGACTTTTGTGCAATCTTGATGTTTATTTGGTTAAGTAAAAAATTAATGATACGTTTTCTTTCTCTTTGATAATTGACACAATATTTTCCATAAAAAATGACTTGGAGATGGTTATTAGGCGAATGCAAAGCCTATATTTAACAACCAATGAATGAAAATGAAATGTATAATAATTGACATTTTTTATTAGAATCTTGTTTGCACTGCACTAATTGTGTAAGTGAATTTTTAGCATTGATATTGAATTGGAAGTGATATGTAGATGCTTGCACTAACTCTAAAAATTAATGTATTGAGCCATGGGCTAAGGTTTAAAACTAACCCAAATCTCAATCTATTAAAGTGCTAGGAAATAACTTGGCAAATATTTTGTCATCACATGTATGAGTTAAACTCATAAGATAAAATTTCCTTAAATATAACACAATAGATAATCTCCACCATTATACATGTCAAAAAACATATTCGTAAGTCCTATGGGAAAATGATGAGGTAGGATCTCCTAAGACTATGGATAATGTAGTAATCATTGTGCATATTAGAGTGTATGAAATGAAGTGAATTCATGGTGCTTATATCTCTTTTATTTTTTTTATACACACAAGTCATCTCACAAGCAAATCAATGTGGATTGGGATGTGATATGTTGATTGGTAGGTGTGGTAATGGGTGCGAAAAGTATGGGAGTGGAACTATGCTTAGAATGGGTATATGGGAAAGATGGCGTGGGATGAAGACACATTTTGTTTGGACTTGAGTTACTATACAAATTAACTATGTATAATTTTGTGATTTTGTTGTCTCATCTAATGCCATGCTTAAGAAATGACCTATGTCATCATGATTAACATTTTCTATATGGCCAACCTCCAAAACTAAAGGGAGGGGTTCACGAGAGGGGAATGAGTAAGGTATAACATGATAAACATTAAAAATTATGGGAGAACTTAAGGATAATATATTTACCATAAGGCACATGAACCTCATCATCATTTTGGGATGACTCACTAAAGGCATAAACAAATGAATCATGAATAGAAGTAGGAGATGAATTATTATGAGTTGTAAGAAGAGAATAATCATAAAGAGGACCATCATCATCATGGGTAGTTACTGAGGATGAAGATGCCTTATTATCCCAATATAAATTTGGAGTGTTCATGGATGTAGTAAGGGATAAACCACTAATACATGCTAAGAAAGAAGGGTCATTATTAGCAAGTTGATGAGAAAATGTGATTAGGGCATTTAGAATAGATGATAATAATCAATGGTTTACAATTTTTCACATAATATATAAAAACATGAATCCAAACTCCCAAAAAAAGTAATAGATATGCCTAGATAATATAAATATAAAATTAAAGGATAGGTATATAAAGTTGGGTTCACTAAAATGTAAAGGGAAATATAGAATGGGTATTGACTAATTAACGATTCTAAATTATTTAATTGAGTTGATGTTGCACATAAAAATAAAGAGATAAAGGTTAGAAGATGTGTAATCTTTTTTATAGTTTAGTTTGTTTGAACTATTATGTTCTATTTATAATCTAGATTAGACATGATTATTATTTTTTGATTATAGGGTCTTCACAATCCTATATTTTTGTCCTCATCCTTTACATCCAATTGGACATAACCAATGGTTGGTTTTGTTCCTTTAGGTGAAGCAATGTCTACATGATGATAGTTCCATTCTTACACTATAATTTTCACCACCTACAATCAAATTTTGATAGTTATATATAGTGGTGCCATAGGCAACTTGAAGGACCTTCCTCGAGGAGGCTAAGTAACAAATCTTCCTTGAAGGCAATTAAGTCCCATAGAAGATTTGAAAGATATCAATTGTATCCTTGTGAGTGTGTAGAGTGTGTAGGTGATCTAATATAGTATCCAAGTGTGTGAAGTTATTTATGATTGTTAGGGCACAAAAAGGATAGAGATAGAAACTGGAGTGAAAAAGATAGGCATGAGGATTGGAAAAATCAATTTTAGAATGTTGGGGATGTGACCATGTGTGATTTGTCTAGGGTATATTATCATGGCTGTGGTAGTGTCTAGGTTGGTTAGATAACAAGTAATGAGAAAAATTTAGGGTGTTTAGGTTTTGAAAAGTTGAATTGGAAGTGAGGTATGGGATTAAGGCTAATTCTCATGTCAAATAGTCATACCAAGTTGTTATAACATTTATTGAAGCAAAAGGGTTAAGAGTAGGTGCTAAATGAGATGGACAAGTGTTAAGTAGGCACTCTTCATCTATATGTCTACATAACCCTATAATACCACAATTGAGATCTTCCAAACATTATTACATTGATGCTTTATCTAATATTGCTTTATGGTTGGAGACACCTCCATAAATTCTTGATTAAGCATGAGGAGGATAAGATAGATAAGATTGGGTCAAGGCTAAAATTGGTTCAAGGGACTATAGAAGTATAATGAAGAATAATAATGAGTGGCAGTGCAACTCAAATAAAATTAAAAGAGAACAAATATCAATTAGGATATGCACTCAAGGGAAAGGATATAGACAAATCATATCCTTTGAGACCTCATAGATCTTGTCATATTTACAAGCATGTCACAAGGTCACTTCCTATTCAACCTAAAAAAACAAGGAGAATAAAAGAAGTAACCCTTCAAGTGTAACACATTGTGGAAGCAAAGTCTTTGGTTAGGCGTCGCTGAACATCAAGCATCTCATTAAAAATAGTGCCAAGCATCTATAATCTTTAGAATCTATGAAGATTTCAAGAGAGTTATGTAAGCCTTTGAAAAGGTAAGAGAATCAAACCCTAATCTCATAGTAAGGAGAAAATCCAAAAACAAGAAAAGTCTTTAGATTCAATCCCAATTGAACAAATCTAGAATAAATATGATACTTAAAAAATATATTCCAAAGTCTCCATGTGAAAACGGTGTAAACACTCTAAACTAAATCGAAGAGACCATCTATAACTAAGACAATCGATTGACATGAATTATTTTGGGATTTAAAAAAATAACCCTAATATCATAGTAAGGAGAACATCCAAAAACAAAATAAAATCCGTAAATTCAAGCCAACTTGAACAAATCTAATAAATACGATACACTCAAAAATATGATCTGGAGGCTCCATGCAAAACGGTGTAAGCAAACTCTACACTAAGTCGAAGAGACCCTCTTTAGCTAAGACAATTGATTGACATGAATTATTTTGGAATTTGAAAAGAATCACACCCTAATCACATAGTAAGGAGAACATCCAGAAACAAAAAAATTATGTAGATTCAAGCCCTCTTGAACAAATCTAATAAATACAATACATTGAAAAATATGATCGAGAGTCTCCAATGCAAAAACGGTATAAACAAACTTTAAACTAAGTCGAAGGGACCCTCCTTAACTAAGACAACTGATTGACATGAATTATTTTGAGATTTGACAATGTTATAGAGTGAAACCCAAAAACAATTCATGCTAATAATATGATATGTCGAAATTATATGTCTGTAATTATTGAAAAAATTAACACAATCAAATTCAAAAATAATTCATACCAATATTATAAACTGTAAAAATTCTGTATTTGCAATTAAAACTTGGTGGAATGGAAATGGAACTTAAATTATACTCAAATTGTTGGTATGTTGAATGGAAAGAATAAATATTTAATAGCTGTAGACTGCAAAAACTTTGGTAATATTCAAAAGAAATTTAGAACACGAATCGATATATCTAACACAGATCTAATATTGAATTTTATATTAACAGCAGACTTGCACGGACCAGAGGTATATGCATTGAAAATTTGGGTAAAGATTAAATTTCACAATAAGACGAATATGAAAATGGACGTGTTCATGCAGAGCTGCCATCCCTGCAAAAGGGAAAAACTGAGACAGGAATAGAAAACAGGAGTAATAGACATCCACGTGAAAACCAGGTTATATAATAGAAAAAAAGGAAAGATGGCGACATGAATGGCCTTTCAAGGGTGCAAATCCCGAATGCGTAGGCATACAGACAAATTCTATTATTTAATTGCAGAATGGGTCTCTTGTTCCACAACATACCCAGAAATTTAAACTAGAAAAACTTGTTGCCGGGGACAATCCAGCCTAGCGTTCAATTACCCAGTAAAATAGAAATAAAATATAAGGTGAGCCGTTTTTCTCCCCAAGATTTTATTGGAAGAAGCGGAAAAATAAATTCAAGAGAGGAAATCATTCCAATCGGCGAATATTCACGCGGAATCCTTATCCACAGTTCACGAAACTCCATTCTCGATGAAAACGTTGGTAAAGAATTTGATGCTTTAAATCCGGCGTAATGCCAGCCTGGCAGCCGTGAAGTTGACGCTGTTTTAATCGCAGAATACCTACCACCCACATTCCCGTCAGCTGACAGAAGGGAAATACGATTAGTTTCGAAACAAGGTCAGTGGGGGGTGAAAGCAAAAGCGGTATATACTAAAAACGGCGGAAAAATTACGTCATGGGTTTTAACCCGGAGGGTAAAGGGAAGTGAAAGCGACGGGGCGGGGTCTCCGAATCTTGAGACGGCCAAATATCCCAAGGACTGAGAGAGGCACACCGGATTGACACCCTTTCGGGCCCCTGAAAACTGTTTGCACTGTAGTGCTGGTGGAGTCTCCAAAGAAGGCACTTTTGGGGGCTTTTATTGGGGTTTTTTTCTTTCTTTTTCCTTTGGGCCTGCGTTTCTCTCGCATCTGAATGCACGATCCATCGCCCCCTTGAACATCGTTAGCACAGATTTGCCCCCTAAAATCTTAGCTTCTTTATTTTTATTGGTATTGGTATACTCACTCATATTTGAATGAGATTTGAGAGGGAGGTGGGCCTGTAGTTATGATGAACTAGTGATAGAGATGTAGCATTATATGTACAGGAAAAAGCATTCTTAAGCATTATCCTCTCTCTTTGATTCATAGTATTAATACAAACTGTTGGTTTTGGCCTTGAGTTATTCATAAATCGTGTCTCTACTTCAATACAAATGTCATCCGTCTGTAAAAAAGTAACACCCATATCAGCTTCTTGCTTTGCTAGTGAAGAAAACCACATACAAATGCCATATCTGTGAAAACTAGTAATACCCATCTCAGCTTCCATTTTTGGGCCAGTGAATAGTCGAGCGAAGCAGTCATAGCCTGTGGGATCCTCAAAATTTACGCAAGCCTTGTTTCCATCTTTGGATTTTGGATTTGGTTCCAAGAATCGATTTTCAATTTTTGGGTGCTCATAAAATACCAACTTGTGCTTCATGGTACTAACTCCTGATATTTTTTTGATATAGAGGTGATTTGGATTTAGAGTAGGATTATTGGTTTGTAGTGAATGCAGAGGTTTGGAGGTTTTAGCAGTGTATTGAGATGGTGGATGAGCCGTTGGAGTTGGTACTATCATCATCATCTCACCCAGAAGAGGAGGTAGCAGCAGTGACCACACCAGTAGCGAGTGAAGTGCTGATTGGCGGGTCCAAAGAAGAGGAAGACAACACTATTGTGGCCACTGAAGATCCTATGAATCAGCAGCATAAGAAGCTCAGGTTTAAATCTAAGGAGCTACAGCAATCCTATTGGGATCGGTGAGTATCGTTTAAAACTTATTGCATTTTTGAATCCTGCTCAGACATTTTTGCTAGCACGGTCCGGTCCTAGCTGCGGGTAATACATTTTTGTTTTGTCATGATGTCTTTTCTATAACCAAGTCTAGTGCGGTTTCTAACCGCATTGTACATTTGCGTGCTCCACTTTGCTCCACTTGTCTATTCCTACTAGTTTGTTCTTGAGCAAGAGAACGCTCCGTTGTTCACTGAGCTTTTGAGTAACATCATGCCTTAGTCATAGAAGTACCGTAATTAAGCATAAAGTACAACACTCTTTCTTTCGGTCACATGGGAAATGCTGACTGTGATTGATTGTTGGCACTGAAGCCCTTGGAAGTCATAAATCTAACCCACCATAGCAGAACTTTGAGTCAAGGTTCTACTTTTATTCATGCGAATATGATTTTTAATTTCATCATAGTGTTGGATACAAAGATCGGATTCCAAAAGTTATAGCAACCGTACCATATCATAATGTGCGGGATTTTAATTGTTGGTTTATGTTTTTCCTATTGATGGGGTTTAGAGGGTGTTTTTTGGGGTCTCCGCCAGTGAAACTTGGTAATTTGAAGTTTGCTGTGTTCTCAGTCATGACGTGCTTGCCTAGTAGATTTATTATTAATTCAATTTTGGTTGACATCAATAAGAGGCTTAAAATACAGATGCCTGTAGGTCCAGTGAGGAGATGGATGTCACCAGAGCTCTACGAATAGGTAGACGCTACTCAGGATCAATGCAATCAGAGGAGTCGGTCTTGGATCGTGAGCAGACATTTGTCACCGGCAATTCCAGTCGTCATCCACGCACAGACTGCCCCCCTCTTCAGGCATCTGCCTCAGCTGGACAACATTCAGAAAGCAGAGCTTACTTTCTCTGGCCAGCATCAAACCGGCTTAACGGTACTGCTGAGGAGAGAGCAGCTTATTTTGGCGGTGTCCAGAAAGAGGTGGATTCGGATACACTGGAGCGTTTACCGAGTGGACAACAAGCTACTACATTGCTGGATTTGATGACAATACGAGCGTTCCATAGCAAAATACTGCGCCGCTACAGTCTTGGAACTGCTATTGGTTTTCGCATCAGAGAAGGTGTGCTGACCAACATACCTGCTATACTCGTGTTTGTAGCTCGAAAGGTCCATAAGCAGTGGCTTCTTGACATCCAAAGGCTGCCTTCTGCACTCGAGGTATGAACTGCAGATACTTCTGTGCCAATATGCATTAGTTTTTCAAGTGCAGAGTCTCCTAATGTTGATAAGATTTTATGTGTCTTGACTATTTTATTTCTTTGTTTTTTCACACTTAACTTTTTGGCCCATAAAGGTTATAGTAATATTTGAACATTTAATATTTTTGGTTACCTGTTACGTTTTCCCTGTGTATCTATGAAGGGGAACTTTTGAAATTTTATAAAGCTATAAGTCAATCTGACAGTCAACTTTCATGTCATACAAATTGTTCTCCTATTATGCTACTTCAACACAGTCAATCTCTGCTACAGTACTATTTTGAATGAAAATCCTTCTTTTGCTGGGTTCAATTCATCTTTAATTAATGACTTTCAGTGGGGTAAAGTTTTGGACGGCTTTTAGGTAATGGCTCTGAAGATATTTTGCCCTTGAATTATTATGAGAATTCTAATGCCCCTTCAGTCTTGTTCTTTGGCCTTTTTAGGGTTTTTTGTTGTTCTTAGTGGTCACAAGTCTTCAACAAAGGTCAAAGTCATGTCATAAAGGAAAGACTAGACTTTACAACTTGAAAGTTGAATCCTGTATCGCAATGAATCAGAGTGATTAATGAAGACCAATTTTCTTTTCTTGACGAGTCAACAGTAAAGTTTGGTTGTGTATTGAAATTGATGATCAAGGAAGATAGTTAGCAAAGGGACTGTTCACGTAGACGGGACAATCATACTAGCTGAAGAGGAATTGATATGGATTAAAATTTTTCCACTTTAACAAATGAATAGGCTATAACCTCTATATTCAGATTTAAAAGCCTCTAAAGCCTCCCACGGCATAGTCTTCTGAGGAAGCTTCGCAGCATTAGAAATAATCTGATTGATTTTTCTGTGTGGAGCTTTTGTAGGGAAGCTAATGCCTTTTACTCTCACATTACAATGCTGGGTACTGCCACAGAGGCCCCAATACTGTTACTATTTGGTTACCAATAACTGTTGTGGTACCTCCTGCACTTGTCCCGTGCATTGAGTGAGGATGTACGTGGGCAGTACCCAGGATTTCTGACGAGCCTGTGCTGAACTGGGTTGTGAATTAAAAAATTATTAAAAATATTTATTTTTTACATTAAAAAATCAAAGCTACAAAGGATGTGCAGGGTGTGGGTATGCAAGAAACCTGTAAAGAATTTCTAAAATATGGATATGCAGTTACAGGGTTAAGGGGTAAGCAAGTTGTAAGGGTGTGGGGTATCAATTATAGAGTGTGTGTGCCCTCAATATCTGGGTAGAAAGTAAACTTGGATGCCCTCAAAATTTGGGTTCATACTGAAATTGGGTGTGTTGTGTCATTTAAACTTAAACATCAAACTTGAAATTTGAAATGTTACATTTTCATGAAACCTAACCAAAATTGAGTTTTTTTAATTCACATTTTTCTGTCTTTGTTTGAGTCCTTTTATAATTTATATTAATATTGCTAATCATTTACAAATATTCTTCTCATAGGAGCATCGACATGAGACCAATACAAGCTTTTGTGAGCACAACAATGAATCTAATATCAGCTTCTTTCAAGCAACCACACTAGAAACCACCTATGGAAGACCAAGAGTCACCACTTATAAATCTACTTGTTTAGAAACCACTTTCATAGTAGAAGCCAACTATGGAAGACCAAGAGTCACAACTTCGAATTCCATATTAGATGTCAATTTGGGAATTGAACTTGGGTCTCTACAATGAGAACTCAATGCTTTAACCAATTAAGCTCAACCCCTTGGACTGTTTTAGTGAGTTATGCATGAAATTTAGGGTAAATGCCTATGTTTCATTACATCTATTGCCTACGTTTAATTATTAAGAGGCTTTCATGCAGGAGCTGCAGGCAGAGATAGTAGAAGTTTCACCGCTTCTTGTCCCACTTCATCTTGTTCTAATAAACCAATTGCTAATCTGGCTGCTGCTTGATGAAGAGCAATATGATGACTTGTTCATATATTTCATGTGTTTGACTATAATGATTGACTGTTTTCCTATTTTGAACAGGTAATATATACTTATACCTCTGTGATATATTTCTCACGATTAATTTGGTACTTTGAATTATCAATAGGAGAATTAATTTGTAATTTTATGTTTATTTTATGCATACTATGGTTTGTTTAGTTTATCTTATGTGTATTTTATCTACAACAGCTGTATAGAACTTGTGCCCACCAAAATTGGCAAACTTCTGTAGTCATCCTCATAATTGTATCAAACCCGTACCTTGTTAACTAGGCTGTCACCAAATACAACAGACTTGGCAGGCTTCTCTAGAAACTAATATTAAATAAATGCTCTCCAAGATAACACTGTAAGTTTTCTGTGTTGTCATGGGGCATGGCTATAGTCCTAGTTAATGGTAGGACAGAAATGGGTCCATTTTAGGTCTGAAAATGAAAAAATGAGTCAATATGCTTGAATGTGCCTGTGGGTGTGAAAAGGCCCAATGGTGCCAATGGGTGGGAAAAAGTAGTACAAGACAGAGATTTGAGATGCTGGAAAAAAGATGTTAAAAATAGAATATGGCGTAATGGTACCAATCTATCTGAAAGCTCCAAGGGTTCTGTGAGGGTCTTTATCCTGGAAATCACTTAAATCAATCATCATGATAACACTTAACTATATCCCATCAATGCCATCACCATAAATTGCAGTCAACTCTGTGGAAAGAGATGACGGTCTGACCCATATTTCGAGTACATCATGATCATGATGGGGAAGAAAGTTTTCTTACCTATAATCTTTGAACTAAACAATCTATTCCCCACAAGACTATATTAACTGTTTGACTCATCTAATCTGAACAGGTGAGTGCCATATAGGTTGGTCATTTCTCACAAATCTTGTTTTGAATTTCAATTCAGCATATATCCATCTTTAGATGGTCTCAACTCTCAACCTTTGCTCAAAAATTCATTAAGTAGCATAGCAAAGCCGTCTGATGAAGAGTTTAGATAATGATTGCCCAAAGGATCTGATTTAAAGATAATTTTTGGAGTTTTGGACTTGTGGAACAATTCATTTCATGTTGGGAATGGGTTAATTTTTTTTTTTGCTCTTTGGTTTTCAACAGGCAGGTCAGGTCTTTCATAGTCAAAGTTGTGACATTCCACCTTTCCACTTTTCCCTCTTAAGCCAGCAAAGGTGTGATGTTCCACCTGTCCACTTTTCCCTCTTAAGCCAGCAAAGATGTGATGTTCCACCTGTCCACTTTTCTCTCTTAAGCCAGTCCATTCCCTTCAGATCAAACTGCTGTAAATCTAGATAACACCTTTATAGCTGAAGGGAAATTTACAGTTTTACCCTTATCAAAGAAGTAACTTCTTTGTTAGATGCTGTTGAGAAGATGGGAAGAAACAATGGTGGAGGCAAAGTAAATGTGTCTCACACTAAAATTACTGCAGTCACTGACAGGCTATCTCAATCTGTGAGGAGGCCTGCTGAAACATTCTCGAAATTTACAACAAATGCTCTGGAGGCTGTAACAGGTCAATTGAAAATGAAAACATTATCCATGAGAAATTTTAATGCTTTGATTAATAAGTCTACTTGAGAGCTGTATTCAATGAGATATGGATTAATTGCTTTTAAGTTTTAAGTCAAAAACATTAGTTTTGGCTATTTTAAAGCTTCAACAATTAATATATAGTGATAGAATGCTCTGAAGAGATCATTTTTGAGTGATATAATATTTAAAGGAGCAAAATTTATACAATTCTGTCTCATCTTGCTCTCTATGAGATGATAATTTAGAAGATATGATTTGCACAGGGTCCTGGTGGCGTTTGGTGTGATGTGGATGTTGTTGAGTTCTCATATTATGGGGCACCAGCAGCAACACCAAAAGAACAACTGTATACAGAACTGGTAGAAGGTCTGCGGGGAAGTGATCCAACTATTGGTTCAGGTTCTCAGGTATGATCTTTCCTTTTTTATTTTTGTTTTTAAGTAAAATGTTAATCAGTTAGAAAACTATGCACACTATATCTATATTTGAGCGTTCTTGTGGCATGCCTATGTGCATATTATATGAATCATACCATTAACTAATAGGTATAATCTGATGTTTTCTTTGCAATGCTTTGTATGTGGCACATTGGGTTTGTGCACAAATGCACACATTGCATCTAATTGTATCAGAAATGGTCAAAATCTTGTAAGCTGTAACCTTTCATATCTGTTCAGTACCATGTGAGATATGATAGTTACTGGGTTGCTTACTTGGCACATGTTAGGGATGATAATGGATTCAAACAAAAAACCTGGGGGAGAATAACCTATACGGAAATTAATTATTATGCAAATATAAGTATAATGATACTTTTCATAAGATATGTAAAGAAGTTGGATCATTGATTGCCTTCAAGGGCTCTTTAATTAGCAGTGGGTTGAGGCTTGAG
Organism: Sequoiadendron giganteum; assembly: GCA_007115665.2. Classification (NCBI taxonomy): domain Eukaryota; kingdom Viridiplantae; phylum Streptophyta; class Pinopsida; order Cupressales; family Cupressaceae; genus Sequoiadendron; species Sequoiadendron giganteum. Next base: position 464,820,305 of record CM021108.1, read on the forward strand.
CAATATTTCAGTTATAGTGACCTGTCTTCTCTATATGCTGTCTTCGACTAATCATTGGATTGAAATTCTGCTGTTCATTGGTTGTTGAGGGTTATCTATTTTGTATGATACATAGTCTGCCCTATTAAACAAGTTCCATTATCTCATTTTGTTGATTTCTGTCAGTTTGAAATCAATAGTGACTTATTCTTGTATAAATCAGATGTTTAAAACTTCTATAAGGGTTTGCTTTGTTATCTGAAATCACATCAATGATTGACATATTTTTGTTGTATTAAGGTCAAATAGTTGCTGCATATTTGAAATGCTTCTAATGTGTTAACTTCTAACACTTCTAGCAAGTAGCAACTCTTTCGTAAAGGAAATGCATTTTTTGAATATATATTCAAGAAGATTTTTCCCTCTGCTAGGGGCAATGGTGTGAGAAGAAATATGAATTTATGTATTTACCTATTGTCAACAAAAAAGTGCTAATGAAGTTGTGATTGAAAGCTGCTGTTCTTTCCAAAATATATACTATAGAGTATAGACTATAGTAGAAACATGCTTTGAGAAAAATGAGGATATGTTTTCGGTATGGTCTATGGTATTGGATCACAAAATAACTATGAGGGAAAGATCATTAACATGATACTTTAGGCCCTTAGGGTTAAGAACGGTACTTCTAGTGGTGCTCAATAGTGAAGGGTATCTCCCTTGTACTCGTCTTCCATATTGGAAATACATCCCCTTCTCAAAGTCACATAAGGGGATGTTTCTAGATGTCAGGAGACTTCAGATGATGTTCCTTCATGTCCCTAGACATCAAGTCTCCTGGAACTTTTCTTTAAAAATTGGAAACTTAATATAGAAGTTTCTTATATATGTTATTTTCGCAAGTGTTGATATTTGGTTGACAAGAGCTAAAAGAGTTAATGAAATAGACTAGGACTTGTAATATTCTATTTTTTGCATGAAAATGCACGAGTTTCTTCGAGCAGATTTCTTTTGGGTCAAAGCCCAACAAGTTAATAGTAAGAAGAGAAACAATAAAAAGGATTTAGATGTCTACAAGCACTCAATTATAGCCATCTCCAAGTGCTCTTGTCCCATGTTTAGATAATGGCATCCCCATCCTGGATCTCATTTGCTGCCTCTAGGTGATTGTGGTTTGAAATTTGACATGTTTATGTCATGATGGTGATTATTAAATATCAATATAATTAATCTTTTGCTTATGTTGACATTTATTATGAAACTTTAAAATGTTAGTTTTTAAATTTTCAAGTATTTTACATTTTTTAAAGTTGTATAGCCATTGTGGTTTTTTTTTTCGGTTCTAAATTGAAATATTTTTTTATATTTCTCTTTTTGAAGTACCCATCTCCTATTGTTTTGGAAAATGGTGTAACATTACCCAACCGTCATTACCTATCATAACAGTACCAGTCCTCATCTCCTGGTAACTATGGGTATCTCACACCTTCTTATGGATGTGGGGCTAATAATTTTTTTTTTTTTTTCATGCTATGTCCTTACCAACCCATGCTAGTAACTAAATTGTCCGAATGCATGACAAAATCTGCACTCCTTTTCCTGAAGGGTAAACCAACTCAAGCTAGTGACTAAATTGTCAGAACTTAGAACATGTTACAAACCTGCTTTCCTTTTCATGAAAATTAATCAGAAAAGAAAATGAATCAAGTAGCACTATTTAGCAGTTGCACATTTTTTATGTCATTGACTTATCAGCTATGTTTGGTAGTGATATTATGGTATTTTCTGAAAGATGTTTGAACCATAAGGAAGAGTTTTGTTTCTCTTCACGTGGCCTACTTAGTTCCTGATGAGCTGATTGAATTATTGACATTTCTCTGTTACATTTTCCCTTTAGTAATGCAAGTTCATATTTGCTTCCTAACCTGTTTCTTGGGATGGATTTTTATAGTATTATATGTGTGTGACAGTGTGAGCATTTGCTGTACTTGACATGTTAGATTTTTGTATTTTGATATAATTTATGGTTTTCCTTCCCTTTTTATCGGTACTGTGATCAGGAATAGGCACTAGGATTGTTAGGGGATGCCATTGGCATGCTCTGCATGCATCGGTTACATAAGTGATTGAACCACAGGTATTTGATGCTTCAGTGATGAGATATCTCTCGCTTGAGGATATGTGAACCCAAACTTGGGCTTATGCCTTTAATGGTTAATGATAATAGGTTTAAGGATAGATAGTTCTTTTTTTAATTATCAGAGTGAAACTTGTATAAATAAAATTTGATTTTGTTTCTAATGAACTAAAAGTTGGGCCTAATAGCTTGAATTAGCAAATCACCAAAATCACGATGGGCAACTATTTGTCCAAAATTAAAAAGTAATTAGGGTAATTATTTTTACTAATTTTAGTTTAATATAATTTTTCTTAAATCATGTTTTATGAAAAATGTTAATTTAATGCTTTAATTTTTTTTTTTTGGCTTTATCATTGATTAAGATTAGCCAAGTCCAAAATTGTTGATTAATTAGGAAATGACTGATTGAAATGACACTTTTCTTGTTGAGAGCTTGAAGTGTGAAACTTTGTTCATATGAAGATCTTTGAAATTCAGTATTGCTTGGGGGTTTTACAATGATGCTCCATTCTTGACATTGATGAACAGTGTATTCAAGAAGTTATTTGTCCTCTTTTTTGATTGTATATTGATTTATAACAAATTATTAGCAGATATTTTAGAACACATGGACATTCTAATGATATCTAGCTATAAACATGTATGTGAAGGAATCTCAGTGTAAGTTTCATGACATCGCTCGGGTATCTCCACTAGATTATTTCAGTAAATAATGCATAGAGAAACCATGCATGGCATGTGACCAAGAATCTTAAGAAACTATTTCGACTCTTACCATTAGAATAGAACGGAATAGAAGACATTTAACATCCACGAGGCCAAAGATGGAAAATTTAACGGGCTTGTATAGCAGATTTGTGCAAAATTTCTCCACTAAAGCTTAAACACTAGCTTGATCTTATCAGGCAGGATTCCTTATGATGGTCCATTGAAGCACAAAATGTCAAGAAGCCTTTAAAAGACTCTTGTTTCCCCTCCAATGTTGGGGGTTTCTATAAGCCATTGTGATTGGATGCGATGCTAATAGATTTGGGCTTTTGTAGTGCCCTCTCAAGATGCTTGTCCCATTGCTACCAAGAGCAGAAAATTTAATGAAAGAGAAAAATGCATTCCAACATCATTAAAAAATGTCAGCCATTTTGATTCTAGTGGACAAATAACATTTTTCTTTTCTTTTAGGAAACAAGTTGTTTTTTAAGATGGAGATGAACTGCCTTTTCCTGAAGCATCTAGTGACATGGTGCATAATTATAGGGGTGCAAGAGAAATGGGTTGGGCTGTGCAGCTTTATGACTTAAAGATAATATATAAGAATGGGAAAGAAAATGTATCAGTGGATGCTTTGCTACACTACGTAGAACCTCCTGTTTTTCATGTTATCTCCATTTGCTAACCTGCATGGCTACAATAGCTTCTTAAGAATTAAAGACACTATGCTACGTACTCTAGCCTTGTCATGGTTCCACAGATAGAAAAAGCTGGAAATTTGGTCAGTAAGGAATAATATTATTTTCTTCAAAAGATCTCATCAACATCAGGAATGACTCCTAATTCATTTGTTTAGAAGGCACTTGAGTATGGACAGACACCCTGCTTTGTAGGTCATCTAAGCTTCCAGAAAACTTAGAAAAACCTGGCCTCAAACTTCTACTGGTAGGAGATAAAAGCTAACATTGAGAGGCTCATTTCTAACAATGACAGCTGTCAGCGATGCAAGTTTAGGAAGTTCCCCATCATGTTCTTTTTCAACCTGATTCCATTCCAAATTAGGAATTAGTATCTGTGAACTTCATCATAGGCATATTCCTATCAGAAGTTGAAGATTAAATCTTTGTTGTGTTAGACCAGTTAAAGTCATTTTTTTTTCTTTTCCTTCCACTGACTAGGTGTCACCTCTGAGAAAAGATTTGCAACATTTGAGAGGATTTGGAGCTAAATTTTAGTTTTCTAAATTGTGAGGTATTAAAGGGGTTATTTTCTCACAAAAACGGCCTCGATGTTTATGAGGAGGCCCATCTAGAAAAAGTGTTGTAGGTAGGGATGCAGTGAAGGCATTGGCTTCATTCACATAGCATTCCAATGCATTCTTCAATATGCAGCAAAGGAAACACTGAATTGGGAAGAGTAAGGTAGATTTCTTTTATTTTATCTATAATTTTGCATCTAATTTGTGGGAATCTTATGCATTTACACATTCAAAGACACTGCCATATCTGGATATGTCATGGGGCTCATGGCATGAACCACTATATCCAAAATGCATATGCCATATAACCATGCCTGAATCCATAACTGAAACGCTGGATGCCCTATACAACACTGGTAAGGGGAGTGTCTGGTAACCTTGCCTTCAAAATAAGAAATCTTTGGAGATAAGCGCATATCTTGGCCCTGGAGAAGTCTGTATGATAAAATAAATAGCTTGTCAACCCTAAAGTAGCCTTACATGATGGGAGTCAATTGGTTGGCTTTGAGTAGTTTGTTCAATAATATAGAATCTAGACAATTTGGTTACCTCAAAGAAGCTTTCTAAGATGGGAGTGGATCTGTGGACCTAAAGTTGCTTTTTTGTTATTATAAAACAGCTTACAAAGCCCAAAGTTACCTCATGAGATGAGATTGCATCAGTGGCCCTATGGTAGCCTTTCTGATGAGATAAATAACATGGACATATCAAAGTAGCCATAAGAGATAGTCAGTCTTGAATGCAAGCATTATGGTATCTAAATATAATCATAGCGATGAGGAATGCAAATAAGTACCTACATGAGATACCCACCAGTAATAATCATAATACAATTAAAACTAGAAACTCATAGTATATTCATGTATTGGCTGACCTTCAAAACATAAAATGAAGTTATAAACTGAGGAAAAATCATTTGGACCTTGAAACATATCTTAGTTATTGTAAGGAACATAGGAGATTGAAATGGTGTTATCTTACCAATAAATGTCCTCTAAACTTAGGTCTGGAGCTCAAAGCCCTTTCTTATGGTCTCCGATCATCCTCTTATTTCTTCTCAGGTCTCAAGATGAATTGCCACAAATTAATTGATGCTCAATTCAGATGGATGAATTTCACATGTATATAAGGTAGCTTATTTTCTCTTTTGATGTCATCTGTCTTCCCTCATGGAATAAATTTTTACTGCAAGTCCATAGCCTTCAGAGGTGATGAAAGGTTCTATAAGCATTGTGTCTTCTGGAATTCTTATACAAGGTTTGTTCTGCGCTCAGTAGAATGTGGTGGTTTAAAGCCGGCTTTCTCTTGGCTGTAACAGATAAAGATGAAAATTATGTCAGGTTTTTGTGCATATCTATGTCATGTATGATACATGTAACATGTAGTTCCATGTGGTTTGTAACTCTGTTACTATCTTCTGTAAGTCAATGTTAGTTTTTGTGATCAGACATGAAGGCAATTAGAAAATGCAACACATAAAACAATGGACACCACAGATACCCTGGGAAAACCCTCCAACTTGAGGGGAAAAACCCAGCAACAAAATATGTCACATATATTGAAATAATGGCAACAAATCTCTTTACAATGAGTCTAATCACAAGGCCAATAACCAGCACCACACTTTGATGCACACTCAGAAATAATTCGTACTCCTTGATGAATTCCCACAACTGTAGAAGAAACTCATACTTGCAGATGGATAAGGACCAACTTCCCTTCCTCCTTGATGGAGTGACATGATCTTGTATATATACAACATGGGAGAGAGGTCGCACCTCTTCATGAATAAGGGTCGGCCACACATGTAATATATTTCAAATAAATGGTGCAAATTACAAGGAGAGTCGGCCCAAATGAAATAATAGAAGTTTTCAAGTGAAGCGCCTCTTCATATAGTTAAATTGACTTAAATAAATAGAATAGCTGACAGGCTATATGATATTTATTGTTGCAATTCGTGGCTGGAAGTGATGCCCGACGCTGCAACATCGACATTCCCTCTCAGCTAGGGAGGAATACTTCCAGCTGTGCAAGACATATCACCCCATCGTGATGTCAACCACAATGGCTACTCCCATATGTGAACAAGAGCATATTACCTCATCGTGATATCAACCATCATGGCTACTCCCATGAATAGTATATGTGCACAAGTGTCCATCACTCATCGTGATGTCATCATCTCATCATGACGTTCACCATAGATACTCCTAGAGGGTGAATAACACAAGTACAAGAAAATCATCAGAGACTCTCTCACGTGATGTTGTCGTGTTGTCGTGGAGTCACACACATGACATCCACCATGGTTACTCCCAGAGGGTGGAAACAAGGGCTTTCATCTCAAATTTCTCCATCAAAGAGAAAGATGTATTAACAAGGGTTTACACTTCAAATTCCCCCGTCTTAGAGGAAAATGCATTAAAGAAAATCATAGAAGGTCATTGATACTAAGACTCCCTCTTAGCTAGGGCTTCATTCTCCACAATACCAAGCTTGTCTCGAAAGTACACAAACTTTACTCTAGAGAGAGGCTTGGAGAGAATATCTGCCGTCTGCTCATTAGTGTTGATGTACATCAACTAGATCGCTTTCCTCAATACTATATCTTTGATATGGTGGTATTTGATCTCAACATGTTTGGTCTAACAACAAGGAGACACATCTTCAGAGACTCAACAAGGTCTAACAAGCATATCCACTCTCACCCACCGCAGCAAGGAGACATCTTCGGAGACTCAACGGGGTCTAACAGTGATCCGAGATGCATGAAGTAATTCGTGACCTCTTATTCCTGTGCAACTCCAAATGGCATCTTTAATTATTTATATCAACGCTGTTACCTTTAGAGATACTGATCCTTAAAAGTGGCTCCGAAAATAGTTATGGATGGCACTCATGATAACTCTAGAAGCCCGTTAATCATTACGTGAAATATAGAGGTGGCGGCGAAGATGTTTAATCCATCGACTCTTCAAGATATATGCGAATATATACTGTCGATCCTCCAGAGAGAATATGGATGTCAATCTCGAGTGATCTTCCAATGTCGTAGAGGCACCAACAATAAACAGATTATACGCATCAACATATATTGAAGTTACATATTAAGGAAATCTCATTTCGACCCCCTTTATGTGAATGTTCGCAATGAACAAACAGTCCATCCGTAAGCGCAACATTTGATAGTAGAATATCGATAAGTCGCATAGATACTGTAATGGTTATTGATACTCTGAGATCGTGTGAAATATTCAGGATGATGAGGTCGCACTAAGAATGGAAATCGAACAATATTGTTGACTGCAAGAGCCGTCCTTTTTAATGTCGCAAGGTCGCATTGCCAATAGATATCGAGACTCCTTTATCTCGGAAGAGTAGACTATTGAATTGAGTGATCGCTTATTTCCAGGTGATGACTTCCGATGTTAACATTCCCATCGTCGATCCCCAATGATTGAATTGATCGCATAGCCTGAGCCCAGGTGTCTTGTATGGAGAAGATTGTCTCCTGGGTTGCTCCGCTTGACCCTGGAGAACACGTGATGAAGGCTTCGTCGCCTAAGTCATATGCCGCATGAAGATAGCAACATGGAGGAGCCCATCACAGGACATTTCCGAGCTTCAAGACTCCGCTAAGTCGCAACACAACTCATAGGTCCGACAAAGGAGATTGTTATGGCCGTTGGAAGAGTGACGAAATCGTGAGTGAAGCTATAGGCATCGGGTGATGTTGCACGCACAAAAACATTCAAACTTTCCTTACGGGAAGTGACTACAGCAATCACCTCACTGGCTTGAGACGACTTCATCTTCCGGATGCTTCAAGCATGTCAAAGTGTCGCGGGAGTCACAAGCATCGACCATTTTAGAACCATTGTCGGGAGCTACAGTCGGGATCTCCAGCTAATGCGGAAGCAAGTCTCGATAAAGAAGATTACCTTATGCTGTTTAATGCATTTCTACTTATTGTATTTCTGATCAGATCTTTTCTAGACCCGCTCTAATACCATGTTAGTTTTTGTGATCAGACATGAAGGCAATCAGAAAATGCAACACATAAAACAATGAACACCACAGATACCCTGGGAAAACCCTCCAACTTGAGGGGAAAAACCCAGCAACAAAATATGTCACATATATTGAAATAATGGCAACAAATCTCTTTACAATGAGTCTAATCACAAGGCCAATAACCAGCACCACACTTTGATGCACACTCAGAAATATTTCGCACTCCTTGATGAATTCGCACAACTGTAGAAGAAACTCATACTTGCAGATGGATAAGGATCAACTTCCCTTCCTCCTTGATGGAGTGACATGATCTTGTATATATACAACATGGGAGAGAGGTCACACCTCTTCATGAATAAGGGTTGGCCACACATGTAATATATTTCAAATAAATGGTGCGAATTACAAGGAGAGTCGGCCCAAATGAAATAATAGAAGTTTCCAAGTGAATCGCCTCTTCATATAGTTAAATTGACTTCAATAAATAGAATAGCTGACAGGCTATATGATATTTATTGTTGCAAGTCGTGGCTGGAAGTGATGCCTGACGCTGCAACATCAACAATCAATGCATATGTTTAGTTTTGACATCCCATTCTAGGCAAAAGAAATAAACAATACAAATGGCAGTGAGAAAGTCTATTCAGGCTCCAACTTAAGAAAGGCTTTGATTGTGTCAGGGCAATTTCTGGGTGGTGAGTATGGATAATGGATTCTCTTAGGGGTTTCACTGCATAAGAAGGCACGTGGGAAAGGAAGACATTCTTTTGATTGTAGTTGATAGAAATTACTGCACATGTTTTGATTTTGACATTCAATTCTTGGAGGAAAAAAGAAACAAAACAAACAGTGGCGAGAAAGTTTATTAAGGCTCCAATATAAAGGCATCTTTGAATGTGTCAGGGAAATGTCTGGGTGGTGAGTATGCGTAGTGCATTCCCTTAGGAGGTTTATTAAAACTCTTTTTCTTGCAGAGGATCTAATAATCATCTATTTTAGCATCTAAAAGAGGGGCATGTGTTGTTAGATCTGTCTTTATTTTGATAGGAATAGACCGTTTACTAAATAGGTTTTAATGACATTTCTAAATGCTGTTTCATTTGTGTCTTTGTAGGGAGAGTGCTCTATTTGGCTTTCTTTATGCTTGCTTGATTAGGACCCAAGTATTCTCATGCTCACTGTGCACATGCACTGTAGAAATTTCTGTGTAAATGGAAGTTATTTACCGTTCCATTTTTATGCTTGTAGAATCTAAAATGAAAAAAAATAAATAAATATAGAAGACATGCCAAATGAAAATGAAAACAAAAATGAAAAGATTAAAAATAGGAATATACCTCTTCAAATTAGCTCCAAATTGATCGAGGGCTGCTCCAAAGTTATTGTCTGCTCATCCAAATGCATTGTGGGCGTCTGTTAGATGCACTGGGCTACTACAAACCTGCTCTAGTGCATTCAAACAACATTGCTGACAATATGTCTGCTGGTTTTTGCTTCAATGGATTGTATTTACTATTTTAAGCGTCAATGTGCTTTTTTTCTCAATTCTTGTGCTTGCAAATGAAATTAATATCATTTTGAAGTGTTAAATTTCTTTTTAGTGTTTTTTATTTTTATTTTTTGCCATTTTTTTGCCTGACTATCATGGCTGAGCCTATTAGAGTAGACTCACCGAGTTCAGCGAATCTGGTAGATCCAGAGAGTCTGATCAAACTTGCTGGGTACCTGGTCCCAAGTCTCCTCACCTTATTTTGACTGGCTTGCCTTAGGACTTTCCAAATTTAATGAGTTTCTGGTGAGTCCTGCAACACTTCTTTGAAGTTTCATGACTCTCTGTACTGATGTTATCTCTTCTTGGATGCAGGATTCTAACTAGCTCTTTAGCATTCTATAATCTTAGTTACTATAGAGCTTGACATTTCAGCAGGAGGTGGAATTACACTCAAAAATATCAAATTTTAGTACATTTTCAAGCTTATCTACATGGTTTTAGTTTCCTTAGAGAGAATTTGAACAAAAACTGAAAGGGGAACTACACGTGAAATATTCAAATTTTAGGCTATATAGCTTTTTTCATCTGATCAAAGAGAATTGTTTAATTGCTTTCTTGCAAGTTTCAGTTATAATCTATATGTGAACAAGTATTCTGTGGTTTACCTGTGAATCCTTTCTATCATGTCTCTGCATGGGTGGCAGCTATGTGGACTTTTTAGGAGGTATAGAGTGCTGATTTATTTCTACACGAGCTATTTTTTCAGGTTGCAAGCCAAGAAACATATGGAACACTGGGAGCTATTGTTAGAAGTAGAACCGGCTCTCGTCAGGTTGGCTTTCTGACCAACCGCCATGTAGCAGTAGATTTAGATTACCCAAACCAGAAGATGTTTCACCCATTGCCTCCAAACCTTGGACCGGGTGTCTATTTAGGTGCTGTTGAGAGGGCTACATCATTCAATACTGATGATCTGTGGTACGGAATTTTCGCTGGCATGAATCCAGGTTATCTCAATAAACTTTATGATGCCATTGTTGATGCATTAATTTATCGTGTATGTTCGTGTAATATTTATGTAATTGTGTTGTCAAACAGAGACATTTGTACGAGCAGATGGGGCATTTATTCCATTTGCAGATAGCTTTGATATTGCCAAAGTCACCACTACAGTGAAAGGTGTGGGAGATGTGGGTGACGTCATGTTTGTGGACCTGCAAAAGCCTATTGGAAGTCTCATTGGCAAGCAGGTGGTGAAGGTGGGGAGAAGTTCTGGCCTTACAAGAGGAACTGTAATGGCTTATGCCCTTGAATACAATGATGAAAAAGGCATCTGCTTCTTTACAGACTTCCTTGTTGTAGGAGAGAATAAACAAGCATTTGATCTTGAAGGTGACAGTGGAAGCCTTATACTAATTACAGGGGAAAATGGGGAGAAGCCTAGGCCAGTTGGAATTATATGGGGTGGCACAGCAAATCGCGGGAGACTGAAGCTGAAGAATGGATCTGGTCCTGAAAATTGGACAAGTGGAGTTGACCTTGGCCGTCTGCTTGACTTACTTCAGCTTGATCTGATCTCTGGTGAAACTACTCTTAGAGGTATGGACTTGCATTTTGGTTCTTATTATTTTCATGATTGTCATTTTCAGTTTCTTTGCATCATGATCAATTGGGGGAATTGCAATGCTGCCTGTGTCTTTTATGCTTTTTCCTAATTCTGTTTTATAACTTGTTTATGAGAGAGAAAGTCGTTAAAAGCAGAAAAAGGGGATGGATTTATGTACATGTGGTTATAAATGGATTAAACTTGAAGCTGTTTAGTTGGATTATTACCCCAGGCTAAGTATAATCTCCATAACATTGTACTTGATGCGGTTATAACTTGTAAGTGTAGTAAATTAAATTTAGCCAAGGTTAAGTATAATCTTTATAACACTGTATTTGACTTCACTTGTGTTTTCCAGCAAGATTAATTTGCATAAATAAAGTTATAAGTGGAGTAAATTAAATTCTAATAATCTGATTCGTTGGATTACCACTACTCCAGGCTAGGTATTCTCAATAACATTGTACTTTGTGCAGTTATAACTGCAGTAAATTTTCCCAGGTTAAGTATGATCTTTATAACATTGTATTTGATGCAATTATAAGTGAAGTAAATTAAATTCACCCCAGGTTATGTAATCTTGTTAACATTGTGCTTGATGTGGTTATAAGTGGGGTAAATTAAACTTTAGGAAGCTGCTTAGGTGGATTATGGTTTAAGACTAACATTGTATTTGATGCAATTATAAGTGAAGTAAATTAAATTCACCCCAGGTTATGTAATCTTATTAACATTGTGCTTGATGTGGTTATAAGTGGGGTAAATTAAACTTTAGGAAGCTGCTTAGGTGGATTATGGTTTAAGACTAACCTTAGGCTAAGTATAATCTTGATGCGGTTATATGCTGGGAGTAAATTAAGTTGGATCATGGTCCCAGACTAAATATAATCATGATAATATTGTACCTGGAAGACAATTATGAAAGCTCAAGATGCAAGATAGAGTGTTTTTCTAGCAGTTAGAATATTTTAGATTCTAGTAAAGCCATTTAGTTGAATTGCTACCTCAGATTAAGCATAACCTTAATAACATGGTACTTAAATACAGACAATTGGGTAAGCTGGAGATGCAAATCTATTTCAATGTGTTCCCCTGAGATTCAATTTTCTTTTGGGGAGTTTTAGTGCATGATAATGGCATTTTTTAGTGAATTCTGTAGTAAGTTTTGTTTCTGTAGTGTGGAGGATTGCCAATTAGAAGAACGGTTATTGTAAAACAGTTTTGTAATGTTTTAATTTTATGCTTAACTTGGACAACCTACTTTTGTTCATATTAAATAATTCTGCAGTTAAAATCCTCAGACAATTTCTGTACTGACTATAGTAAATAATCCATGAGTGAAAAAGAAATGAGATAAATGTTTTTGAATCCAGAGTTACATTCTTGTGAAGTTTATCATATCTATAGAATCATAGTCTGTCTTCTAATATTATTTATTGCTTATTTATATTTTTCAGAAGCTGTTGAGGAGCAAAGGCGATGGACATCATCAGGACCCATTGATTCCACTGTTGGGGAGTCTTCGCCAAGAGGATACAGAATTGTTCCTATACCATTGGTTGAAAAGGAGAAATTAGAAGAGGCATGCCAACCTATACAATATGATGATGTGTCAAATTTCCATGGCCCACATTTATCTCTTCAGAGTGGAGTTGAAACTAATCTGATATTTAAGCAAGAGTTACCTACAAGGTTGGCTGAGGCGTCGACAAGTGTGGAGCACCAATTTATGAAGGACTTTCACATGTCACTTGGACACCCAGAGCAGAGTAGATACCCAGAGTCTGGGAACTTATCAGCGCTTAGAGATGGAAAAGATGGGTCTAGTGAGGACATTTCCATTGGTTTGCATTTATATGATAGAGAGGCCAAAAAGAGGAGACCAAATTCATAACTCGTTGGTGAGGATAGAATTTACAATGTGTACAAACAGCCCGAGTGATGTTTTTCCTGTGCTAGCATTCAAATGGCAAAGCCAGAGGGAAATTATGTAGCTCTCACCACTATTGTTTAATATAGTAACATAATTTTTGGCTGTTTATATCTTTGCCATCGTTGCCAGTTCTCTGTTTCTAACTTTCCATTCTCTGTGTATGATTTTTCTTCGGGACCTATTTTCGCTTGAACCATTTTCTTCTATTAGCTTAAATTTCCAAGTTGGAGATATATGCATCTAAAGTTTTGTATAATACATGATAAATGATCTGTACTCTCTCGGGCTGGATGAAGCTTAGGTAGAATATCATTGGTTGTTAGGTTTGCTTTGATTGAAGACAAGCAATAGTTTTCCCTATTTCTTTGCAATTTCCATTATATTGACACTAAATGCACTAAAAATATGAGTATGGTGACGTTCACACGGGAAAGACCATCTTATACCTCGCATTAGTATAGGAGTTGTTCATTTGCTTAAATTAGGATATTACGGATAATCTCATTCTGGTGGGAATCATCAGTCTCATTTAAGGTCAGATCCTTTGCTATAATGGTTTGTGTTATGCAAGATCTCATTAGAGAGAATGGTTGAAGCACTCCCCCCATTGGAATCTTATCCATGCCAGATTGGTTAACCTGGAGTTCATTTGCTTTAATTATTTGCAAATTAATAATTTTAGTCGAACATTGACAATCTTGTTCAGGTGGGAATTAGAAGTCTTATGCAAAGATCATATCATTGTGAGAAGGGTTTCTTTTAATATCTTATCAGTCTGAAGTGAGCAGGTGAAGCACTTTTGCCTGAGGGAATCTTAATAATGTCAAAATGGTTAACCTGATGTAAGCAGTTATCTACATGCATAATATTGTCTGAGTATTAATCATTTTAGTTTAGTAGAGGCTAATAAGTGACCTTACTTATTGTTAAGGTAGGTTTGTTCTATTATTATATTATCCACGTTCTTCATGAGCTTCAGTGTGAACACAAAATGAAAATGTCTATTTTTTTTTTTTTTTTCGGTTTAGTTGACTGCAAAGGTGGTCATATTCATTGTACAGGTACACTTGTTTGATTGCAGTATATTAGAACTTAACTGCATGCTTAGTGACATTCAATTTTAGCCGTTCTCATGCGGCAGGAACTAAACAATGGTGTCTACCATTGGTAAGCAAGGTTTGTTTTGTTATTTGGATTTTATATATATTTCTAGAAGAATGTGTCAAATCATCCACTACTATGTACATATGAACACATTTCCTTGCAATTTACCATTTTTTAATTGAAGTCTTACAATCTAGGTTAACATCTTTTTCATGGGATGTTTGGTGTTGGTTATTTTTTATGCCGAAAGCGTATCCAATTTGAAAGAGATCAACCTAAGTTTTAAAATCGATGGTTGACCTCTCTTCACACGACTTGGCCTACGATTGAAATGATTACGGCGGTTGATCATTTTCTGCAATCAATTTGAAAGAGGCCGACTCTGTGAGAAAGGCAAGCTGACTTGAGGGATGGACGACATAGGGTTCTGTGGAGGCATGCAATGCATTGCAATGTTACATGTACAATGCATTAACTGGAGGTCACCATATATTCATTATCTGCAGGAGGTCACCATCAATATTTATGTCGAACTTGAATCATAACTCCTTGCTTGTCGACATTTAATCACTAGGTAGCTTTTTGTTCTGTGTACGTTGTGTGTTTGCCTTCCCCCACATTCTAGAGAAGATAATGACGTTGGTAGTGTTAGGGCTTGCTATGGTGGGGCATTTTCAGTAGGGTCAAGTTGTAGATGGTTCAGGGTGGACTAACGCCCATGCTACATCAAGAGCCCATTGGTGTGCATATTTCAGAGATATTATTATTTTATTTGATAACATCTTCTTCTGTTTCTTTTTTGTGCAATTATATCATCATGGTTTGGTTTTTGCCATAAGCATGTCGTCTTGTAATTATAACAATATGGGTTTTAGCCATGTACAGAGTAGGATTGGAACTCTGTATTATATCCCCTCTATACTGCTTCTAGTTATCATATTTAGAAATCAATGAATAAATATATGCTTTGTATGGAGACAATATACCTAGGATATGGCTGGTATACTAAATCTTGCCACAATTTGGATAGGTTTGGGATGTTGTATCTTACCTGTGTTCAGAATGGTTATGATGTATTTTTCAATACTGCTGGCTAATAAATGGAAATAATAGAATTTAAAACGAAAATAAACATAAAACTGTGATAAAAGGCATAAGAAATGAGAGAAAAACAAAATGACATAATTTGCTTTTGATGGACATTATTGAAATGTCCCTTGGCACTGTGATTTTCCTAAAACATTTTGAATTCATAACATATATGTTGAGTATTAGAACCTTCACTAGCTACTAATTCATTAGAGCCTGCAGAAAATGTTTTTCTTCCATAAGAAAAGAACCACAGTTGGGTTTTTCTAAGATCATGATCCATTTGATTTAGGTCGTCAGGAGCCTCTTCTCTTTGATGCTGATACAGTAAGGCAACCCCGAGGAATGCTATCAACACAAAAACTTAGCACAAATCAGTCATGGAAACATATTCCTCGGGTTTCAAATGGACTATCTGGAATTGCACAAATTCTATCATCTCAGCACGGGTTAGTACGACCATTGATAAGCCTATTGGAAAAGGAACCACCTTCCAGGCATGTCTCAGGCCAGCTTGAACATATTTGTTCTCTCTGGGGAGGGTTTGAAAGATATGAAAGTATCTTGCCTCTTCTAGAACATGCATCAGCAGAAAGAAAGACAAATGGTGAATTGGATTATCTAATGTCTGCATTTGTCGGTACTAACTATTTTTGTTTTCTTTAGGATAGTTAAAGTTCTGATTGACTTAATGGATATCGTTAAAGCTTATGTATGTATAGCTTGTAATTGCAACCTTGTGATTGAAATGCTATGGTAGACTAGCATTCTTTATAATATGTGTACGCACAAGTTAAATTTTGTCATTCCTGCATTTTTGCATTGTCTTCTTTAACATGGCCTTAGAGTGCAGTTCTGTGTCTAGAAATGTAGTTATATTCTGAAACATAAAACATTTGTATAAATGAGTGTCAAGATTACCATTGCTAATTTGCTAAAAATTCAATAGCTTGTTAATGTGATTGAGATTCTTATAATTTCTTAATTCTCTCCTTCATCAATTCAATACATTTGATATGATCTATTTCTAAAGACTATCACCATAAATGGAAAGTTACCAACTCATATAGAGCAGAATCTGCACAAAATTCCATTTCAATCTTAATTGATACTAAAGCATCTACACTGTTTGTATGTCTTATTGGTTTCCTTTGATGGTCATGGCATGGCAGTTCTCTTGATGCTTTGAAAATTTGAGGAAGACTGTTACATGTGCTCATTATTCTTAACATTTAGCATTTTCAAATGAATCTGCATGCCTTTCTCAACAATATCTACAATGTCATTGGCTTTTAGAAAGGCTTGTTGCCTTTGTAGTTTCACTCCTATGTTGAGATGCCATATTATATTCACAACAGTTGGGGCATTATTTTCTCCCATATTGTCACCAACAACCAATCGATGAATGTGAATTTGAGCTAGTGTTTTCAGTTCAAATCCAAAATTCAATCCAAAATTGTTAGCTATTACTCCTTTTTCTAGCAACCTATCTGTATCAAAAAAATGCCATTACCAAACTTTTTGTTTTGGGGCCATTTGCAGATCACTGTGCATCCTCCCCGCCCATGCCAAAATGGGAGCTTTGGAACAGGGTATGGACACGCATTGAAGCATTAACAAATGGAAACAAATGGAAATTTGCCAAAAAATGGAAGCATTAACAAGGCACGTGAACTGTTTGACAGAATACCTGAAAAAGATGTCATTTCATGGACTGATGGAGTCATCGACATCTATCAAAACATCATGGAATAAAGATTTTTCCAGTTATTATAGTTGGAAATGCTCTGGTAAACATGTCTACAAAATGTGGAATCATAGAAAAGACACGTGAACTGTTTGACAAAATGCCTCAAATAGAGGTTATCTCATGGAATGCAATGATTGCAGGATATGCACAAAATGGATTTTTTGAAAAATCTTTATATCTTTAACTTCTGTAACAGACAAACTTTATCCCAGCTTGTTGAATCACATTCGAATTTGTATCTCTTGTCACACAGAGGTTGATCAAATTTTGGGATATTTAGCAAGAGTAGTCTGATTTGAATGCTTTAGAAACAAAGGTTGATCAAATTTTTGGATATTGAGGAAGAGCAGTATGATTTGGATGCTTATGGAGTTACCCTTGCTGTTTTTTGTTACTTGGTGACAATGTTAGCAAGAGGGTTGACATATAAATCCATAGATGGTATAGATGCTCTCCAAGGAGAGATACATGATGATTTGTTCTAGTACTTGACTATGATGTAGTTTGAACTTTAAACTACTATATCACAATTTATTAGCTATTGGAGGACAAATGTTTGCAATGCATGAATTACCAATCAAAGTTTCAAAACCGTTGATCTAACCGACTTGGTCAATTGTATTGAATAGAAAATTCAAAATGGATATTAATAATTATGTCTATTTTTGTTTTTGAAAAGATAAGCAACATTTACAGGGTGCTGCACCCTTTACAGAGAAATCCCAAAGGGCCGAAGGAACACATAGTTCAAACAAAACTTGAACTAGAAGAAACACACAAAAACAGCTGACCGTTAGCTGTAGAACAACCAAAAATTAGACAACCCCCGAACCCGAGGGATCTAAACTAACTCCCCGAACCCGAGGCCGAGAAGAGGCAACAGATTTGGGGAGACCCTTCTTCTTCCGCAACACAATCGACCAGGAAGGCTCAGACTCGAGAGCCAACGAGCAAGGCGAGTGAAGCAAATCCACAATAGTCAACCCGAGAGAGGAGCCACCACACAACGAGGGAGCCGACAGCGAAGCAACAAAGATAGGAACTGACAATTTATTCACAAAACAAGGATACTATGTGTAGCTTTATTTAAATTTTATATTCGTATATTTTTAGTTTTAATTTAAATTTTCTTTTCTATTTGAACCTTTACATGCCGTTTTGTTTCCAGGAGTTCCTAAATTGGCATTTCTTGCACCTACTGATACCTGTTTCCATTTCTTGGCAACTTAGATTATGTAACTGATAATTGTTCTTTATATAAGATATATAAATTTATCTCATTCACTTGTTAAGTTTTTCAATCATAGATTGAATTGTTTGAGGTTCTGTAAATATTCATATTTGTCCTACCTTATATTATTGTGTCATTTCTCGCAAACTCACCATTGGTCTCTCTCATTTTTAATTCATTATATTGCAAAATTCCTGTGAGAGTTAAATTTCTCTATAATGTTGATTACCATGACATTTTGTAATTAGCACTCAGCCTCTGCACCTTGCAGTCTTCCAAGAAGTAATTTTCTATCTGCTCCATCTCTGACAATTGCATTCTTTGTAGTCTTTCCCATTGTGTCGTATTGAATTTTTGTTAATACTATTTCAATGGCAGAATAGCTTCCTTTCACATTCTAGAAGCAAAATACACTAAGAACATAAACTCTTGGTACCAAAGTGCTTGCTAAAGGATTCATAAAATTTGAAGTTCCTTTTTTTATACTATACCATGTAAGTGAAGTTCAATGTGACCGTGTGACAATATTACACAAAATATAAAATATATCTATATCATTGTATTCAATTGCATGCATTATTGTAATGGCAATTAAACATTCCATAAAAACACTGGATTTTCATCATTGTAGATATATTTTTATTCTACATTTTTATATCACATAATTTGAAGTTCCCTTTTTTTGTATACTATTTTCATTTAAGGTTTTCCATGTGTTTTTTTTAATAAGTTACATACAGTGTTCTATTTCAACCACTATGTCTACACAAAATCAAATAAGGCAAATAATCGTTTGCATTTAATTTATTTCATGTGTTGTCTTTTTAGATTATATAAACTTTTTCCTATTTCAAACAATGTCTACACAAATTCAAATACAACCATACAATTATTCGACATACCCCATTGTACACCTAAAATGCAATTGCTACCTTGCTACCGTGGATGCCACAATGTGGTTAGATAGGCTTTCTTATAATGGCAACCATCTGCATACAACTAAAGTCAAACCATTGCCTGCAATACTGTCATGAATTCACAATGCGGTAAACCATTACTGTTAGATTGAAAATACAGTTGGACATAAATTACATCATGACATATACCATTACTATCATAGATTCAAAATGCGGTTGGCTGTAAACTACATCATTTAATATAAGTCATTACTGTCATAGATTCAAAATGCAGTTGCCCATAAACATCTTCTTATAAACATATGCCATTTTAAAGCTTAGGAACTCCATGGGCATTGCAGATTAATTGGAGGACGTGCACCACGCATTAATTAGAGGATGTGCACTGCACAAAACCTTTAACAGAACATACATTAACTTATCCAGACAGTGCCATTCCTAGTCTCTGGTTCCTTGCCGTTGTACTATGAGTTGTTTGTTGCTGACATTCCAGCACCAACTGTATCTTCACTCTAACCAGGTATAGCTTCAATGTCCTCAGTTCCTTCTTCCATTGCTGTCTCCATCTCAGCAACAGTATATTAATTTTTATCTGCTTCAAAAATTGGGAGGGCATGTGGACTACGAAGGATATGGTTCACTTCTGTAATGATCTTCTGGTCTGTAATGGATCTATGCAGACAACAGATTTTTCCATAATTGCCTCCAGCTAATTATCGATCGAAATGTCTTGCCTAACATTAGCCTGTTCCACGTTAGACAATTTAGACAAACCACGTGATTTCATCACCCATGTGGTTTTGATTGCAGAAAAAAATAAAAGCTTGCGGAATCTGTTGGATACCCATTCAAAGACATTTGATTGAAACTACCTCAACAAGTTTTTCCATTAAAAAGCCTTAGTTCCTTCCATATTCCTTGGTATTGATCCTTGTCGCCACCAGAAATATCCTTTTTTTGAGTCAGAAATCATGAAAAACTACAAAAGAAATTCGATTATTTCTTGTTTGATGCACCATTTGCTTCTAACACTGCGCCAGATCATCTTACTCAATTGAGCCCTAAGCTGTAAGTTGGTAAATAGCATGAGAAACTAGGTAGGGGAAAACAATTGTATTTTTTTTTTGGGCTTTAAAAATTTGGCAGAGAATTTTGGAATGGTCTCAAACACTGTTTTTTATTAACTTTAAAATGTCTCGATGCGCTCAGACAAAAAATCTCGGACCATTTTTTGAGATTTAAAATCGAGACTGGTCTTATGTCTTTTGGCTGATGATAACTGTTAGAAATTTAAAAAAAAATTAAATTAAAAATACAACAGTTTAAATTAATGTTTTGTTCGATATTAGTTGTGTCAAGATTAAAAATTTCCAATTGAAAATGATTAAAGTAAAATAAATAATTAATTAATTATTTGTAATCGTGAAATTTGTGTATTTATGTTAATTTTCATATAATTTTGTCTATTTTAAGGAGAGTGTCTTCATACATACATATATATATGAGAGTGTCATTAATACATAAACATATAGGAGAGTGCCTTGATTTGTAGATAGATTGACAAATAACATAACTTTACATAACTTTGTGTGAAGTTGAGTTTCATCTTCCCCATTACATATATTCGTATATGTTTACCCCTCATTCCTTATCCCTCATCCATATGATTACACACTCTCATACACAGCCTATTTGTTTACTTATTATACTATGCACACACATACTTCCATGCACATGCTATCCATTGTCACTTAGTCCCTTTTAGATCTTGGGACTCGTTCATGGTTGTGAGCTCGTGTGAGAGGTTATGGGCTTGTCCTATCCAATAATTTTTTTTCCAATTTTGATTGACTTTTCACCTTTACTCTTTCCGCATAGGGTTGACCAAACATGATATTTTTTACTATGTGTTGCTATGTCCTTGTATTTAAAGGCATTCCATCCATTCATTCTAACACATAAAAGAATCTCCTAATCCTCAACATGATTCAACTATCATTTGCATCTACACACTTTAATTGGTGCACTAAAATGATTCTAGTTTCACACAAACATTCTAGGAGCGTATGCAAACTTGAAGATTGTTGTTTTCAATTATTTGTACACATTTTTGAGGGTTGATCTAGGAGAACATGACACCTTGCGACATATGAACAATCTTATTAGGGTATTTCTAAATATTGCCAATCCATTAAATATCAAAAGATAGAGAAGATGTAAGGTTCACTCATCTTTCGTTCCTACCATACCCTAGTTAATGGTAAGTTTTATAAGTATATTCAATACTTGTCAAATAATGATGAAGTTGTGCTTGTGATTACACTGGAATCCTCCTATGAAATGTTCATAATTGTATGTGTACTAACTCATTAGGGTAAATGGTTTAGTACCTTTGATTTGACTAGTGAGTTATCATCTTATATATTAATGAATTGATTAGGAGATTATTCATGTTTTATTTAATGCTAATGAGAAAGCTAATGCATGATGTTTCTTATCTCAATTTGATTTTGTAGATTACGAATTGGAGAGTATATTTGAGGTAGAATACATTTCTTTATCCTTTATATATGAACCTTATGATAAATAAATGTTGTGTTTTGGCCATGATTTTGTTATTACTTTTGAAGCACATTTGAGTGTACAATTTGCTATAGATATTATGATTGACAAGGTGGTATGTAGAAGTGGTTCATAAATCTAACTAAAAAATTGTCTCACACCACCTAACAAAGTAACGAGACCATTGTGTATTGACTCATTCACTTCATCATTGTGGTTATGAAAGACTTAGTGACATTTGTAAGTGTTCAAGTATGTTTACTTTAATGTGTTATTGTCTATATTCTTGTATTTGATTGTGAATTCTACACTTTTTAAAGTGTCAAAACTTGTGAAAGTATCTAATTTTACTTTCCATTAATAGAATATATTCCCTTGCCAACTCTTTTAAAAATTTGATCATTTTATTAGTTCAACAAATTAAATTCTTTCTTGTGGATATGAATTATGGAATTTAAATAATTGATATTAATTGTAATAAACCAACTTAATGATATTTTGAACCTTTAAAAAGAGATTTTGTTTTTTGTCATTTTAATTGGCTATGGAGGGATTAACTAAATTCCTTTTCTTTTAAGGATTCAATTGATGTTTTGGGGTAAAAATAAAATTTGGGATTCTATTGGGGGAGTTATTTTGTTTTCTTGGGGACCATGCTGAAGAAATAATCATATGTTGGTTGCCATTGTGCAAAAAACTAGAGATTTTACTTGCTTGGAATGGGATTATGGTGCCATTTCTATGTGGTTTTGTAGACTCTTTTGGTTGGGACGCCATGAGTTTCACCTCCTTCAGATGCTTTTGAATTATAGAAAAAGGGTGTTGCTCCCTAGGATTTGAACTCTAGGGTTAGGCACTTTTCTAGGATTTCATTAAGGAATTGAGGTAGCGGGGGTTTGATGGATTTGAACAAGGTATAAGACTGACTTACAACCTGAAATGTGAGTCAACTTACCCTTGACCAAATCTAGAATGAATTTAGGGATGAAATGCAATGTAATGACTAGGCTAATGATGCAAACACAACAAACACAGAAAGTCATAGACAAATTTAGACTAAAGAAATGGACAAAGCAGGACACAACCTGTGATATGAATTTGGGGATAAAAATTGAGGACCAAGTCACCTAGGGCGACTATGTCCTAGTTGAGAGATTTCAGATATGATTTCACAATCCTTTGATGCTAGATCTTAGCCTTTTGTTTCCACTTGTCGCATTGTCGGATCACTGTCAGACATTGCTATAACTGAGTTTTCGTTTATTATCAAGGTGTAGGGTTTGATTGCAATAATGGATAATTGACCTTCAAACTTCTCCCAATCTTCTTCAGATTTGAAACCTACACATTCAAAGAGAGAGAGGGTTGTTCCATATAGGGGCTTGCCTTAGTCAAACCCCGTGTTAGTATTTCCACTTCCACAATGGCAATGGAAATGATATAAATCTAAATGATGAATGAATGATGAAACAACAATGAATGTAGCTCACCACTCAAAAATGGCTTCTTTGAAGGACTGAATTCATACAAGATCCTTGATTGTTGTTGGCTTGTGTAGCGTCATAAATTGTCACCCTTGACAATTTCACACCATGTTTTGTCCCCCTAAATTATTGAGCCTAATTGGGTCCCTAATTTCCTAAATTATGCATTCTTTATCCCATTTGTACCCCTTCTTTAAGAAATTGCAAGCATTGGACAAATGCATCCAACTATTATTTTGCCCCTGACACTTAATGCCCTAGAGAATAGGGCCAGGACCCATTCGTCCTATTCTATCGAGGACCAATTTTGGACATGTCGGAGTGGCCATCTTGATGTTCAAAATTTAAATTTTAAATGTCAGCTATCGGGATTTAATTCTCAGGAAATTAGAGAAATGCCTATAAATACCCAGTTATTGCATCATTTAAGATCTAGTGAAATGAACAAGCATTCATGAGCAAAAAAACTATTTTCAAGAGCAACATTTTAGAGCTTTATTGCAACAATTCAAGATCCTAACTGTAGGATTTGACAAATGCAAATCCACAGCTCGCCAAGAACACCTGCATGCAAATACCTGATGCTGAATAGAGACCAAAGAGACAGAAGCAAGGGTTTGGAAAATCTCAACGGAGTGAGAGCATAATTATTATTTCCCAAAAAAGTGAATTACAATAATTACAAAAGCGGCATATAAGGTGAGAAACCCTTAAGCCGGAGAAAGCTAGGTTTGTGCATTTAATAATTAATAAACATATTAATTATTATACACCTACAAATGACAAGCTTAAGTGAATAGAATAATAGTTAGCATTAATAATTAAACCAAAGTGATTTAATTATAAAGGAAAATGAACTATTACTCTAACACCCCCCCTTAAGCGAAGCTCAGGAGGAAGCAAACCTAGCACAACTAAGAAAGCAGGAAAAAAGGGTCCCGGCAACAAGGCCAGATCAGGTACCCAACTACAAAGAAATCTCTGTAAAACGAGGAAATAGAGAAAACCCAGTGGGAAAAACTCTACCCCAAAAAGAGATACAACAACATGCGGAAAAAAACATGAAGGAAGTAAGGCCTCAACAAGACCCCCCAAGGACAACTTCCGTCACCCCAAGCATAGAACGCAACTGAAGATAGCGCGGAGATGCAAAAGGTTTGGTGAAGATGTCAGCAACCTGCGTGTCAGTGGGGATGTACTCCAAAGAGAGAACACCATCCTGAATCTACTGACGGATGAAATGCATATGAAGCTCAATGTGTTTAGTGCGCTGATGCTCCACTGGGTTGCAGGAAATGTGAATAGCACTCTGATTATCGTACCACAGAACAGTGGGACGATCAGGAGGAAAACTAAACTCAGTCATCAATTGTCGAAGCCATAAAATCTCCTGACTAGCATGCACTGCCGCTCTATACTCAGCCTCTGTAGATGAAAGTGCGCGAGCATTCTGCTTCTTGCATGACCATGTGATAGGACCAGAGCCAAGACAAAAGACAAAGCCAGAAGTAGACTTCTGATCATCAACATCACCAGCCCAATCTGAGTCAGTGTAGCCAACAATGTGAGGAGCCCCTGATGTGTAATGAATGCCATACATAAGTGTGCCCTAAATGTATCTCAAAATGCGCTTGGCAGCTTGCCAATGACTCTCATGAGGCTCGTGTGAGAACCGAGAGACTAGACCAACTGCAAAGGAGAGATCAGGACGAGTGTGTGTCAGGTACAACAAATTGCCAACCAACTGCCGATACAATGTAGGATCCACTGAAGGCGAAGTGCAAGAGGTAGACAAAGTAACACCCGACTGAAAAGGTGTGGGAGCAGGCTTGCAATCAAGCATATCAAAGCGCTGAAGCATGTCAAGAGCATACTTCTACTGGTAAACAAAGATCCCAGCAGGTGACTGAACAATTTGCAAACCCAGAAAGAAGTGTAATAGACCTAGGTTTGTCATCTCAAACTACTCCATCAATGCGCGCTGAACATCCTGAATCATAGAAGATGAGCTACCTGTGATGAGAAGATCATCGACATATAGCACAAGCATCAAAACCTCATCCTCAAGACGCTGAATGTAGACTATAGGATCGGAATGACAGCGTGTGAATCCTGTAGAAAGCAAAAAGGAGTCCATCTTCTCATACCAAGCCCGAGGGGCCTGTTTGAGATCATACAAAGAACGTCGAAGTCTGCAAACCAAGGAGGAATCCTGCACAAATCCCTGAGGCTGCTCCATGTAAATCTCCTCACTAAGATCACCGTGCAAGAAAGCACTCTTCACATCCATTTGAAAAATGGGCCATCCCTGAGAAGCCGTGAGGGATAAGACAAGGCGAATAGAGTTCATCTTGGCGACAGGGGAAAATGTCTCAGTGTAATCAATACCCTCAACCTGTGAAAAACCCTTCGCAACAAGACGTGCCTTGTACTTATCAATAGAACCATCAACAGCAAACTTAGTACGATACAACCACTTGCATTGCACTAAATTTCTTCCCTTAGGAAGAGAACAAAGATCCCAAATATGATTCTTCATCAAAGAAGAATACTCCTCCTCCATAGCACTGTCCCACTCAGTATGTCCTGTCGCTGCCCCAAATGTCTGAGGATCACCACAAATAGCATGAATCAGAAGACTAGAACCCACAATATGAGACCGGGTGCGATGGGAAGTGGAAGGGTCACCAGCCAGAGATCCTACAACATCAACTGTAACACGAGCCCATCTAGGCATATGTGGAGGATCCTGTGGTGGAGGTAAATGGGGATCACCAAGATCATCATCCTCATCATCCTGAAACAAAGTTGGAAGAGAGGAGGGAGTAGTGGTAAGTGAAGTAGACTCTGGAAGCGGGGTATCTACTGCAGGAAGGCGCTCATCAAACTAGACATCTCGTCGAAACAGGACCTCTCTGGAATCAGGGTCAAACAACCTGTATGCCTTAACATCCTCGCAGTAGCCAACAAAAATGAGGTGTCAGCTCTTCCGCTCCATCGCTCTCCTCTGAGCGTCAGGCACAAATGCCCATGCTTCACTACCAAAAACTAGGAATGAAGATATATCAGGCTTGACATGAGACCAAGCCTCCTCAGGAGTCATATATCGAACTGCCTTGTGAGGCATCCGATTCTGAATATAGTTGGCACAATTGACTGCCTCTGCCCAAAAAGATGAATCCATGGACCTGGACTGTATCATACAATTAGCCATCTCCTGAAGTGTTCTGTTCTTTCTCTTTGCCACACCATTCTGTTGAGGGGTGTAGGGCACTGAAAACTGATGCTGAAGACCATGTTCGGAGCAAAAATCCCTGAAAGCTTGGTTCACATACTCCCCTCCATTATCTGTGCGTAGCCAGTGAATAGAAAGACCAGATTGCTTCTCCATAAATGTCTTAAAGACTCAAAATGAGTCAAAGACATCAGACTTGTACTTCAAAAAGTACACCCATGTGCGCCTGGAGAAGTCATCAATAAAAGTAAGCACATATCTGGCACCGAAAAAAAAGGAGTAAGAAATGACATGAGGTCACTATGAATCAACTCCAATGGTGCCAAAGCACGAGTAGCTCGTCCCTGAGGAAAATGATCCCTATGTTGTTTGCCAAGAACACAACCCTGACAAACCCCATCAGTGCAAGTAATCTGTGGAAGCCCAAGAACAAGTGCCTGCGTGCTCATCTGCTGAAGATATCTGTAATTGACATGGCCCAAATGCTCATGCCAAAGTTTGCTCATTGAATCTGCATGTGCTATAAGACAGGAACCTGTGCCAGCAGAAGACTCAAATCCATCAAATCTGTATAGTCGGGATGCAGTGTCAACACTCCCAGTAGCCACAATCATATCAGAATCATGTAAGTCCCGAATAACCACATCATGTGGTGAGAACTCAACTGTCTTACCAGAGCCAAAGTGACAAATCTGATAGATAGACAGTAGGTTCGTCGAAATGTCAGGGACAAAGAGAACATCCTGAAGAGAACCCCCAGCCAATGCAACAAAACCAGAACCCAAAACAAAAAGATGAGATGAGTTCCCAACAACAATCTGTGAAGTAGCACAAGGAGCAAGTGAGGTGACCAATTGCTGAGTGTGAGTCATGTGGTGAGAGGCACCAGAATCAAGAATCCAGGTGGGCCCAGAAGTCATAGCTCGTGCAGTAAGAGCATGGCCTTTCCCTGCAGGGGAGGATGTGGACTGAGGAGCTGAAATGTGATGCTCCTGCATGGCTTCGTCTAAAGCCTCCAAACGTTTCCAACACCAAGAAATGGGATGTCCTTCCTTTCCACAAAAGCTACAGGTCTCAACTGATTTCTTCTTAGTCTTGGAGGTAGACTCAATAGACTTCGAAGAAGATTTACCTTTGGAAGGGTTAGCTAGAGGTTTTGAATCAGTTTTCTGTGCAGGTTTGGAGGAAGACTCATTGCCTGCGAAATCTTTCTTCGGTTTTCCTTTCTGTTTTGGTTTCCCCTGTGAAGACTGAGCAACCAATGCTTGGCTAGCAGAGCCAGAAGCATCCATCTGTTGGATCTTTTCCTGTTCCCGTGTCAACCGATCACAGAATGTCTCAAAAGAAGGCATGGTGTGTCTAGCACCCAAAGCATCCATGGTGGAGTAGAAAGTGGAAGAGAAGATCTGATACTGTCCTCGCAACTTTGAGAGTATCAAGAAGATACACTCATCATCTGTCTTGGTTTTCCCACATCCCTGCAAAACTGAGCGCAGAGACTTGAACTTCATCAAGAAGTCCTCAATGGTGGGAAAGCCGGTAGGTGTCAAAGTAGTCAGCTCTGCATCAAGCTGTAGTGCCCGGAATTCATTGACAGTGCCAAACAAATCTGAAAACTTGCCCCAAATGGCCCTAGGAGTGGTCAAACCATCCAAGTGAAAGAGGAGACTATCGGAAATATTCAGTGCAATCAAGCCCATGGCTTCATCCATTTTATTCCTGTGCTGAAGAATCTCAAAAGGACGTTGTAGGACAGGTTGATGTTCATCTAGGCATGACCATAAGCCACGTGACATGAGTAGCCTGGTCATGTGTGCTTTCCAGGTGTGGTAATTGTGCGGTGTCAGCCGGGCCACAGAGGGGTCCGACATTGAGAGAAGAAAAAGACAGAAGTAGAAGGGTCATTTTCTGAAAATAAATGATAGAAAACAAAAGTACCCCCCCACAATGTATGATTCTAACCCTCGTACAACAAATAATCAAATACTGAAAGTACACAAAATGAGGAAAAAATTGAACGCCAGATGCAGAGAGAGAGGAAAATGAAGCCTCTACTTCAACACCAAAAAATAATGCTCAAACATTTGAATCAATGAACAAGACTAGCATAATCATGTCCGGCTCGAAAACACCTTTTCGACGATATTTCGTTTTCTGAAAACGGACACCGTATGCCCAAGATATGGCCAAAAAACTACAGGTACCCCCAAAAACAAGCTCCCTAGAAAAACACAGTCCCGACAAATAATTTGACGGTTGTATGGCTGTCACGGGACGTCAGCGGAGCGGCGGTGGCCGGTGGGCGGCGACGGCGGCGGAGGTGGTGGCTGGGCGGAGGTGCGATGGCGACGCAGTGGCCGTACGGTGGCGTGCGAGTGGCGCGTAGGCGGCGCGTGCTAGCAGCGCCCTTTTTTCTTAAAAGAATGGATTTTTAAATTTTTTTTTCGAGTTTTGCCTCGATTTTTGAGCCCGTACGGCCCTGATAGGCCAAAATTTTTTCCCTGTGGTCACTGTAACCAAAATAGTCGAACTTTATATGTATTTTGACTCTCTCGGGCCTTCTGAACGTGATGGTGGAGTCCGTTTTTGCTCAAACGGCTCCAGAAAATAGCGCCTCCTTCAAAGTGACAGAAAAACCCCAGAGAAGTTGTGGCTGTCGTCTTCGAATCATGGCCTCAAACACCTTCAAACCAGGCAGCGACAGGGTGGCTCTAATACCATGTAGGATTTGACAAATGCAAATCCACAGCTCGCCAAGAACACCTGCATGCAAATACCTGATGCTGAATAGAGACTAAAGAGACAGAAGCAAGGGTTTGGAAAATCTCAGCGGAGTGAGAGCATAATTATTATTTCCCAAAAAAGTGAATTACAATAATTACAAAAGTGGCATATAAGGTGAGAAACCCTTAAGCCGGAGAAAGCTAGGTTTGTGCATTTAATAATTAATAAACATATTAATTATTATGCACCTACAAATGGCAAGCTTAAGTGAATAGAATAATAGTTAGCATTAATAATTAAACCAAAGTGATTTAATTATAAAGGCAAATGAACTATTACTCTAACACTAACATCATGTCAAATCTTAAGTGAGTTTATGTGATTTTTTGTAGGTCTCCAAAGCATTCAAGCAAATCAAGCAAGCAACATCCAAGACCTTGAGGTGATGTGTATAACTTCAATCCTTCAAGGAAGCCATTGAAGGGTGGTGAGTTTCAGCTCTTTGTGATTTTATCATTCCTTCCCATCATTTGTCCATTTTATCATTGAAATTGCCATCGTGGAAGTGGAAACACTTACATAGGGTTTGACTGAGGCAAGCCCCTAAATGGCCCAAAATTTTCCCTCTTTGAATGTGCAGATTCTAGGTTCAAAGAGGAGTGAAGATTAAAGACAAATTTTTCATTGTTGCAATTGATGCCCTACATCTTGTCAACTCAAAAAATTACCTACAAAATTATTTGACAATATTTCAACAACTTTGCAAGCCGAAACAAGAGTCTCAGATTTTCCACCAAAGGACATCAAAAGTTGAGCAGGACACCCTTACAAGATCATATGCCCTTGGGTGTATAAGTCCTCATATGTACACTGCAACCAATTTTTTTGGGTAGGTACACAATTCTCTGCACTTCCTAGATCTACCTACAAAACTGCTCTTTCAATTTGTACATTGTTGAGATCTTACATTTTTCATATTAGGGCACATAGTCTAATTAGGTTAACTAAGGAAAATCAATTCCAAATCATTCCAATCCCCAAATTGATGGAGATCTAGGTCTGATTGGCTCACCTTCATGGTTGAAAGTCAATCTATACACCTTGTTGATCTCCATCTCAATGAAACCCTAGGAAAAAGGCTTTGATTCATATTGTTCTAAGCACTTAGGACTTCGGATCACTTTTGTCTATATTTCATTTTGGTGAACCTAAAATTTTAACATCATAAACCTTCTTAAATTGAAGTGGTTCAATCTTAAATCTAGGTTTTGCACTATAGCATTTTTGTATCTCATTTAGGGTTCATTTTTGCATCATAAAAGCACAAAAAATTAAAAAATTGCATACAATATTGCATCATAGGTTGCAATAGGGTTAGTTTTAGTCATCTTAGATAAAATCCACATTCAAATTGCATTCATTAGGTCATTAAAATTTGAAATTATTCATTGCTTCCATTTAGGCATCTTTCATGTAGCTCAAAAAGTGAAAAAAGTGCATGGTTTAGTTACAAAATTGCATCAAAATCATCATTTTCAGATTTTGGCATCTTAGAATTAGTTAGTTATTGCATCCTAGCTCTAAAAATTGCATTCAAACTTGTCAATTTTTTTCAATATTGCTGAGCAATTGCATGTCGAATCACAATGCCATAAATTCAATAAATTTTGGAAAAATATTCACTGTTAAACCTGTTTGCAAGCAGACCCAAATTCCTTCAGCAGTGCCTTACACAATCAAATTTTGAAATTTCAGACACCTTGACTAGGACTCAAACCCCCTTGGGTGCCTTTGTCTTGCTACTGGTGGCTCATAATTTTTTTGCACAGATCTTTGTCTCTGCATTTTCAGTCTGTTTCTGCCTACTGATTTTTGCTTTGAAAATTTAAAAAGGTTTAATTGCATGTGCAAGAAAGGTGTAATTTTGCTTACTTTGTAACAAATTTGGGAATTTATTTTGCATTTCAGTATGACAATTGTTTACGTCATGTTCTCATTGCAAAAATATTTTGTTGTCATAATTCATGTTCTATTGTTAGATCTCGTTAAGCATTTCAAATAATTTTTGTCACAAGCATGCCACAATGAGTTTATTTCCCCTCTTTTGTTGTGTTTCATTGATCCCTCTCTCACTATCTCTCCTATGTGTGAGGTTATCTTGCTGAAAGAGAATAAATCTAAATAACAATAGTGACAATCATGTTTGTTCTCCCAATATCTCTCCTATTTGTGAAGAAGGTATCTTGGTGTTAGAAGATCTAATCATTGAGTATCATGAGAATCTTGTTTGTTTCTCTCCCCTACCTCTCCTACATGGGAAGATATTGTTGGAGAAGAGACTAAAATCATTGATACATTTATGGATTACATAAATGAAGATGCTAAGGTGACATTCAATTCCCCCTCGATAGAAGATCATCAACAAGAAGTTAAATCCGTTGAGGTTATGAACGCACAAGTGGCTATTAGATATCCTCTCATTATTGGACCTCCTAAAACTCCTTTTGGACCTCTTAAAAATCTTTTAATTATTGGACCTCCTAAGTCACCTCTCATTATAGGATCTCCTAAACTTCATGACCATATCCTAAGCTTTGCAAAACAACTTACTAGTAATCATGTGACAAACCATCCAGGTTAACATACTGTTGCTCACACATATAACATTATAAACAATTAGCAACCAAAAAAATTCCAAAATCCATTTAATTGCCTCAACCATACCTCCCGCCAACATCTAATATCCAACAACATAGTGGTAACGAATTTGATCTTGTTGATCAACTTTGTAACACTCTTGCTAAGATCTCTTTGTGGGATTTAATTGAAACATCTATTGTTTACCATGACATGCTTCAAAATGCTTTGCAAAAAGTTGTGGTCCCTCTTAGTGTGCAACAAAATGATGTGGCATCTTTGATTGAGAATATGAATTCACCTGATTTGGACATTGTTTTTCATCATGTAGTGTTGAAAAATGTATCCCTTTATATTTTCTCACTTGTTTGTGCCCTCCTAATTAAAGTGGACTTAATGATTCCTTAATTTAGTGTTGATAAATGTACCCCTTTACATTTTCACACTTATTTGGGCCCTCTTAATTAAATTGAGCTTAATTAGGCCTTAATTAGACCTTTAATTTATTTACAAGCCTAATAAATTACATTTTTTGAAGGGGAAACCTCACAATAATTAATGCCTAAACATAACACTTTACATTGAGCAATGTGTGTTCCAGGAATAGGGACCTAGGACCCATTCGCCCGATCCTCCGTAGACCTTTGGACCTAAATTTAAATTATGTTTTTGGCAGTATTTTTAAATTTTTAAATCCATAATTCAATGTTAGCTTGTGATATTTGAATTTCGGAAAATTAAGGATACGTAGGTCTATAAATACAAGTTCATTTCACTAAGTTTCACCTAGAGTTTTTTATGCAAGAATTCCTATAGGAAAGTTGACGATCAAAAGCAATTCAAGAGCATAAATATCAGAGATTTATTGTAGCAATCAAGATCTATTCATCATGTCAAAGTCTTCTTCCATCATGCATGTTTTTCGAGCTAACATTGTGATGTAGGTTTCAAGATCAAGTTCAAGTATTCAAAGCATTATTCAAGTGTCAAGATCCACATCCAGTTCAACCATTTCATGTAAGTTGTAGACCTACTAAGATCTCCATTATCAAGGTTTCATACAAGTTGAGTGGTAACATACCTTTGTTCATTCTTCATTCCCTCTTTCATTTCATCATTCAATTCAAGGTTTGATTAGCAAAACGGGGTTTGACCAAGGAAAACCCCCATTCACCCAAAAATGAACATGTTTCTCTCTTGTGTGTGATTGCACATTTAGGTTGATGAAAGATTGAAGACCTTTTGAAGAGCAAGATTGAAAAGTTTCCAAAGTTGCAAAAGTGATCAAAGTTGTCAAATCATGAAATTTGACCTATAGATATGATTTTCGAATTTCTGAAACTAAAACATAGACAAATAAGAAGCTACATATCTATGTCAGAGGCTACTGAAGGTCTCATAAAAACTCTGAGAAAAGACCCATTCATCTATGGGCGAATGAGTCCCAGTTAGCCTTCAGAAACTGCCTCTTGGTGATTGGTAAACACATTACTGCTCTTCAAAGATCTGCAATATTTTTTCTGGTTATGCAAATATTGAGTTTAATATTGCTATTTCAGGTGTTAGATTGCATTTTGGAGTTGATTGGCTATTTTTAGTTTTTTCTCCCCAAAGCGTTGTTTGACCTTGAACCCTGTCCTTCAAGCATAAGAAAATTTGAAGATTCTCACATTGGGTTGATTCACCTTAGGGTTGTTAGTTAATTCTTTGTGGGGATCTCATTTCCTAATGAAATAATGAGAAATAGGTCCCTCATTGTTCATCAATCCACATATTTAGTAAAAACCCTATTTTTTGTTGTTTCATTTTAGTGAACCTGACTTTTGAGCATCATAACTTGATTTGGAGTCCATTTTCAGCCCTAGATCTAGGTTTTGCATTAATTTGCATTGCATTGCATTGATTTTCATCTTATTTAGGGTTCTTAACTTGCATTGATTTTCATCTCATTTAGGGTTTTAGGTTTGCATTCTTTAAAATCTAAAAAATTCAAAATTCTCAATCATTTTACATAGTGTTAAAATAACATTGCATCATCAATCATTTACACCAAAAAATTAAATCAAAATTGCATCTCAAATTAGGTCTTCTTGCTTGTCATTTAACATTATTTTGCACTTGCATTTAGACCTCATTTTACAGAAATATGAAATTGTAACTTATTGTCTGAAACTAGAATTTGAAAACCATAGAAACCATCTCAAAAACCTACAAATCAATTTTAAAAAACCTTGAAGTGAGACCCATTTGAGTCCTTGATCAAGGATTTTTCTAAATTTCTGAGCATTAAAAACACCGTTTATGCATTCTGCGTTTCTGTATTTACTTTACTGTTTCAGTTTCTAGAATTTTTGTTATTTGAAATTGTTCATATTAAGCTTAATTTGTCAAATTCAGTGCATTGTTTGAATTCAAATTTGCATCTAAAAGACACCATTTTCAGATTTTTACATAGCATAATAAATTTTTTATCTTGCTTCAATTATGAAAATTTGTAATCTCTTTGCATTTCAATTCATTCTTTCATAATGGACATGTGCATTGGTAATATATGGAAGTCCTTAACTTCTTAGTTGATGTCTCAAGTTGTGTTTTTGGTAATGATCCTATTGCAATAGAACCTAACTCAACCAACCCCTAATGAATGTCCTCGTGAAGTTGACATCTTAGGTGAAGATGATGAAAGCATGCATAATTTCATATGTAATTTACTTGACAACCTTGAGAACAATGCATCATTTTACCCTTCCATGCAACAACCAACACCTCCTACTATTCCACCATTAGAAATGTTTGCTCTTTTACATCTTGAGATTGAATCACAAACCAATCCTAAACCTCCAACCATGAATGAACCTAGTTCCTCTAAGCAAGTGCATATTCATCCATCTTACACTAATAAATTCACCAACACATCCATCAACCTAGAAGAGACTTGCCAACGCTTTAAGATCTTAGCTAAACAAGGATATGATACAACAAATGAGCATGAGATTCATAAGTTAGAAAAATTCCAATTGAAGATACTAAAGGTTTAGGATGTCAATATCATCATCCCTCCACACCTTCCAAGGAAACAACTGTCCTCCATAATGAATAAATCCCTCACAAGGATGATAGGATCATTTTAGGTCTTCCTCTTTCGAATCCACCTCAACAAGCTTCTCGAACAAGTAAGAAATCCAAACCTTATAAAGTCAAAGAGTTTCCATTCCTACATACTAAAACATAAATTGAACAACAAATGGAATAAATTATTCACATAGGATGGATTAAACTGCCACTTCCCACTAGAATCAATAATCCTAAGAACATGAATTATTGTGCATATTGTTACCTATAGAAATTGCACCCTAGCTAAGCTACATGATTCAAAAAGTTAAGCTGCAAGACTTAGCATTCCAGAGAAAACATGGAAAAATTCCTAGGCTATGGGTGACCTAAAGATTGGAGTGAATCTTTGGATGAGGCCAGCTTCCTGAATGGTTATCACCAAAACTACTGGCTTTTGAAGGAAAAGGGAGAAGGAAAACTTGAAAAATACTAAAACTTGGAAAAAATTGAAATAAAACTTAAAGGAAAAACTAAAGTGATACATCAGACTAAAAGGAATAATGAAAACTCAAAATTAGCACACTTAGCTCTTTCTGACAGAAATATAGCTTGCACAAAATTTTTACAATAGGCTTTTGCATTAGTATTTCACCAAAACGTTAAAGAACAAACAACTTGCAAAGGGAGGAGAAAAAACTCACAATTGACAAGCTAAAAGCTCTTAACAGACACAATCAACAACTTGCACTAGCTTACTATTTGCAACAAAGGCATTAACATATGAGACAAAGAGCACAAGGAAGAGAAAACTTCACAAGTTAGCTCGATCAATCATTAACATACACAAATGCTGTAATAACAAGATGACAATGATTTCATTACCAAAAATAACTAAAAGGTTTCCTTTGAATTCCATATCCAAAATGAGTTACAAAATTGCAAAAAATTTGTGAAAGGACTGCAAGAGTCACTATCTCCAAAAGCTGCATGAATAGAACTAACTATAAAAATAAGTTACGAAATGAATAAGTAACCAACACCAAGTGGTTCCACCGAAAAAAGGAACAAAAAACCAACTTGGGCCGGATGCCCCTCCAAAGCCTAAAATCTAGCATGTCAATCTACTCCAAAAGGCTTCCACAATGTAGAAAAAGTCAAGGCATGACTAAGTCTACCATAAAGGCATGCAAAACAAACTCCAAGATGCTCTCCCAAGCTCATAAATGAGTCAAAACAACTCCTAATCTCCTCCATATGTTGGCAAACTGAATCCAACCTCTCTAGATGCTTGCAACAACATAAATGAAAGCATATCTTCCACTTCTCCTCAATCGAATGCAGGAGTGGCTCTTATATATTAGCTTTGAATTTAAAGAACATCAATACTTTAGGTGATTTATAAATATCACTAAAGTAAGTGTTTCACATTTAAAAGAATACAAAATTAAGTAAAGCCCATGGTGCGGCAAAAACAAGTCAATACAAGGATTTATAAAGTCTAAAAGACCTAGCATATAACAAAATGCAAGTTAAAAATAGTCCTAAGGTATAAGACATAAAGTCTTACCCACGACCTAAAAAGCATACATTGCATTTTTTAAAAAACATAGGCAAAATTGCCTAAAACTCCCATCGACCATTTTAAAGTAAGAAACCCTAAAGAACAAAAAGAAGGGCAGAAGAGTGAAATATTATTCATTATGCATCGAAGCTTTTGGGAGAAGCTAAAGCCCCCACCAAGGTTTCTCAGGAAGGCCTTGAGCAGAGGATTTTATGGCAGAATTTGACGCTACAGAAGCATCCCTTTCGCATCTTCTGACAAATAACAACTTTTACATTCTCTCATAAGCATTCTCTGTTAACTTGATCCCATTTTCTGAGGATAAAAGGCTTGAACATGAGCTAAAATTATTATCTTCTTTAGAAAGATGAAAGAACTTATCTATTCTTGCTCCTTTCCTGTTTTCCCTCAGACATTTCAAGCTATATACTTGTCTTTTTAAAGATTTCACGTATTTTCCTCCTTCTGCAAATAAAAGGGTCTCTGCCATTTTAATGGTTACGATTTGTTCAAAATATGGAGGACGGTTCTTGTTTTACCTTCATTTGCAGATAAATTGTCTTGGCCTCTTCGTTTCGCTCCATCTATGCCTTTGGCCATGACCTCACATCATAAAACTCTTTAGATTTTATGCAGATTTCACTTTTATTTGCAAAAACTGCAATGGCCCATTTATTTCAATGGCCGTGCCTCATTTTTTTTAAACATTTACCTTTTTTATGGAAATGAAGCTCTCAATGTTTTCCATTCATTAAATCCATGAGGATTTCCTGTTTTAAGTTTCACTAATAGTCAAGAGCTTTCAAGGGTTTTAAAATTTCTGTATTCGTCCTCTAACAGGCTGAAGCTTCATTCTCTTTCATTCTGGGTCATTTCATAGTACGGGTATGATTCAAAATATCTACGTATCTTTTCCTTTCCGTTATGAACCCTACCCCTTTCACTAATTCACAAGCTCAAGGGTTTCCAAAACCCGTGTTATTATGAACCATTGTCATTCCTGTTAACTTGAGGGTTTCCCTGTCTTTGGTAGATAATTAGAGAACTTGTTTCATCATCCAATTGTTACGACCTGTAGACTCCATTTTTTTGATGTGTCATGGCTACGGCCACATTTTCATACTGGATAGGTCAACTGTATTTTCCTTTACGTTACATACTGAGACTCTATTACAACATTTTCTAATTTTGAGCTGGCCACAGGTTTATTTATTTAACCTAGGCCCTAGACACTCGCACCCATGAGGGTTTTCCTAAAGCTTCGATTCTGTTGAGAATACTTTGCCTTCGGTTCTATTGTAAAAAAATGCTTTTGGGTATTTGTGAAAACCCAGTCCTCCATGGTTTATGCCAAAACTGAAGATTCAAGGAAAACAATAGGCTGTGCCTTTTTCTATTCACCATAATGGCTAGTTTTGTAAAGACTGCCTCCTTGATGAATTTCTTGCTACACAAAATTTCATGTTGTAAGATGTGAAAATGCTTCTTTGAGACTATCATATCCTTTTAAAGGCACTGTATGGATTTCCCTTTCATGCTGAAGACCCTTCACTTGGTGACTTATAATTCAAAAGATGATCCTTCAATGAGGTCATGGCTATCTCTTTGGCCACTATACTATGCTTAAGTAAAACTTGAATATTTCCAATTTAGTCTCAGTTACAATGCTTTCCATTTATAGAAACACTACTTTCCTAAAATCTTTTGCACACAAGCTTAATGTGATCTCCATATGGATGAGTTACTTTATCATCAAATGATTTATTTTGCATTTCATTACTTAATGCTTACAGGTAATGGCATAATTTATTTTTATTAATGAATTTGATGTTGCTAAAGCAAGACTCCATTTTTCTGATATGACTGTGCTGTCCATTGTCATAGATATCAACTGTCCTGACAGTTAAGGCTGACAGTTTTCCTTTATGATTTTCCAGAACAAGTACATGTCACTTATGGAAGTGACAAACCAATCACCATCATAAATGATGTGCACCTATTTGTATGAATCATACATTATATGTACTATCTGATGAATTATCTTTCAATGTCTCTTTTAAACATAAAAAAACAACACGCTGGGCTCAACCCTTGTGGGAGCCACATTTATCCCACGTGTTGATACTAAATGAATCTAAACAACAACATACCTTTCCTGTATCTGCACATGAAGCAAACAAGTTAGAAAAACAAAAATGCATGTTTTAGGTGGGTATGGTGACTTTGATGGTTTTCCTAGACACCTAAAGTATGCATTGCTTATTTAATGCACATTGAGATTGGTTTATACATGCATAGGTGTTTATCCATATAATGTTTGAGACCATTCATTGTTTAGAGCATTGCTCTAACATCATTGCTATTTTCAGATGCAGGAACTAGGAGCAATATGGAGCTAGGAAGGACACAATCAGCTCGGGGCAACAACAGTGCAAGACAACACACCGTAAACCAATCATTCTTAGGCAATGATTGGTCTCCCTCCTTATATGCACATTTAATTTTATTAACTTATTCATGTATATGCTTTTCTTCATTTCCATTGAATAAGTAAAGTCGATCTCATGACTTGTGTGAGACGATGTACATTTTACATTCAATAAAGATTACTACTCTGTTCAAAAAAGATTTGAATCCTTCTTCTGTTACATGCGCTTGTATGAATGTAGTAATGTGTAAATATAATCTTTTAAATTATTTCATTTATGCACTTGAATGTAATATAGGAAAGATTAAAATGTACCTTTTCTTCTATCAATTCAAATAAAAAAGCTCTACCTGATTGAGCTATAAGTGAAAATATGGTAACATTTTTGGCGACATCTGTTGCATGTTTGCCTGCTAAACATCCTGACCAGTTGCCTAGGCTTGTCTATTAGGCATAGAGTCACTTCGAAACTAGGCTTATGACTTAGGAAACAAACTCAAAACTTCTGTAACTCAGATTTGATTGTATGATTAACACCTTGGCACTTATTCAAAAGCAAAAAATGTAGAAAGGAAACTATCTAACTATGCTAAAAAGCACTTAGGGAATGAAACTTACATCTAAACTATAGTGCAACACGACTTATTGAAAGCATAAACCTAACCTAGTATATACAAAGGTAGATCATACCTCAAAACATCGTTTGAGTTGAATCCCATTAATTGGGATTGGAAAAATTTCTCCATCCATCTTTGATAACTGGAATGCATTATGCTCCTTGCATTTAGTAATGACAAACAAACCACTCCAGAAGTTATCAAACTTCGTATGCTTACCTAGCCTGCTTTTCAGCTCATCCCACTTGAGCACAACATCACCTTCTCTAAATACTCTGGGAGTTGCTTTCTTATCAAATACCCTCTTTGTTCGGAGTTGATGATACTCCAAAGACTTCATTGCCTTATCTCTTGTCTCTTCTAGCTCCATGAGCTGAGCATACCTAAGAGACATTGGGTCCTGTTCTTCAAACATCTCCAATTGATGTACAATATCAAGAGCTGGCAACTCTATAGATAAAGGAAATCTTGCCTCTTTACCATAAACAAGCATATATGGTGAATTACCAATAGACCTTTTAGGAGTTATTCTATCTTCCCACAGAGTAGATTTTAACTTGGTGTGCCAAGTCCTTTGGTTATCCTCCATGGTTCTTTTAATAATCCTGATCCGATTCTTGTTTATACTTTCTGCCAAACCATTACCTTGAGGGTAATAGTTTGAAGAGGTATTCAAATGAATGCCATTTATGACAACCCAATCACTTACCCTTAATCCAAAAAATGCTAAGGCATTATCTGAGATAATTGATTCAGGTACTCCAAACCTGGTTACTATATCCTCATAAAAGCTCAGAAGCGAGGATTCATTGGCTTCTTTCAAAGCAACTGCTTTTGTCCAACATGTAAAGTAGTCAATTGCTATAAGTACTCACCTGTGACCAGCATTGGAAGGTGGATTTATTGGTCCACTAAAATCAATGCCCCATCTCATAAAGGGCTGTTCTACTTGAATTGGCTACAAAGGCAAAGTTGGCAACCTCTCTTTTCTTGCAAAAAGAGCACATTTTACACACTTTCTTTCCTAAGCATGGGCATCCTTGAACAAGCTAGGCCAAGAATAACCAGTTCTCATAATCTTCCAGGTAGTTGTTCTTAGGGAAAAATGACCCCCTATAGTTCCATCATGGAACTCATGAAGCACTTTTCAAAATTTGGTCATTATCAATACATCTTAAAAGAACACCATTCAGATCTTTTTTGAAAAGAATATTGTCAATCAACACATATGGAATGAATTGCTAT
This sequence comes from Sequoiadendron giganteum, assembly GCA_007115665.2. NCBI lineage: Eukaryota > Viridiplantae > Streptophyta > Pinopsida > Cupressales > Cupressaceae > Sequoiadendron > Sequoiadendron giganteum. The sequence goes on from CM021108.1 coordinate 464,861,076, forward strand.
CTAAAATACCTCCGTTTTGCTTTGTCAAAACCTGGTGGACATTCACCAGTCTGGAAAAAATGAGTCATGCCATGCACCCAACTTGTATCTAACACAGGTGCAACATCTTGAAGCTCATCATCATTAGCTAAAACAACATCAGTTTCAGCCTTCTCATCATTACTAGACCTTGCAACAAGCTATTCACAAAGTCCTTTACCTCTTACAAGTTTCATGATCTTGATACCCACATCATACTCCATGACCTTCATGATCCATCCAACTCTCTTCTCATTTAGATCCTTGCTTAGCAAAACCTCTTTAACACTTGGGTGAGCAACCATTAAATGTATCTTATTGTAAGAAATCAAAGGCTTAAATTTCTTCAAACTCCTGATTACAAAAAGTACATGTTTCTCTACAAAGCTATATCTTTTCTCATAATCTCCCAGTCCTTGACTAAAAAAGGCAATAGGCTGCTCAAACCCATAATCATTCTGTTGTACTAGCATTTTTGAAATACAATCTAAACCTCCAAAAGCATAAAGAACAAAATCCTTAGAGAAATTGGGATTTACCAGAGTTGGAGCTGTTGCTAAAGCCTCCTTTATTGCTACAAAACTATTTTTTGCTTCTTTAGTCCAACTAAAACTAGCATTCTTCTTTAACATGGCAGTCAAAGGCTGTAAAAGATTTGCAACATCAGGTATAAACCTTCTCAAAAAGCTAATTCTGCCTAAGAAACTCTACAACCCTTTCTTATGATTGGGTAATGGCAGCTCTAATATGGCTTTGACTCTCTCACGATCAATGGTGATCCCCTGTTTTGACACTATGTGTCCAAGAAGCTTTCCTTCATGGACAACAAAGATACTCTTCTTCGGATTAAGGGATATACCAAATTCCCTACATTTTTCAAACACTTGTTTCAAATGCGAAAAATGCTCATCAACATTTTTGGAAAACATTGTTACATCATCTAAATAAATGAGGACAATTTTATTAATCAAACCTTGAAAATCCATGTCCATAGCCCTTTGAAAAGTGGCTCCAACATTGGATAGGCCAAAAGGAATTCTTTTGTAGGCCATTGTACCCCACTTTGTGGTGAATGTAGTCTTAAATTGATCTTCCTCTTTAACCAACACTTGGTTATAACCAAAATAACCATCTAAAAGGGAAAATATTTCAGAACCAACTACAACTTGCAAAATATGCTCCATGGAGGGCAGTGGGTAATGGTATTTTAAAGAGGCTCTGTTAAGGTCTCTAAAATCCACACAAATTCTTATCTCTCTATTATTTTTCCTAACTGGTACAAGGTTTGAAACCCATGAAGTATGTTTAATGGGAAATATAATACCCCCCTCAACTAACTTAGTCAATTCATTAATCATTAAAGACTCAAGCTTTGGGTTTAAAGGCCTTTGTTTCTGCCTTATAGGCTTAGCATCGGGCTCTAGCTCTATTGTGTGCTGAGCTATTCGAGGATCAAAACCTTTCAGGTCTGAATATTCCCATGCAAAAATATCATGAAATTCCTGAGGATAAAGCAATGAAATTCTACTTATCTTCTTGCGAGCAAATTTTACCAATCTTAAGTAGCTTACCTTTAAAGATTTACAATTCTTCATAGTGTTCTTCTTTGACTTGAATGCTGGTTTTATTCTTCTTATGCTGATCATCAGTGTTAAAAATAGATTCCAAGGTAACCAAACCCTTGGGCATCTTGTTTGTCTTTAGCTATATGATCTGATCACCATACTGCTGTTTTAACCTCTCTTGATTTACCACAAAAAATTGGTCCTCCTCAAGTAGAAAAGTCAAAATCTGTTTATCATTGTCAAAAACCTACCAGTGAACATTATTATCTGGAATGGAAGGCCTAACTACAACTTTGACATACTGCTGTACCTTCTCCTTCTTGATATCATTAGGAATGTCAAACTATGTACCAATGGTTGCAAGCCTATCTGCATGCTTGTTCTGATTTTTGGGAACCAAAACCAGGTTAAAAGCACTAAAATCTTCTATCACATCCCATACCCTATTCCCATAGGACTTCAAGGCATCATTCTTAGCAACATTCAGGCCTCTTGCCTGATTGAAAATTAGCTCACTATCTCCATAAACCTTCAAATAGTTTATTCCTCTTTTCCTTTCCCATTCAAGACCTTGAATAAGACCTTCATACTCAACAGTGTTGTTAGAGCATGCAAAGGAAAAACGAAAAGCAAAAGAATACTTATCACCTTGTGAGGATACAAGCATTGCACCCCCTCCAGCTCCATTTTTACTTTTGGAACCATCAAAAAACATCTCCCAAAGCTCATCTTTCTATTTTAGCAGCTGATCTGTACTCTTTTCAAGGTTTGGTAGCTCTGCATCAGGTTCATGTAGCACATAAACACCCATACCAACATCTTGAATATGATTATTAGGATTATCCACAACATTCTCTACTGCCCATTCATGTAGCAACACATCAAGTACACCTTCAACTTGCAACTCTTGAGCAACAACAAGCTCACTGTCATAAAAAATAACACAATTTGTATCTGCAGCACTTGGAACAACATTAATCACACTTGGGTTATAAGGCTCTATATGATCCTCGGCCAAATTTTCAGACTTTATGGTAACCTTAGTTCCATATCTCATTCTAAACAACATATGTGACCAGTCAGCAGATACATAACCTCCTATTTTGGCTGTAAAGTCTCTTGAAAAACACAAGACAAAGAAAGGGGGTAGATCAATGACACATATATCTTGAGGAACTAAAAATTTGGGAAAAACATGTAAAGTCAAACTTGCATCCTTGATGATTCCTAATGTGTTAACAACTGAACCATCTAGCTGAACTACTCCTTTTTCAAGAGGCTAGTATTTCAATCCTAGTTGATCTGCTATCTTCTTAGGCATGACTGAGCTTTTTACTCCACTATCAACCATACATTTATGCACTAACTTATCCCCTATAATCAAAGACACATATAAAGGAGGGGATTTAACATCCTTACTTGGATGTTTTTTACTATCTTCAAGTGTATTTAGTTTAGGTGCGTTTGTAAAAACAACCTTAGCTTGATCAATTGGGACATCACTAGACACAGTCATATCAGTTAAAGTAGATTGTAAAAGGTCCTTTTGACCTGGGATAGCTAACAAATCCCACATGGATATCATCACATTCATCTTCTTCATATTATCAATAATATTAAAAGGTACAACTAGATTTAACTTTTGATGGGTCCTTGCAACAACAGGATCCGCTTGCAAGTTGGCTGCTCCTTGGCAACTCCTTGTGGATTCCTCTGCAAAATGCGAGGCACTTGTGAAGTAGATGGTTATGTAGCTATTGCTTTTCTTTTATCAACTATTTTCTCAAGCTCAAAAGCTGTTTTCTTTGCTCTTTTGTTTGCTGCAATAGGGGAGTCATCTACGTTAACTCCACATAATTCTTCTCCTTGCTAGTTTAGCAGAGTAGCAATGCTTGAAGGCTACTCCTGCTGCTATGGAGATCCATCATTAGGTACATTAGGTTGTGAACTTGAAGCACTCTGCACCATTAATGCTTGATTAATGACTCTATTAGAGCATGTGGCTTGATTATGAGGTTGGTTGCAAGGATAAAACCATTCATAATCCACAACAAGGTTGTTTTGAACAGGGACAAGGTCCCTAGCTGCATTAACTGGAGGAGGATTGTATGCCTGAAAGGGCCTTGAATTTACATTCTGTCTAACACCTTGGTAATTACCCTGGTATGGCTCCCTATTGCCTTGATACTACTATTGCTGACCTTTATAAGGCTAATTTCCTCCTTGGTTCTATTGTTGAAATGGTTTTCTGCTATGAGATTGCTGCTTCTCTATGCTTACTAACTTGCTACCAAAAGTCTATAGTATGTTCTCAATCTTCTGTTGACTCTCCCTTATCTCCTGCAACTCCTGTGATGGAACTGGGGCTGCATTTTCTTGTTTACTAGCAGCTGGTAATGTTGGAACAATAGGAAAAGGAGTAAATGGTGGAATCTATAGAGGCATAAAGGGCTGTATTTCTGGGAAAATGGGCATAAGAGGTCTAGGTGCAATTTTTTCGGCTTGTATTAAGCTGTTCTCTGCCATAATTTCTATTTCATAAGCATTAGGTAATGAAGTACCTCCCATAGATTGAATCATGACAGATATATCATTGTTTAAAGCTCTTAAATAGTACAAAAATTCATATTTAGGAGAAGGCCTTACTGTTTCAGGTATTCTGAACCGAGTTTTCTAAAATCAAAAATTAAAATAAGTCATTTTCTCTTGAGGAGCTCTTTTAATAGTTGTGAGTTTCTCAACTAATGACAAGTGATAAGACTTGTCCTGAAACTGCTTGTGCAACTTGTCTCCCATATCATCCCACATTGCAATTGACGCAATTGGCAAGCCTCTAAACCACTATAACGCTTTCCCCTTAAATGAAGCAACAAGTATCCTAAAAGCTATGTTCTCTTGGGTAATATGATGAACTCCACACAAGGAAGCTACATATTTGATATGTTCTATGGGAGTTGTTTGATCTTCCCCAGTGTAGAAATGAGATCTCTTCAAGGCAGCCATCGATATGTCATTATGCTATGCTAAATTTAATGGGCTGCATCCATCAAAGGCCACAAATGGCTGATTCCTAGCCATCTGAACAACTGGAGGATTGAATTGAACAACAAGTACAACTACTACTAGCCTAAAACTTGGTGGTGTAGATTGATTTCTTTTTGACATAGCATAAACTCTTTTTGTTCTACCTAACCTTCTGGGTGGAGATAACTGCAGGTATTCAAAAGGACCCGAACTCCTAGTTTGTACTCTTTGCATAAAACTAAAAGCAACACTGGTACACTTGTCGGAGTCGCCAGATATGTAGGAAACAACCTCTCAAAGGCTTGAAAATATTGGAAACATATCAAAACGAGCAATATACAGTCATAAAAACACTGTTATGAGTCGAACAGTCCCACTAGGTGTGCCAAAATTGTTATCTACAGAAATTGCACCCTAGCTAAGCTACATGATTCAACAAGTTAAGCTACAAGACTTAGCATTCTAGAGAAAACATGGAGACACTCCTAGGCTGTGGGTGACCTAAATATTGGAGTGACTCTCTGGATGAGGCTGGCTTCCTGAATGGTTATCACCAAAACCACTGACTTTTGAAGGAAAAGGGAGAAGGAAAACTTGAAAAAAGACTAAAACTTGGAAAAACCTGAAATAAAACTTAAAGGAAAAACTAAAGTGATACACTAGAGTAAAAGGAATAATGAAAACTCAAAATTTTCACACATAGCTCCTTATGACAAAAATATAGCTTGCGCAAAGTTGTTACACTAGGAAGTATTTCACCAAAAGGTTAAAGAACAAACAACTTGCAAAGGGAGGAGAAAAACTTCACAATTGACAAGCTAAAAGCTCTTAACATACACAATCAACAACCTACACTAGCTTACTCTTTGCAACAAAGGCATTAACATATGAGACAAAGACCACAAGGAAGAGAATACTTCACAAGTTAGGTCGATCAATCATTAACATACACAAATAATGCACTAACAAGATGACAATGATTTCATTACCAAAAATAACTAAAAGGTTTCCTTTGAATTCCATATCCAAAATGAGTTACAAAACTGCAAAAGATCTATGAAAGGGCTACAAGAGTCACTATCTCCAAAAGCTGCATGAATAGAAATAACTATAAAAATGAGTTACAAAATGAATAAGTAACCAACACCAAGTGGTTCCACCGAAAAAAGGAACAAAAAACCAACTTGGGTCAGATGCCCCTCCAAAGCCTAAAATCTATCATGTCAATCTACTCCAAAAGGCTTCCACAATGTAGAAAAAGTCAAGGCATGACTAAGTCTACCATAAAGGCATGCAAAATAAACTCCAAGATGCTCTCCCAAGATCATAAATGAGTCAAAACAACTCCTAAATCTCCTCCATATGCTGGCAAACTAAATCCAACCTCCCTAGATGGTTGCAAAAGCATAAATGAAAGCATATCTTCCACTTCTCCTCAATTGAATGCATGAGTGGATCTTATATCTTAGCTTTGCATTTAAATAACATCAATACTTTAGGTGATTTATAAATATCACTAAAGTAAGTGTTTCACATTTAAAAGAATGCAAAATTAAGTAAAGCCCATGATGTGACCAAAGCAAGTCAATACAAGGATCTATAAAGTCTAAAAGACCTAGCATATAACAAAATGCAAGTTAAAAATAGTTCTAAGGTATAAGACATAAAGTCTTACCCACCGCCTAAAAAGCTTACATTACATTTTTAAAAAAACTTAGGCAAAATTGCCTAAAACTCCCATCGACCATTTTAAAGTAAGAAACCCTAAAGAACAAAAAGAAGGGCAGAAGAGTGAAATATTATTCATTATACATCGAAGCTTTTGGGAGAAGCTAAAGCCGCCACCAAGGTTTCTCAGGAAGGTCTTGAGTAGAGGATTTAATGGCAGATTTTGATGCTACAGAAGCATCCCTTTCGCATCTTCTGACAAATAACAACTTTTACATTCTCTCATAAGCATTCTCTGTTAACTTGATCCCATTTTCTGAGGATAAAAGGCTCGAACATGAGCTAAAATTATTATCTTCTCCAGAAAGATGAAAGCACTAATTTATTCTTGCTCCTTTCCTGTTTTCTCTTAGACATTTCAAGCTAAATACTTGCCGTTTTAAAGATTTCACATATTTTCCTCATTCTGTAAATAAAAGGGTCTTTGCCATTTTAATGGTTACAGTTTGTTCAAAATATGGAGGATAGTTCTTGTTTTACTATCATTTGGAGATAAAATGTCTCAGCCTATTCATTTCACTCCGTATCTGCCTTTGGCAACTACCTCACATCAGAAAACTCTTTACATTTTCTGTAGATTTCGCTTTTATTTGCAAAAACTGCAATGGCCCATTTATTTCAATGGTTGCGCCTCATTTTTTTTAAACATTTACCTTTTTTATAAAAATAAAGCTCTCAGGGTTTCCCATGCATTAAATCCACGAGGATTTCCTATTTTAAGTTTCACTAACAGTCAAGAGCTTTCAAGGGTTTTAAAATTTCTGTATTCGGCCTTTGACAGGCGGAAGCTTCATTCTCTTTCATTTTGGGTCATTTCATAGTACGGGTATGTTTCAAAAGCTCTACACATCTTTTCCTTTCCCTTATGAACCCTAACCCTTTCACTAATTCACAAGCTCAAGGGTTTCCAAAACTCGTGTTATTCTGAACCATTGTCATTCCTGTTAACTTGAGGGTTTCCCTATCTTTGGTAGATAATTAGAGAACCTATTTTATCATCCAATTGTTATGGCCTGTAGACTCCATTTTTTGATGTGTCATGGCTGCAGCCACATTTTCATACTGGATAGGTCAACTTTATTTTCCTTTACTTTACATACTGAGACTCTATTACAACATTTTCTGATTTTGAGTTGGCCACTGCTTTATTTCTTTAACCTAGGCCCTAGACACTCGTACCGAGGGTTTTCCTGAAGCTTCGATTCTGTTGAGAATACTTTGCCTCCAATTCTATTGTAAAATTTTTCTTTTGGGTATCTGTGAAAACCCATGCCTCCATAGTTTGTGCCAAAATTGAAGATTCAAGGAAAATAATAGGTTGTTCCTTTTTTTGTTCACCATAATGGCTAGTTTTTTAAAGATTGCCTCCTTGATGAATTTCTTGCTACACAAAATTTCATGCTGTAAGATGTGAAAATGCTTCTTTGAGGCTATCATATCCTTTTAAAGGCACTATATGGATTGCCCTTTCATGGTGAAGACCCTTCACTTGGTGACTTATAATTCAAAACATGATCCTTTAATGAGGTAATGGCTATCTCTTTGGCCACTATACTATGCTTAAGTAAAACTTGAATATTTCCAATTTAGTCTCAGTTACAATGCTTTCCATCTGTAGAAACACTACTTTCCTAAAAGAGTTTGCACACAAGCTTAATGTGATCTCCATATGGATGAGTTACTTTATCATCAGATGATTTCTTTTGCATTTCATTACTTAATGCTTATAGGTACTGGCATACTTTTGTTTTATTAATGAATTTGATGTTGCTAAAACAAGACTCCATTTTTTTTATATCACTGTGCTGTCCATTGTCATAGATATTGATTGTCCTGATAGTCAAGGCTGACTGTTTTCCTTTATGAATTTATAGAACAAGTACATGCCACTTATGGCAATGACAAACAACTCACCATCATAAACTATGTGCAACTGTTTGTATGAATCATAGGTGATACATACTATTTGATGAATTGTCTTTCAATGTCTCTTTAAAACATAAAAAAACAACACGCTGGACTCAACCCTTGTGGGAGCCACATTTATCCCACGTGTTGATACTAAATGAATCAAAAAAATAACATACCTTTCCTGTATCTGCACATGAAGCAAACAAGTTAGAAAAAGAAAAATGCATGTTTTAGGTGTGTATGATTACTTTGATGGTTTTCCTAGACACCTAAAGTATGTATTACTTATTTAATGCACATTGAGATTAGTTTATACATGCATAGGTGTTTTTCCATATAATTTTTGAGACCATTCATTTCTTAGAGCATTGTTCTAACATCATTGCTATTGCTAGATGCAGGAACTAGGAGCAATATGGTGCTAGGAAGGACACAAGCAGCTCGGGGCAGCAGTAGTGCAAGACAACACACCGTGAACCAGTCATTCTCAAGAAATGATTGGTCTCCATCCTTATATGCACATTTAATTTTATTAACTTATTCATGTATATGATTTTCTTCATTTCCATTGAATAAGTAAAGTCAGTCTCATGGCGAGACAATGTACATTTTACATTCAATAAAGATTACTACTCTGTTTAGAAAAGATTTGAACCCTTCTTCTATTACATGCACTTGTATGAATGCAATAATTTGTAAATATAATATTTTAAATTATTTCATTTATGCACTTGAATGTAATATAGGAAAGATTAAAATGTACCTTTTCTTCTATCAATTCAAATCAAAAAGCTCTACCTGATTGAGCTATAAGTGAAAATATGGTAACATAGATCATAGAACTCTTGGGCATCTTATTGATGAGTGTCACACATTAAAGTTGAGATTGAGTGATTTTTCTTCTGCTAACATTTTTACAATAATTGGATAACAATTACATGAACTTTACTCCTTTCCATGTGGTAGTTGTAGGATCATAGTATACTCACTACTACATGTTTTACATTCATTGCACATCATTTTCTATATTGAAAGGAGCTCATTCTCACCATTTATCTCGGCTCATCCTTGTCCTACACATAGTGGGAGCAAGGAGGTAGATAGACTTGTCCTAGTTTGGCACTTGACATTGTCCCTTTGGCTAGTTGTCTTCCTTCCGCATACGATGAACGAGATTGGGATACAGATGACCTACTATAGGTTGACTTGCATGTGCTTTACTAGTCTTTTCTTTATTTTCTTTTCATGTTCTTTATGTTATTGCATGTTGGTAATGTGATCCCCTATACTATTCTATTTGATGTATCTTTGTGTTCATTCCTCTATTTGTATCTACATTATTCTATATGTCGTAAACCTTTTTCTTTTCTTTTGTCTTGTGTTTTCCTTTTTGGGGATGATGCAAGGTGTTGAGACATTTAGGTCTCTTTCAGGTTGACCTAAAAAATTCTCTTTGTTTTCACTCTCTATGTGTCATTCTTCCTATTCCATGAGTTATTTGGGGAATGATGGCATTTTATAGCTCTATAATATTATTATAGAAAAGACATACGTTGACCGAGAATCTATGGATCCCTTATATGTGATTTTGGGATTTCATTTTGGAGGTAACCCCTTTTCATGATATAGCTTAATTTTGAAACATATGTTTGACATACAGATTTCTAAATAAGCTCTTTTAGAATTTATCATTTTCTACTTTAAAGTAAGTGCTCACAACATGGTGTTAGAAATTTCTTTGAAGGGGGCATACATTGGCATTATCATTTTTGGAGATTTTGGACTATATTCTTTATGTTTCATTGTACAACCTTCTTACTTCTTGCGATGTGTCTTCTTCTTATTGGTGTCAGTGGGTTTGATGTCCTCCAAGAGTGTGATCTTTCTTGGCATATGACTTTCCTCTTAGTGGTGATGCTACACATTTCATTCCCTAAGTTGTGAATCTTTTATCCTAGACTTGTCCTCTCTTGTAGACATTAGGAAAGATGTTCCCTAAGAGGAGACCTTACATGAACTAAGAAAAACCCCTTTGAATATGTCTTATACTATTTTCATTTTGTTCATAAGTGTTTAGCGTAATGAAACTTGCTAACCTTGTGAAGATCGAAGTTACAACCCTTTTTCATGGCCACCAAGAATAACACACTTTTCTTGCCCGTGGAGCCTTGTTTGTTCATAAGTGTTTAGCATACCGCGACTTGGTAATCCTTATGAAGCTCAAAGTTTGTATTATGTGGTGCCTTATTAAAGTTATTAGAGGTATAAATTTGGTATGGTATGGTATGGGATCCTAATAAGATTCTCTCATTTGCCACCCTTGGAGGCTCACCTAGTGGACAATAGATTTCACTAGCCCGTGTGAGCGTGCATTGTTGTTTGAATAGTGGACAACGAGTTCCACTTGTAAATGTTTTTGGACAAACAACTGAGGCATGATCCACATCATGTTGGACAGTCGAGGATTGATCCACCCCCTTTATTTTTCTTTTTCTTTTTTTAGTCTTTGTCATTGTATGATTGAGTATCTTGTCATTGCTGCATAAATACATATATATGTTTAACATAGGCATGTGTCTCCTTGTTCCTTTGTTGGTTTTTCCATGAGACCTTAGATCTTGAGGGCTTGATCACCCTCCTCAATCTTATTCATCTTATCCTTCCAAAAATTGTACAATTAGACCTCTCTTGATTGTCTACTTTAGTGTGAGTTTGGTGCAGGGCCATCCTCTCATTAAAGTGGGGGCTAAATGTAGTGTTGAAAAATGTATCCCTTTACATTTTCTCACTTGTTTGGGACCTCCTAATTAAAATGGACTTAATAGTGCCTTAAATCTAGTGTTGATAAATGTACCCCTTTACATTTTCACACTTATTTGGACCTTCTTAATTAAATTGATCTTAATTAGTCCTTTATTATCCCTTTTATTCATTTACAAGCCTAATAAATTACATTTTCCAAAGGGGAAACTCGACAATAATTAATGTCTAAGCATAACACTTTACATTGAGCAATATGTGTTCTAGGAATAGGGACCTAGGACACATTCGCCCATGGGCGAATGGGTCCTCCCTAAACCTTTGGACCTAAATTTAAATTATGTTTTTGCCAATATTTTAACATTTTCAAATCCATAATGCAATGTCGACTTGTGATAGTTGAATTTCGGAAAATTAAGGATACATACCTATAAATACAAGGTCATTTCTCTAAGTTTCACCTAGAGTTTTTATGCAAGCATTCCTATAGAAAAGTTGATGATCAAGAGCATTCCAGAGTAGATACATCAGAGATTTATTGCAGCAATCAACATCTATTAATCATGTCAAAGTCTTCTTGCATCATGCATGTTTTTTGAGCTAGCATTGTGATGTAGGTTTCAAGATCAAGTTCAAGCATTTAAAGCATTATTCAAGTGTCAAGATCCACATCCAATTCAGCCATTTCATGCAAGTTGAAGACCTCCTAAGATCTACATTATCAAGGTTTCATACAAGGGTTTTTTGAGTGGTAACATAGCTTTGTTCATTCTTCATTCCATCTTTCATTTCATGATTTCAATTCAAGGTTTGATTAGCAGAATGGGGTTTGACCAAGGCAAACCCCCACTCACCGAAAAAAAAACATTTTTCTCTCTTGTGTGTGTGATTGTAGATTTAGGTTGAAGACCTTTTGAAAAACAAGATCGAAAAGTTATCAAAGTTGTCAAATCATAGAATCTGACCTACAAATCTAATTTCTAACTTTTTGACATTGAAACCTAGACAAATCAAAAGCTACAGATCTATTTTAGAGGCTCTCGAATGTTGCATAAAAACCCTAAGCAAAGACCCATTCACCCATGGGCGAATGAGTCCCAGTTAGGCTTCAGAAACAACCTCTTGGTGATTGGTAAACACATTTATGCCCTTCTCATATTTTCAATCTATTTTCTAGTTCGACAAATATTGAGTTTAATATTGCTGTTTCAAGCGTTAGATTGAATTTTGGAGTTGATTTTCTATTTTTAGTTTTTCTCCCCAAAGTGCTATTTGACCTTGACCCGTCCTTCAAGCATAAGTAAATCTAAAAATTCTCACATTAGGTTGATTCACCTTAGGGTTTTTAGTCAATTCTTTGTGGGGATCTCATTTTCTAATGAAATATTGAGAAATAGATCCCTCATTGTTCATCAATCCACATATTTAGTAAAAACCCTATTTTTCATTGTTTCACATCAAAATGAATTACCTTCTTTGGAAACAAAAAATAAAATTTTGCTTTGATGATAATGGCTATCTATAACATGGTTGGGATTAGATGTACTCTTATTGATAATGGTTCAGAGTTTAATTGTTGTAGTGTTAATCTTTTAGATTGAATTAGAGCGCACAAGACTAAAATTCAACCCGTTGATTTGTAGATCAAAGGTTTTGATAACGTGGGAATACACTACGTGGTGTGATAACATTACCTGTTAAGGTTGGTAAGGTTGTGTTACAAACTCCTGGATCCATGTCATGCCCAATGATATTTCATATAACCTTCTCTTGGGTAGACCATGAATTCCTAAGATGAAAGGTGTGCCTTCAATGCTTCATTGTTCAATGAAATGCACTTAGAACAATAAGGTTTACATGATAAAAGCTGATCCAAAATTTGAAAATTATTTACAAACTAAAAGAGGAATGAAGAATCCTCTTAGAACATTGATGCCAACTACAAAAGTGGAAACTTTACAAATTGAGAACAAATATGAGTGTCTTTCATCGGTAAAAAAGTTGTTGGATGATGACTGGGGATCATTAGATTTTACACCTACATTCATGGGGGAATACAAAATTACACAGCCAAATTCAAGAAAAGAGAAAGAATCCACAATGATATCAACACAACCTATTACTGATTCATCAAAAGCATCTGAATCTACAATTTCTAGCAAGGAGGAAAACAGATATTATACATCCACAACGATGAAAGTGATTATGAAAAACCATCCTCCTTGAAAGAAATGGAAGCCATTTATGGAAGAGGCTATGAAATTTTAAAACAACTTGGCTATAATGGAAAAGGATGTGGTGTAAAAGAATAAGGTATCCATGTCCACATAGAGCCTAACATGGAAGAAACAACAAGAGGTCTTGGCTATTATCCTTCACAAATAATGAAAACATCAAAAATACCTTCACTTAATCATGACAAATAGCATTTGTTTTTGCTCCTTGTCATGTGGTGGTTGTAGTATCACACAATCCTCACTACCATACATGGGGATATAAACTAGGCTTTATGCAATCATATTTCATTTCACAAGGAGAACAGCATCATCATCCATTTTGGGCTCATATTTGTCCCTACATTTGGGGGGCAAGGGGTTAGGTAGCCTTGTGTTAGGTGCATTCCTTCTAGCAAGGGATCCCTTTGTGTCTCCTTAAAACATTAGTGTAGCAAGTACACTAACATTTTATCATAACACAACTTGCTAGCCTTATGGAACCCATCATATTACATGGACACCTAACATAACATAGCTTGCTAGCTAGTAGATCCATGTGGCTCATGAGTGATGTGGCATGACACAACTTTCTAGTCCTCATGGGAGCATTCCTTTAACTAAAATTTATTTGATGGATGACGTTTGGTATTTGAGACAATTTAAGACCAAGGTCTCTTTGCCTTACCGACTCAAATCCAATTAGTACAAATCTTGTGTTTTGTGGTGTCTTTTGTGTGTTTTCTTTGTGTTTGTATTGTATTTACATCATATTTTTCATTTATTTTGTTTTCATCTATATGTTATGTCGTGTTTTTTAATCATGTATGCTTCATGTTTTTTGACATGTATGTTTTCTTGCTATATTTCATACATGTGTGTTCCTTTGTGCTTGTGTTGTCTTGCCACAGGATCTTGAATCTTGGGGGCTTGATCACCCTCCTAGAGTCATTGTTATCTTATCTCTTCAACATATGGAAAATAAGACCCCTCTTGACATACATTTTTCTACTTTAGTACGAGTTTGAGCATAAGTTCATACTCTCACTAAAGTGGGGCTAAATGTAGCATCATAAATTGTCACACTTGAAAATTTCACACTTTGTTTTGTCCCCCCTAAATTATTGAGCTTAATTAGGTCCCTAATTTCCTAAATTATGCATTCTATATCCCATTTGTACCTCTTCTATGAGAAATTAGAGAAATGCCTATAAATACCTAGTTATTGCATCATTTGAAATCTAAGTGAAATGTACAAGAATTCATGAGCAAAAAACTATTGTCAAGAGAAACATTTTAGAGCTTTATTGCAGCAATTCAAGATCTTAACATCTTGTCAAATCTTAAGTTAGTTTATGTGTGTTCATCCTATCATTTTTTTGTGAAGGCTAACACTTTTATAGGTCTCCAAAGAAT